>JAINUG010000060.1:4101698-4571585 GCA_029706075.1 Aldrovandia affinis
GTCATTAAGACAATGGTTAGAAGCTTGCTGCTGGTACCACTCTCAAGTTACTCTGCAAAAGGGTGGAAGATCATTCTTTTAATTTTATTTTCAATGTTTCAGTAATTTAATATGTTTGGAACTGCCCATGTTATGAATTGCTTGTACACACCTGTCTTGCCATAAACACCTGCAGGTTTTGAGAGTAAAAAGGAAATAACCAAGTTCATCTACAGTGTCTGAACACGTCTGTTTCTGGACACGTTCTTAACCTATTTTCTGTCTTGAGTTAAGTATTACTTAGCTATAAGGAATGTACAATTGAGACCATACCATTGAGAATTTTAACGTGCAGAATACAGAATTTTCATCTTTTTTTCAGCATCTCGTATTATTAAACATTATTTTGAAAGTGACATTAATCATTTATGTTATTGAAATAGTTTTTTTGACAGATAGGATCATAAATAATGTAGGGTCCCAAGTCAATCTTACCATACCACAGTGTGCCCTTAACCTTGAGCAAGTGCTACATTATTTCCTTACACAAAACCTTTGATTGTTGTCAAGCTTTGTAAGTGTTGAAAAAAGTAACGCTTACATTGGCTGCCTTCTAAAATGTAAGGGAAAATGGTGTGGTGTGTCAATCCAAATTCAGGCCCCTCACAATCTTGTTTCAGTGACATTGTACTCCTTATAATTCGAATTATTTATTGATTTGAGGGTAATTTTTCATTTTTTTTCTCCATTTATCATAATCAGTTTGGGTCACAAATTCAATATTTGCTGTTTTATACTGTCAAACATAAGTGATTTCACATTCTATAAGTGCAGTGTGGTGATTTTGTGATAATCCCTTTTTAGCACTCCGCTCCCCTCTCTGGAATTAGAAAATGGTTCTTGTATTTATTTCTAAATGAATTTTGTTGAATATCCATTATGAAACTGAAAAGTTCAGATACCTCCAATAATTAATACTTGTACTGTGTGTGGCCCGGTCTCTACGGAGGACTCTCTGTGAATTCAGAATGGAGTCTTTCTCCAATGGGGTAGGGTGGCATAGATTTGGTGCTAGCACAGATTTTGCTGTACCCTTTCCATTTAAACTTGAATCTAATCCCAAAACTCTTTGGCCCGCACGTGGTGCTGTAATGTGGCTTGAATGATCCTTTATATAACATACAGTCGTACAGTTTATCTGAGAGCCACCCATGGCAGTTGTTCTGAAACACTGGACCATGCTTAACATCTTAAAAGTGAGCTCAGAAACTGTTCAAATGTTTATATCTTCCCAAACCAATACAAATATATCTTAGCAGTGGTAAAGCAAGTACAGCCATTTAGGAGTCAGTTGTGCCCTTGTTTGTCTTCGTTTTATCGTAAATGACTTATCTTACATGATATCAAAGCTACAACCACTTGTCAACAACTAGGAAACGGACCAATAATTTTCCAGCAGAACTTCCGTGGTATTTCTGAGATGTCAAGTGGTTCCTTTCTTGGACCCAATTAGGCATTTGGCCAGTTGGCATGTCCAGATATGTGATATGGCTGATCTGCTTCTGGGACTTTGTCAGCTACCCCTGCAATGTCATGATGTCATCATCATTTATAAGTCTATGTGTTTGTTCTCAAGTATACTAGAAGAGAAAATGTTTGTTTGATCAGAATTTCACTCTCACTGGAAAAAACTCAGTACATTACATTGTTATTTCATTTCTTTTTGCAGAATAAATGCAACAAAAACATTTTAATTGCTGTTAAAAGCATACGTGCATTTGAAAGCAACGGGACATTACTTTTGTCTTAGCATTGTGCTCGAAAAAGGCACAAGTTACTATTTTTTGTTTGTTTGTTTTTTTCCTTGCGGGGCAGAGAAAACAGTGAAATTGGTGCTGTGAGGTGACGTTTTTAATATTGTGTTCCTCCTTTTAAAAGTGTCATGCATTGTTTTTATTCAGAAGTGGTGAAAATAAAGAATTAGTCATTTGTATTTTTAATAATTCATTTAATGCCTTACGCATAATTTGCAGTATTTTTCAATGCTGCCATTTAGTTACTTATTCGTATAGTTAAATTCAATAATGGATTACAGTGCAACAAATGTATAGCTGATGATATGGTTAAACCATTTTCACTAATTGTGTTTAGGCATTTCTTGTCCATCTGTTTTTTTTGTTGTTTCTTTGTTTTTCCAAGTAAAGTACCAGTAAGTTGGAAATGTACAGATTGCTTTTGGTATATCAATGCAAGCAACAAACAGGGGTACCTTTATTAAGTAGTACTTTGTGTGGGTGTGCTTCTACATCAAGTAGAGATCAAGTTAGAAATTCACTATTTTACTATTTCGATGTATATCAAACAGAATATATAGCTCTTTTTAAATTCCCAAGTCAAAATGTTCAGAGAACAATCACGACAGTAATTGCCTAGATCTTCTTTACATTACTTTGAGTAATAATCACCTTATCCATGTAGTGCTGTGTGCGTGTGCTGGTTTAGTTTGCTCCTTTTATTTTAGCTTATGTATTGTAATGCAAACCAAGTTCAGGTTAACTTAATGTTGTAGATCGAATAACATTTTATTAGTATACACAGGTTTTCATCTTTGTTATTCTATTTATACAACAAAACCTGCAATCTGAAACAATTTCTGGGTTGACATCACAATTCCTTTTTGTTTGTTTTTCATTTTAATTTTTTGTCAGAATTGTTGATAAGAACGTTGTTTGTTTGTTGTTGCCAGGAACCAAATGATTGATTATTGAAAGGAATGTCGAATGCCCATATAGAATTTACCATTGAATATGAATGACCACATAGAATTAAATTAAATATGGCAACAGTGCTGATATTGGATTATTTTTCCTTTTCAGGGTAAGTAGGTGGGTGGGGTGGGGGTGGGGGCTAAGGGGGTATACTGTATTTTTGTAGGATTTTTGTAAATGGGTTTTGCTGCTAATTCTGTATCATGCTCTGTCCTGGTCCTTGTAAAGATATAGCTAATCAGAGAAAAGAGGGAGTGAAAGTGCTGCCCATGACAAAAAGCTGCTTAAGTTTATGCTTGTGTTTTGTAGCTCCAACTGCTTGACATTTTTATTTTTTTTAAATAAATATTTCAGTGTGTAAAACTTTTGCTTCTATCTCTTTAGTTCACCTTCTGCGTCAAGTGTCCGCAATTTCCGCAAAGTATAGAGCTGTTGCTCAATGAAAAGGTTAACAGGTTTAACAAATACAGTATATTTCATGTAATGAATGTAATATGGCAAAATGGAGATGGGGGTGTTAAAAATCTCAGTGCAAGGAGCCAGGGATATGTGTATAATTTTACTCACATTCGAGTTAGATGAAAAATGTATAGAATTATTATTACTATTATTATTATTGCTTTACCTACAAGGATTTGTGCATCTCAATGGGGGTTTATCCTGATAAATGCATTTATAATAATAATAACAACAATAATAATAATAAACACTGCAGCCGGGGGTTCAAACACCCCTTTTCGGGGCGGGTTATTAGCTTGACCCATAGTGACGGGCGGAGGGGTCGTGGGGGAGGGTGAATCAAAAGAAATAGAGGGTTCTTTTTGCCACTCTCCCATAAAACACAGATTTATGAAGCTCCCAGGCTATTGTTGTCCCATGGACAGTTTCTCCCATCTCTGCCATGGAGGACTGTAACTCCGTCAGAGTTGCCATAGGCCTCCCTAATAAGTGCCCTTCTCGCACGGATGGTCAGTTTTGGAGGACGGCCTGTTCTCGGCAAATTCACAGTTGTGACATATTCTCTTCATTTCTTTATGATGTGATAACAGTGCTCTGGGGGATATTCAAAGTCTTTGAAATACTTCCCCTCATTGGTTCTTCTGAAGAACCTTTTCTCAGAATTGCTTTGAATGTTTTTGGTCTTTATGATGAAGCTCTTGTCTGGAAATGCACTAACCAACTGTGGGACCTCTCACAAACAGGTGTATTTAATTGGAATTCATTTGAAACACCTTAATTGTACACAGGTGGACTCCAATCAAATAATGATGTGACCTCTGAAGGCAAATGATTGCAAGTGATTACTTAGGTGTGTCTAAGCAAAAGGAGTGAGTACTTAAGGAATCAATTATCGTCTGTTTTTTATTTGTAATTAATTAAGAAAAAGCTTTCGATTTGTCTTTATTTGACATAGAGTATTCTATGTTGATCAGTGGCAAGAATTTATATTAATGTCAATAATTTATTTATATTAATATAGTTGCCTCTATTTGTGGATCCAGCGCTTTCATCGTGTCTCCTAAATGAAAGTTCCTGTTTACCCCAAAATATGACACAATCTATCAGTCTTTTCAATATTTCCCTATTTTTCTTCACCTTCTCGTTGTGGAGCTGTTTCCCTGCGCACTTGTTCGTTGAGCTGTAGATCCACTCGGGTTTCCCCAAGTTTTCCCCAGTCTCGCAACTCAAGTTTGCAAACCCAGTGTGGCTCCAAACACCAAGTCGATCAGTTGCAAATAACAGCCATTCCCAGCAATACAATTTGCAGTGCTCTTCGGAGGCTGTGAGCCAAGGGTACCGCTCGTAGTTACTGAATTGAAAGTGGCGGACAAACCCTTTCCTTGGCTGGGACAGGTTTGCTAGCTTCGGGGTTGGCCGACCTTTCCTCACCATGTCCAGCTTTTCTTGAAAAGTCCGTCTTGAAAATGGCTTTGTAAGTATATCTGCGACCAAATCCATTTCTTCTCCTCTGTCAGCCATTGTGGGTTGAAAAAACAGCTATTAAATCTACACAAATATATTTTATCTTGTGCAGATCGCTACAGATGCAGTTTGCTAGCTCTGACTAGTACGCTCTCTGACCATCCAATCAAATGATGTGAAAATGCAGACGTTATTGTACGCCTGCTAGATGGCCCCGGTGTCGCCAACTCGAAATCTGATTGGTTAAAGGAACAGTTTCATTGCCATTTATTTTAAGCTACAGGCACCTGCACTGTTGATTCTGAAGGCCTCAAGGCAGATTTATTTGATCCTGGCAACACATGATGGCTGAAATATGATTGGATAAAAGCTCTAACAAAAACATACACTACTGGAAGCAGCGCAACCAAGAGAAAAGCTATGAAATTAAGAGAATAGACTATTGGGAATAATTTAATACATATTCATGGAAAAAATATATTAAAATGTAAGTCAGTGATTCTGATAGTGTTTAGGCCAGCAGAGAAGGCCTTGCTGGCCCTGACGGCCCACCACTGTTGCAAGATGATAACATCCCCTTACACATTACTAAATGGACTCAAGAGTGGTTTCATGAACAGAACTAAACATCTAAATATCATTGAACCTTTATGGGAAGTTCTGGAACGTAGAGTGCAGAGTAGATTTTCCACCGTTGTTGCCTCTCGAACTGGAAGCTTTCATTCTTTTCCCAAGAATGGTCCAGTATCCCACTAGAAATAGTTGCATCAACATATTTTCAATTATGTTGCTCTGATTGTTGTCTCAACATTTCAGATCATTGCCTTGTAGTTAGATAGACAGTGGGGAAACATATTCAACCATATTTCAAGTGCCATGGGTGAGAGTTATGAATGTGTAAACAGAAACCAAGCACAATATGATTCTGAAGCTGTAGGCTACTGCATGTATAACTCGGTTAGATACGTCCTGTACACAAATTGCATTATTGTACTCGTCAGTTTACGCTGTACTAGAGCGTTACTGTCGTCGGTGAATTTCATATTTGGACAACAAACGTATACTTTTTTCAGCATTCTTTTTTCTCATATATAATAGGGAGGTTACGTTTTAGATCTTCTTTAAATGCATTATAAATTGGCTTCATTTTAATTTTAAAAAAGTATATTTATAAATGTAAAATGTTGCGTGTAACATTATAAGATTGACTAAAAATTGGGATTACCATCCCTGTAGTAAAATAAAATGACCGCTGGATTGGTGAATTAAAATAAATCGAATCGGTGTGAAGGAACGCTCATTGTCCGCTAGATGGCAGACATCTCTTCGTGTGTTTGCAATAATGAGCCATTCCGTTTCCCCGTTCGGTTAGCTACAAGAACCTTATCGCTGCTGGTGTGACATGTAAACAAAGTCCCCTAGCTAGCTAGTTAATAGAAGCAAATGAGTCCAGGGTAAGA
Source organism: Aldrovandia affinis (assembly GCA_029706075.1). Classification (NCBI taxonomy): domain Eukaryota; kingdom Metazoa; phylum Chordata; class Actinopteri; order Notacanthiformes; family Halosauridae; genus Aldrovandia; species Aldrovandia affinis. Next base: position 4,107,829 of record JAINUG010000060.1, read on the forward strand.
TCTACAAAATGGGGAAAAGAGACAACAGAGTGGTAAGTCTATACGCGTTCAGAAAACTCGGGCACATTTAAATGAATGTGCCGAGTCACATTCTGCAAATTAATTTACACTGATACGGTCGAGGTTGCTGTGATAAAACTCAACCCGCGTTATGAGCGCTAATATCGGTTTAAAAAAGTAAGCTAGTTCGGAGGTCTACGGGCCTGCTTAGCGATTGCGTAGCAAGATGGCTAGCCGTATCTAGCTTTTTATGTTCTATATAGCGATCGGATTATCGTAAAACCTAGCTAAGTAGTTTTACTTCGATACCTAGCGCCTGGTACCGCCACAACATAGCAGTTTTAGATTATTTTTACAGTTCGCGAACAATCTGCCTAACTTGTTAGCGCGCGCTACCCATACATGGATAACTAGCGAGCTAACGTGAGCTACGTATGTGCCTTTAGCGCGAACTACGTTAGCGTGCTAGATTAGTAAACATCACAGCACAGATAGCTAGATAAATAACGTTATTTGTACAGCAACGTTACAATTTGCATTTGTTATTTTTGGATATAAACTCGTGTTTAAATCTGAGAAGTGTATTGCCTATCCAGAGAGCGTTTAACAAGTGATATTTTGGACTAGGACTGGCGTAAATCAAGCTATTTTAATAGCTGGCTCGTACTAGCAAGCTATCCTAGCTACCAGCGTCGTGTTAGCTAGCTAACCATGGTGAGCAGAATAATTCGCTTTGTATGTAACGTTAACGTAATTTACGAGATATTATGTCGCGTCATTCCACTGCACTTTGTACCAATTGCTAACCAGCTATCTTGCAACTAACCACGGCAAAGTTCGTATAGTCGGCTTGCTAACTTACGGTAACGTTATTTTCATTGTCCAGCGCTAGCTAGCTAGCTAGCTAGTTCAAACGTAGTTCACGGTCTGTAACTATTTCGCTGACTGGCTACAGCGGAAAGATATTTTAAAACCCAACGCACTGTTTGAATGCTCTTAACGGTCTCTGTGTGTTTGTATTACAGGCGTACTTGAACCCGATAGCTGCTGCCCGAGCTCGGGGACCGGCGCCCACTGCAGGGCCTTCCATACAGGATTACCTGAGTAGACCTAGGCCCACATGGTGAGTGTGCCAACTCGCGCTTACAAATTATATAAATTGGCTAGCTACCTGCGTTGAGCTAATCACGACGATCGTACTAGTTGCATGTATTTTGCAACTCGTTGCCTCGTGACATACATTTACATTACATTTTAGGCATTTGGCAGACGCTCTTATCCAGAGCGACTTACACAGTTAAAATGTTTTCTTTTACATGGAACCCATTTATACAGCTGGATATTTTACTGAAGCAATTCAGGTTAAGTACCTTGCTCAAGGGTACAACGGCAGTGTCCCCACATGGGAATCGAACCTGCAACCTATGAGTTACAAGCCCAGTTCCTTAACCATTATGCTAACACTGCTGCCTTACCGTGCTTGTATTTATTTTTTGTAACATTTCAGGCAAGGGTATTATAGGTATAACTTATAGCCATATAGTTATATACGTAAGTGTATTATAGCTAGCAATGTTTTTCTCTAAGTGATTTGAAATCACAGCCCTGTGTTCCTGACTGGTCCAAATGACGACTCCAGTCAATCCGTCAGTTCAGTATAAATTGAGGATGCTTTTTCTCAGTTTGTGTGGTTTTTGTTTTAAATGCCAAAGCTGATAGTTAAAGCTGATAAATCCGGTATGCTTCACAGGAGCATACTGTATACGGCACACTAGGCTATAAATCTCAGTATTGAATCCGAGTTGTGAACTGAAATGCTGGCGTGATCTAATTTAGTTTAGGATATTATGTGCCTCTGCATAGTTCTTTGTCTTTGAAATGTTTGCACTGTTTAGATATAGAGCAGGAAAATCCAATAGTTTTGCAAGTTAAAACAACAGGACTTATTTTTTTCCATTATTTTGTATGTATGTAAATCTGGTGATGCTCTCTCCATTTTTAGGGAGGAAGTGAAGGAGCAACTGGAGAAGAAGAAGAAGGGCTCAAGAGCACTGGCTGAATTTGAAGAAAAAATGAACGAGGTATTATTTATTCAACTCAGCATCCCTCAATCAGCAGCTCTTACTGATTACTCAACAGTTTCAAGAAGACATTATCATACCATAAGAATGTTTGTGTCTGTATATAGTACCCTCCAAATGTATTCACACCCTTGATAAAGATGAGCAAAGTAGGCTGTATAAGCAAATAAGGCTGGAAAATTACATTCTTTTATATGAATACAGTTAGTCACAGAAAAAGCTTTTGTTTAACAAGTCCCCCCCAAAAAAAAAAAAAGATATGTCACAATTATTCGCACCCCTGTATTCAGTACTTTGTGCACCCTAACCTTGCAAGGATAACACTACTGAGACATATTCTGTAATGTTTTATGGGATGGGGGATGGGGATGGGGGGGGATGGGGGGGGATGGGGGATGGGGGATGGGGGGATGGGGGATGGGGGGATGGGGGATGGGGGGGGGATGGGGGGATGGGGGGGGGGCATATCTCCATACAGAACCGTTCAAGATCCTTCAGATCATTCGATTTGTGCTTGTGGACTGCCCTTTTCAAATCAGATCGCACATTTTTGACCAGGTTCAAGACTGGAGACTGAGATGGCCATTGCAAATAGTCATTTTGTGGTCAGTTAACCATTTCTTGGTCAAATTTGAGACATGCTTGGGATCTTGCTGAAAGAACCATTTGCGGCCATGTTTCAGCTTCCCTGCAGAGGAACCATCATATTTCACTGTAGGTTCTTTTCAAGTGTCCTTCATCCAACGTCAAACCCACTACTGTTTTGCATGGCCAAAAACGTAATTTTGGTCTCATCTGACCAAATGAACCCTGTGTGTACCCTGTACCCAGATTTCCATAACCCAATTAAGCCAGTAATCCGGTTATGAGGAACCAGAATAAGATACCTGGCGTGTTCCTGTATTAACTGGAATACCAGCTCATTTAACCCCTTATTGCCTGAATTTAAAAAAAAAGAAAAATTAATTTTTTGCTGTATTAAGGTCTTAAGGGGTTTGAGGCTAATTTGCAGCAATCGTCAACAAGGGGTTAAGTGCCCCTTTCAGAATATTCCCCTAAAGGGAATATCAATTTATGTCTGACTTTGTGCATGTTCACTTATTCGGAATATGCTGAGTACCATGTATACAGGAATATTAATTATGAGGTCTAGAGGTCACGCACCATGAAACGGCTTATTTGGAATATGGCTTAACCAGATTATAGACCATAAGCAGAATATTGTGTGCATGTAAACATAGTCACTGTTCCAGTGGTTTTAAACTGCTTAATTATTGACCTAATAATGGAAAGTGGTATCTGTAGTGTTTATTTATTTGTTTGTAACCATCTCCTGACTTATGAAGATGAACCCTGTGTGTGTTTTATTTTAAAATAGTTTTGCTACCTCATTTTTATACCACAGTGAAACAGGAAGCCATGGGAGGAAGTTCCCTTAGCCTGAAATGAACTGGATTTTATTTATTTAAAAAAGATTACTTGTTAAACAAAATCTTTTCCTCAGAGCAATTGTATTAGTATAAAAGAATATACGTCTTTGTGCATACAGCATAGCTCATTGCCTGTATTTATTTATCCTTCTTTGCTCATCCTTATCAATGCTGTAACTAATTTAGAGGTCCATAGTAATGTCAACCTATGCATGAAAATATGAAGTTACTTATTTCCCAGTTAAACTTCTTTAGCATTTACCATTAAGGTGTATATTTTGACTAGCTGACATACTTTGACCAATTTATTCCATAAAATATATGTTTCTAATACTGCACAGAAAACACTCTTGCTCTTCCCCACTAAAATGCTGATGCCTAACACCGCTCCTCTGGAGAGAAAATACAACGAATAGCATGCATATATGTAAATGAAGCTATCCCATAATATGAGTCTGAAACACTCATAGCTTGCTGACTGTCCCTAGCTTTGGTTACATGAGTCAGGGCCTTTTGTAAATTGTTAATCAAGAATTCCGACTAGTTCACAAACGTCTGTGTTTAAAGAAGGTGCTATCAAGCAACAAAAACAAATAAGATCTAAAAAAGGCAGGGCACGGTTGGTTTCCTACTGCAGGGATTCCCAAAGCCTTTAAATTGCTCAACCCTTTCTATACCAACTATAGAACGATATGTTCTGTGTACCCTTACCAAAACAGCGCCTCCATTTACGTCCTGCTCACACATTTCTTTTGGATAATAATCGGCTATGTATAATAACCATGAGATTAGCCTAACCATTATGCAATTTACGAACCTATCATTTCATTTTTCATAGTATTATCCTGCACCTTTCTCATGTTGGCATATATTTGGTAGTTTAGCTATAGCTTCTCTAGCTTCCACTGTTACCCATGGCCTCAAACCTGAATGCATGCAAGTCAATACTGGATGGGTTCTTTCAGAGAACAAATGAATAGTATTTCTTGTTATTTAAGGTGCATATTCTATCAGGGTATTTGTTGAACTTCTAAATCTGTGCTCTATATGTAGAAATGGAAGAAGGAGTTGGAGAAAAACAGAGAGAAGTTGCTTGCTGGAAGTGAAAGTAAGGAGAAGGACAAGGAGAAGGAGAAGGAGAAGGAGAAGAAGGAGAAGGAGAAGAAGGAGAAGGAGAAGAAGAAGAAGGAGAAGGAGAAGAAGGAGAAGGATAAAGAAAAGAAAGAGGTAAGTTACAGTTGGCCTGAAAAGGAAGTCATTGTGGCATTTTATTACAGCTGCATCTATAATTATTAGTCACGTACTTACTTTTCTCTTTTGCCTTTAGAAAAAACGGAAAGACAAGAAGAAGTCCAACAGGGTGAGAAAAGATTTCCAGCATAAAGTACTGGCTAATAGGCTACAGTGTATCATGATTTATTAACTCTTCAAATTACAGTAACTCACTATTTGTGTGGTTATTGCAAGAAATGAGCTGTGAAAGATCAGTTAATACATTTTTTGTATAAACAAATATCTCAAATGTTAATATTCTGTGCGTTGTCTTAATTGTGTTACATTGAGACACCCCCCTTGATGTTTTTAAAATAAAAAATAATACATTAAATGTTCTTTTCAGTTTTTATTGATGTTTATTGTATCACAAACGACTGAAAATCTAATAAGCTCTGCTTTCATTGTGTTTGGTCAAGCATTCCTCGTCTTCCTCCTCATCAAGTTCTGATTCTTCTAGCAGCTCCTCTGATTCTGACGACGAGGTAAGGACTTCTAACGGTTTTCAGATCCCATTAGGGATTCATATGTTGCTTACAATGCAATGCATTCGGTTCGTTACCCTGGCATGTAGGTCAAGTTGTTGGGTTTTGAGAGTCCTTTAGCCTGCCGTGCTATTTAAATGAAACCAGGCTTATTTTTATTTGTATTTAACTTGTTTGATTAGGATGAAAAGAAGAGTATTCGAAAGAAGCGGAAAAGAAAGCGGTCTTCTCTCCGGAAAGCGTCAGAAGGCTCCCTGTCAGAGTCTGGGTCGGAGAGCAAGGTACTCAATCCGGTCAGTTCAGTGATGTATTTGCTGAGCCAGCAGCTGTTCGGGCTGAGGGCAGTGGTTTAGGGACTAATATAATAATGTATGCCATTTAGCAGATGCTTTTATCCAAAGCGACTTACAGTAGTGAATGCACACATTTTTCAGTATATGTGGCCCCCGTGGGAATCGAACCCACAACCTAAGTGTTGCCAACGCCACGCTCTACCTACTGAGCCACACAGAACCACAGACTAGACCCGTAAACCAAATGTTGGCACGTTCAGTTCCCACGTGGGTCGTTGCTGATGCGACCTGTACCCTGTCCAAACTTAATGGGTCTAGATTTAGCGTCATATGTATTTATAGGACTGTATTTGTAGGGTACAGCAGCAGTGTTTGATCAGGGGTTCAATCCATGACTCTCGGGCCATGAGTCCTGGGTGTGAATTTACATTTTGTTCACGGTCCCTTTACGCAGTTCTATTATTACATATAATATTGCACACTCTCAACTGTCATTATCGGTGACCTGCCCAAAGCAAATATCACACAAACACAAGAGTGAGCTTGCATGAGTATGCTGTTGCGCAATCCACAGAGCACGGCGATGTGAACAATCCAGTTATGGCAAAATGTTTTCATGGACTCGAAAACATTGGCCATTCCAACAAAAATAACGCTGGGTAGGGCACTTGAACTATGTGCTGATACCCATTGCCCGTACAGAGGTTTTACGTGCTAAAACGTTGAACACGCCTATTGTAAATCACTCATTGTTGTGGCTGTTTGAATTTGCAGTGGAATTACCCTGTGACCGTATACGATGTTGCTTTTATAAGCAAACCTTTGCCAATGTCATTTGAATTCACTGGGTAACCATAGCTTGGCAATTTAATTATGTTTATTTGGGGTTGTCTTTCAACCTAAACAGTGGTTGAACTTACATCTTGTAAGTCGCTCTGGATAAGAGCGTCTGCTAAATGCTTAAAATGTAAATGTAAAAATGTAACCTTAGTTTTGTTTTTGTTTTTATCATAACCTGCTTGTTACCATATTGAAAACCATTGATATATGCACATGTTGAGTGTACCATAGACTTGTAATGGATTGAAATAAGCATGCTGGGGTCTGTAGTGAAATCTTGATAACCTTTCTGCAATTAATAACCTTTCTTCTTTCTCTGTTGAACCCAGATATGTAGGTTTTGTAGTATGAGCTAGTATGTACTTTATGCCAGTGTGTTCCTTTAACTGGATTATGATGATACAGGAAAGTGTTTACAGCCGGAGAATTGTAAAATGTAACATGGTGTTAAATCGTAAATTCAAAGACCTCCCTTCCAGGTTGATGTTGACGTGATCAGCCTGTGACCTGTATGTAATGATTTCTTTCAGGAATTGTTGTTCTAAGTGTTATATATATGGGTAACTGCCTACCATCTTGTTTTACCTTCTCTAGGAATCTTCCAAAAAGAAAAAGAAGAGACTCAGGGAAGACCTAGAGAAAGAGAAGGTACTCTCCTGGAATAGTAAAGTAGAAATAGTAAAGTAGAAAGCCTGTCACATTTTCCTCCAGAGATTTAATGTAGTTTTCACACCTGTGTCGTACATTTCCATGTTATCAGTTCACATTTTTGGTAGTGCGGTATATTCAGGGGAGAGTTTGTGTTTCCGGCAGGATGAGAAGGGCAGCCGGAAGAAGAGGAAGACTGAGCGCCCCCACAAAGGCTCTTCCTCAGAGTCCTCTGCTGACTCCGAAATGGATGGGGACGTAAGTATTCTGGATCACCTCTCATTCTCAATAATACTGCTACTACTTCTACTCCAGTATTGGACCCTGAACCTGAGTTTATGTAAGTTGTACTTGAAATCACAAACATTCATTTAGAGCAGGGGTGGGCAATTCCGGTCCTGGAGGGCCGGTGTGTATGCAGGTTTTTGTTTTAACCAATTACCCCTGGCTCAATTAACTAATTAGCTGTACGCATTAATGCCGGTTCACTCTCATTAGATTACAGTAAACATTTCATACAGGGACACAAGAACAGTCTTCAGCTGTCACTCAGGGGCTTATCAAGAAATGTAACTAAAATGTCAGATCACGTAAATGATTGGGGCTAATTAAATAATTAAGAGGAGAAGTTGGCATGAAATACAGAAACGGATACGGCCCTCCTTGCCCACCCCTGATTTAGAGGAATGTAATTGGTAGGTGTGAGGGTGACTGTGTCAGGATGTTGCAGCTGTGGAACGGACCTAAAATATGATTGGGAATTAGGGTCAGGCTGGTATTCCGGTCACACCGGCAGTGCCATTTTCGAAACCGTCACCCCTCCATTACACTCTGTCTAAATAAAAATGCCACTGTTCCCAAAAAACACGTCATGTCAGATATAGGTCAAGTCATTAAAATAGACATGCTGCATGTCGTGGGAATGTAGAGGTGTATAGTACACCGTAACTACTCGAACCATTGGCAATCTTGTACAACGGTACAGTAAGTTGTTTATTCAATCCCACCGGCTGAACGACGGTTAAACCACATGCCGTAGCATTTTAAAAGAACGGCATGGTAATCTGAAAACAGCCCAATGTGGATATTGGGAGTTCCAAATTTGAAGAAAGAGTTCAAATAGGGGATACAAATTGGGTAAAAGAAAGTAAATGAAAGGGAAACTGAGTAACTGACTGAGTATATAAAAAGCACTTATCCCAATGCTGTAACAGCAGCACAATAAAGCTGTGAGCGATCAACAATGTGTACACACAACCTATCAACTCATAAGTTATGACATTTCATTTATTTCCTTTTTATTTATTTATTCCATTACAATTTGATCCTCTGTACACAAGCAATGCTGTGCTTGCACTTGTGTTGTATGTAGCTTCGTGGTGTGTTTGTGCTACTGCAAGACCATTATCCCCCCTAAGGGATGCATTTTCATTCAAATCCTACTGACCTTTCAACGTCTAATTTAGGTGGAGTCAAAGAAGAAGAAGAGAAGCAGTGAGGAGAAGGATAAAACTACAGTAAGTTGATCATAGTAAAAGTAATGGCGTGTGAAAATTGGGGATTAATTCTGTGGGATTTACAGAATTACGAACCAACATCACTAGATTTCCTGTCCTCACAATGAACGAATTTGGATCCGTAAATTCATATTTTCCACCATTTTGAATTTAATGAAAAACACTGAAAAAACGTCTCATGAACCACAAGTCTGATTAAAGTGAAACTTGTACCAGCAACCATCATTGTGCCAGATGCTAAGTGCAAAGAAAAGGTCCTACATAGAAGAAACATGGCCAATGAATTTGCAGCATTTGCATCTAAATATGCAAATTAGCCAATCTTTCACCATTATGGGAATCATTCCCAAACTTGGCATGCCCATTAACTGTTCCATGAAATAGAAGACAATGAACTTTGAACATGATTGGATAAGAACGTGACCACCAAAAGTGAATATTAAATGTAAAAAAATACTTCAGAATCAGTCATATTGGTCATATACAGAAGCATCTTGAGATTTTTCATTTTTTGCAAACAATTACTGAGAACTGAAATATTTCTGTTCAAATCATTACTCCTCACTGATCATCACACCATGGCACTAGTCTTGACTCTTGATGGCCATTTTGTGACGGGAGCTACCCTGTGCTTGGATGCCATAATCACTCTGATTATATATATATATATGTATATATATATAATATAACCATACACACACAGGAGATTTGTGCCCATATATAGTTCACATCAATAAATCCAACTTGGATATATTATATTTTTGAGTGTTTAAAAATAACTTACAAGGAAGAATATCTAGGAAAAACTATTGATATTTCAACCGTATTCAATAGATTGAGCTAACCATTGTTATGTAAGGATCTCATGATCCTGGTATATTAAAAAATTAATTGCATTGCCATTCATCATAGAGCATATGCCTCATACAAGTACAGCTATATTAATATTTGGTCTCAATGGTTACCCACAAGCTTAGTGTGATATAGATGTTTGTTAGGGAGTGTGATCTGCTTTAGAAATCCTGGCACTTCAGACTAGCATCTTTAAATCTCACAGGGAGAGGACACAAACTGGAATTTTAGCACAGCTCTATATTGGGTTTGAAATGGTTTACTGCTGGTTATAATACGTGAATCCTAGATGAGGTATATTTATGTATATAATGTGGCAGGCTAAGCCGATTCGCAGATAAAGAAGATCCTGAATCAACACAACACAGATCTTTAAAAAACAAGTCCAAAACACCTTTGGGTAGTCTGTAAAAAAAAAAAAAAAAAAGAAATAAGTTTTACGTCAACAATTGCTTACTCCGTTTGCCCTCTGCTTTACCCACACTGGTACTTCACAAGTTGTCACAGGTGACGTTTTTATGCTGTCCTAATAAGTTGATGGTTTCCTAGTGTTCAGCCTTGCCTGGGAATGGCTGGTGCAGGTCCCAGTCAGTTGAGCGGAGGCAGCCAGGACAGGGGCAAGTTGCAAATTGGGCCACACGATTATGCAAATTGGACCAAGTTGAGAACCACTCGCTTTGTGTTACAAATAAACTAGTAGTAGTGCCTCTAATGTCATATTGTTGTTACTGGAAAACAAGATCGACTTTTACAAGTTGAAATCATCTAGACGAAGCTAAATTTGGCTCCCGAATGGCTCAGTCAGCATGGACACTCGCCACAATAACAGGCCGGGCCCTATGACCTAGACATTGCTAGTTTAAGTCTGAGTCATTTGTCATATGACCAGGAGTGCAGTGGCAGGACACAATTTGCTTTATCCCGCTTCTATAGGATGGGCTTAAGGTGGCCAGAATTCCATTGGTTACCACTGCACAAGCTCCTCCTGGCTACTTGCCAGGTGTCTACGGGTTACCCGTTGCCATCGGTGAAAGATGTGCTTCTCCCCTGAGTGCTTGCCCCCTGTAATATACTGTATGGTTTGTAGTGAAGTAAATGGGTGACTGTTTCTGAGGAGCGGAAACACTTCAGCCGCAGTGCCACCTGCATGGATGCAGGTGACATAGCAGTGACACAAGGGTATTGTACGACTGGTCTTTTCCACAATTGGAAAAGGGGCAAGTGGGGATAAAATGTGGAAAAAGCAAAACTGAAATATGTTTATCTGAAATGTTCTCAGGAAAAGTCGAAGAAGAAGAGAAAAAAGAAGCATAAGAAGCACGGGAGGAAGAAGAAGAAGGCCTCGGGCTCCGGGTCCGAGATGGAGAAGCGCCCTGACGGCACCAACACCCGAGACCGGAGTGTACACTGTTTAGGGGGACACTTAACAATACTACCAAAAAAAACAGCAGCATCGTTAACACCTGCATGACAGAAGACTTTTCCAGGCGGGTGAGAAGCTCGCTCCCCGCTCCTCAAGGGTTTTATCATGGGGAACTTTTCATGATTCAGTTATTTTGAACTTTGCAATTTTTTTAGAGGGGTATTTTCAGTCCAAATAAAGGTCATATGTTACCAATACGATTGTCAAGAGTGGCTTGTCTGAGTGATTCAGTGTTGATTTGAAGCATAACATTTGCTCCCTGTGGTATACAAATGACCCAAGGGTGAAGATCATTATACTGCAGCAGGGAATTGGTGATGATTTTCTCGACCCGTCAAAAGATTGTTCGTGATTGCCTTCAACCTGACAGAGCTATTTATCTTGGGAAATATGGCCTATCATAGCTGTTAAGTCTACAATTTAAACCAATTTCTCATACATTTGACTTGTAATTTAAAAGTACAACAATTTCAGTATTCTTGTGTGTGTGTATTATGCATGTAACCTATTCAGGATTGTTACCAGCCTCATATTGAAGTTGGAATTTCAAAACATGATTAGTTTTAGTTAGCAGGGGTACGGTTGTTCCTTTTAGATTGAAAATGATGGTGTGTACAATGGTGGATAATTCTTCTGTTTGACATTCAATAAAATTTTATTGTAGTACTTCCCAAACTGTTTAAACATTGTATATGAACTGTGTGAAGAAGGGTGAACGGTGAAACCACTTGTTCGGGAAGCAAAGTGAGGTCTGTTTCTGAATTTCCTGTTGCTCAGAACCATGACAAGTTAAGGCGTGCAAATTTTGGAGCCACATGCCTTGCATGTGATATGGTGGTAGCATCCAAAATTGAGCAACAGTGCCACTGATATTTTAGCGTTTTGTAGTTGTGATCCAGGAGACAGAAGACGGCCTGCTTTTCTATTTTCACTTTCTGGTAAGTTTGACAGACTTCACAGGGCGAGTTGTTTCATTTCCTGAGCGGCCAGCTTTACAGAATTACAGGTTTCCTATGAAAGTATAAGGATAAATAGCCCTAATGCAGTCCCACCAAATATTCATGAATTTATAAGGAATAACCTTTTTTTTTGTAAATCAAAATGGCCAAGTGGTGAAATTTTGCTTCCTTTCTTGGAATCAATGTAATGTACTGTACTCTGTATTAGTGCCTCAGGACAAAATTACATTTTATATGCTTCATAATATATTGAGAGCTTAGATAGGTTTTTCAAAAGTGAAGTATGAACATTCAAATAGTTTTTAGATGTCCCTTTTGCTATATAAGTTAAAACACCTGAAAGTACTTTTTGCAACACATTAAATCTGGCATAGATGTGATACAAATAAATGCTGTCATATGGCACTGTTAAAAGTAGAAGCTAGAACTCAGAACTACAGTATTTGTAGATCATACCCTTTAATTCTTTCCCTTTGATTTGACAGTGATTTGTGGAGGTTATTTCAGGTAAACGAAAGTGAAAGTTCCATGTGATACTGACCCGTTCATACTCAAATTAAGGGGAGCTTTGATGGGTTGCCTCTGATTTATAAATCGCTTGTATTGGAAATACTTGTATGTGTGTATACATGTGTTATACCCGTATTTTGGGTGTGTGCAATTAATATACTATAAGAATAATATCGGCGCATCAAACCATATGCCTTACACTAAAAACAGGAATGAGGTACTGTTTCTTCCTACTTCCTCATTTACAGAAAACCTTTTCATTTGTGCTTCGATAAATTGTATTTAAAAAGGAAGTGGTGCGGCATACTTCGCATCACGCAGGAAACTTGTAGTGTCAGTGTCTCGATTCTATAGAGGGCTGAGGTCGAGCATCACTGGAGCAAGGTGAGAAACGGATCTAATTGTGTAACTATGTCTCATTTTAAGATGGCTGAACTAAACTAACAAAGCTATGAAATGCTGTTTAACGTAGTGTGTAAAGCTGTAAACTCTGGATGTGCACTGTTGTGAGATCTGTACTAGTATACAAAAATGCTTTCTGCACTTTACTATACTTGTATATCCTCCCCAATGCTCGTACTCCACATTTGCTTTTACTACATTTTTGCCATGATTTGTTTGTCCTCGTCAGTTACAATCAGTTAAAAGGTCAGGAGAATGCGTTTACTTCGTCTTGGCTTTAAAAAGATTATTATAAATGAAATCCACTTTCACAAGCAAGTGCAATTGCAATTTTTTTTTATTCAGGAATTTATTTTATTAACAGGACTACTGCAGAAAAATATTAACTTTACGTTTGCATTGCAAAACTGCTTTTCTCATCTCAAATCTCATTGCTTTTTTCTTCCTGACACATTTATCAAAGTATACTTTTATGAACCTGATATTAATAAGTAGTTATGTTATAGGTTATATACTTTTATACACTTTTGAAAAAAGACATGTGACCACAGTAAGCTAGGACCTCAGTTCACATTTTACAGCACAGTGCCTTCATTGCTCTATTGGTGTTGCTGTATACAAGTAAAATTTGATTTTACTTGGTCTCGAAGGCGTACTGCCCCCTTCTGCCTCAACAGCAACATAATAGTCTCCCAGCCTTGTAATAACTACGCCCAACCCCAATTTTAGCTGCCGGCCACATGAAGCTAAATTGCTAATAAGCAGAAGTGTGTGCCCCTCTCTCCAGTATAGTAATCTAGATGTTTATCTGATATGGTGTACGCTTTTAGCTAAACATTTTCTCTCTCCATTTCTCTGTATAGTCCTTCATGACTTTTTCGAAAAAATGTACATATATCATATATAATAATGTGGTAGCTGTCTATAAGGTAAATCACTATTCATTTTTAAGGGAAGAGCTCAAAGTACCATTTGTTTTTCATAAAGTAGGTATGTTACAATTCGGGTGCGCAGCGGCGCTCTAGATGTGCCGGTGTCTCTGCGCGAGCGATTACGAGAGATTATGCGAGTCCCCCAAAACTGCAGGCTTTTCATTGGCTGTCGGGTTTTTTTCACCATACGTCTGCGATATAACGTAGTTAAAAACTCGATCCTTCGTCTTGTTTCCGAAATTTGATTAAACATTGCTCGGTTTGGTCATACGCTACGCTTCAAAGTCAGACTCGTGTTTAGTGCTTTCAAAGTCATAGATCGCAAGTTCAGGACTAAATAAACGGTATCCAGGACGGTAACTTAACATTTTATCTTGTTTCTTATTAAATTTCATTGAAATCTGTCGATGTGAAATGCGATATTTTTTACCCGGAATGTGAGATATCTTTGCCCAAATGCTCACTGCCTGCCGTGGTTTTTGCCGTGTCGCGGCGGGTGCGCAACATGTTATTATGTGATTAATTGATTATGTAATGTAATTTCAGATCATTCAAATTAAGATATATATCATATCTTTTTTAGAATGCTTCAATCTGTAATTACTGAAAATGTCATACAATTATCTTTATTTTTAAGAAAGTTATGGCCATTTATGTTACTGGATCACAGCTTTTGTTTCAAGCCCATTGAAAAGCAATGGGGGTCAATATGCAAATTTTCGAGTGTTAAAATGACCATAACTTCCTTAAAACTTCACATATGAGAGTGAATAAGGTATCAATTTTCATTCATTTTCATGCTCTACCTGCTGGGATAAGTTTCTCGATTTATAACATTTATAACCATTCTGTCAGCTCAGATTACATACTCAAAAGCTTTGTCTTTTTTCAATTTCCATTCTGACACCAACTTCCTTTTTTCTCCCCAGATGCTGAACGTTATACTAGTGCTACTGCCTTTAGGACTTGCCTCCAGTTCTATAATCTGTCCTGATGGAAAGGTGTGTCCAGATAGATTCACGTGCTGTAATACACAGCTGGGATATGAGTGCTGCCCGATTCCAAATGTGAGTTTCTGAGCTGTCAATCACAGTAACAATGGCAATGGGCTGGGAGTGGAAACGTGTCCCAGCCACTAGTGATGTCACCACTCTGAATCTTTGATTAGAGTTTACTTTGAGCTTTAATACTACCCATGGGTCACTCATAGCATCATATAATACATTTTTGAATGCCTATTATACATATTATAGTATTATTATATTATAGTATTATAGTACATTGCATCCCTTAAGGCAAGACACACCCGAGGTTTAGGGGAAAAAAAGAATCCTATGTAACATGTAAAGATACAAATTTTTTTGTGTTTGTGCGTACAATTCAAATTCAGTTACA
The DNA here is from genome assembly GCA_029706075.1 of Aldrovandia affinis. Lineage (NCBI taxonomy): Eukaryota > Metazoa > Chordata > Actinopteri > Notacanthiformes > Halosauridae > Aldrovandia > Aldrovandia affinis. The sequence goes on from JAINUG010000060.1 coordinate 4,122,868, forward strand.
GCAAGATAGGAGTGAGTGGCTAACATTTTTGTTGTCTCAGAAGGGATTTTGAATATTTGCTTCATACACTTCAGGAACTTACAAGATGAACTTACAAATAAAAGATTTTTGATATAATTGCTCTAAGATCTTAAATAAACAAGCAAAAAAATTTTAGGAATACATCCAAGAATCATTTCATAAAATTCTATTTTTGGGATATAAAAATAGGTTGATTGTTGATTGATCGGCATGTCATAAAATGTTACAAATACATAGAACTATAGTTATTTGGCCATTTTTAATTATGCAGTGTGATAAAATAGATGTTTATTTAGCAAAATATTGAAATTCATGGTGGGACCAAAAATCAAAATTTTATCGGGCATGTCTTGCTTTAAGATTATTATTTGGGATGGGGTTCAATAAAAAAGGGATCCATAGATTATAGCTAAACGGTAGCTGACTAAACCCTATGTAAAAGAAATCATCTTGTGTGACAAGTCAGAAGGTCAAAATGTTTAGCTTTCACTTGAACCCCCTATGATGGATGTGTGCATTTGCAGGCCGTTTGCTGCCCTGACCAGTCCCATTGCTGCCCACAAGGCTTCCAGTGCAATGCACAGACCCAGATGTGTGAGAGGTCGGGTGGAAGCATGTCTATGCTGAGGACAGAGGTGCCGGCAGAGAAGTTGAGCGTGAAGCCAAGCGGCCTCACTCTCACCAACACGGCAGCCGAGAGCACTGTGGTCTATTGTGACAACTATTACACTTGTCCTGATGGGATGACATGCTGTAGAGACCCTTGGGGGCGTTGGAGCTGCTGTATGTACTCACCTGTAAGTGGCAAGATTATACAGTGTATATATGCATATATATATTTTATTTAATTGGGAAATCTACAGATTGCCTTGGAAAATTTAGATTTCCTGATTATGCACATTTACCGTAACACACACACACACACACACACATACATGAACACAAACTGAGATGTTTTAATTACACACAGGTCCCAAAATTTGCTGCACATTGTGCCTGGGTGACATGACGTTCCAACAGAGAATGGCTTCATGCAAATTGGCCCTCTTGTGCAGAGTGTTCTGTACAATGTTTCATCTTATGTTGAAATGCCCCATAATCCAGATTTATAAGTAATGTGCATTCTGTTTGATCTGCTTATTCCCCCAGGCTTTCTGTTGTGCAGATGGTATTCACTGCTGTCCATTTGGGTTCCACTGTAACCCCAGCTACACACAGTGTCTGAGAAATGGCCTGGCTGTTCCCTTTGACATCAAGCAATCTGCCCTGAATATCAGAGCCACTGAGGTGTCCACAACTGACCCCAAGCTAGCTGAACAGGTGATCCTGGAAAACCGTAAAACCATAAACCGCTAAACCCCCCCCCCCCTCCCCCGAGTCCCAAAATTTGAAATGAACATTGTTTTGAATTGAATTACCAATGAAGCAATTGAATTACCGCTGTGCCACCGTGGGCACTGCAGCTGAGGTGCGAGTGTAACCGGTCTTGGTTGTGCCCTGCAGCGAGTTTCGAACCGAGGGGGATCTCCGACGCGACAAGAGAGCGATTAAGCTCGCGGAGCTAAAGACTCAAGTCCCCAACTCCAGGAACTAATCGTATTCTTATCCACGTCACTTCGCAGCGGGCGCTCACGTACCAGAGCTCACCCGCTACACGAGCACTCCTCCTTTGCACTCGCCCCCTGAGCCAGTAACTACTTTCAATTCATAAGGCCACACAGTACTACGGGAGAGCTAGCTCTGATTGGAGGGGAGGCGTATTTCTCACTGACACCAACTGGTAGCCTGTTGGGGCTTGACATGTTGTTGGGAGGAAACAGGGATGACATAAAACCACCCTAAACTTGGTGGGACAAAGCCAATTTTGTTCCACTACAGCATACCCCCAGTCATAGCTGGCTAATGACATAGCCACAGTTGTGGTTTGAACCTGCTGTAGGGCCCAGCTTTACACTAGCCGTGGTTTGAACAGCCCAGCTTTACACTAGACAGCCGAGCCACTTGACAGCCAGTATATAAGGGTTTTTTTCAAGTGGAGAGGGCTTGATCCTTTCTCAGAGGTTCACAATGCTTTTTTCCTGCAGGATGAGTGCTGTCTGAGCAACGGGGGCTGTTGTCCAGCAGGATTCCACTGCAATGAGCACAAGGCATGTGTGAGGGATGACAGTGGGTACCCATGGACTGAGCTGCAGCAAGCCCTCAGCATTGGGTCCCAGGATGCGGTCATTTACTGTGACAGAAGGTTCTACTGCCATGCAGGCAACACTTGCTGCAAGAAGCCAGGTGGCAGTTGGGGCTGCTGCCCATATCCATTGGTAAACTCTTTCGACTAATTCCTTGAGGTGGGGTGGGTTGGTGGGGGGGGAGATGGGATAATCCTGTGTATTTCTATGAGCCAAATAGAAGGGACATTTTGTGGCCTTTGTTGGTATTAAAGTATCTCTTTCTCTCATAGGGCATTTGTTGCAAGGACGGCCAGCACTGCTGTGAATATGGGTACACCTGTGACGAAACCTCCACAAACTGTAAACAAGGATACATGAGCATCCCTGCAGCTCTGAAGAAGGAAGCCAAAAGAAACTGAATTTGAAACAAACTGTATTGAATATCTTACTCTTATGGTAATAGCTGATCTTTTACATTCTTTGAGTATCCACTTAGTCCCACAGTGCAGTGTAAAATTGTTTTATTGGTCATTTTAAAATGCACGTACACCTCCAGCAGGAGGAGCAGCTTGAAGCAATAAAAGTAGTGAAGTTCAGGAAAATTCTATATTTTATCATTGCATACTTTTACTGACTTTAATAGTCCTGGTCAGTTGATTCAATTTTTGCAAATTTCAAGGCAATAAACATACTTCTAATCCTTCAGTGTTTGCCCTTTTCGTTTTCAAAGAAAAATAACGTTGGGAATAAACCAATCCAGCACTCTCGTTGATTAAATGTGCATATCATATACACCATTATGTTCCCAAACCTATTTATTAGGCAATTTTAGGCCTAAAATGACCACTCTCTGGCTCAGAACCCCCACCTCTATAAAATGATTGTTGACATTTATCCAACACTCACTACAGGCTGCAAAGCAGTGGCTGTTTACATTAAAACACCATGCAATAGTGTGGATCAATACCAGGCGTGTTTCGTACAAATATGTCGTGTAATAAATTGCAATGATCATAATACCAAGGACGTGTAAACCAGACACTGCAAATATTGTTTTACATTTGGCTGAGGATTTAAAGAGACTGGTGCATATCCCCTTCGTTCTTCCCCCGGCATCTCACGTGGATTAGTTTCTATAGCAACACGTTAATAAACATTGCGCGTGAGAATTGTGGCGTCACCTCGGTTTGGAAAAACCACAGAAGACAACGAAAATGTCTGAAATGTCGGCGATGAACAGAAAAATTATTCAAAGTCTTGCAGAGACTTTGTCAAGACAAGTCAAACACTGTAAGTGCTCACCGCTCAGTGTGAAATAAATAACTATAGCTTCTGTGTTACATAGCTTGTTATCTTGCCAGCTTTTTTGTTAGTTACCTAGCTAGATAACGTTAGCAAAGTTACAGTAGCTAACATTGGTGTGCTTGTTGTATTGAACACCCAGAATACTCTACGTTGTGGTGGAACAGCCTTTAAACACATCGAAAATAATTAGTTATTTAAAGTCATTTAGATCCGGCCACCAGGCATTCATTCGTCTATTGGGTCGTACCAAACGTGCATACTAACATGTTGAAACTGAACTAGCTAAATTAATTTGCATACGTGGTAACATTAACAGGACTGTCTAAACGTGCATTTGCGCAAAAAACACAGATTCACAAGAAACACAGTTTTTTACGACACTCATCGTACAAGTTGACCTAACAACAAGTTAATCTTGCTGAAAAGATAAGGTTTGTTGAGAGTCATGAAAGATGCCCAGAGACACTTAAAACAGTCTGAACCTACGGTGTACTGAAAGCTAAAGGACCACTATAAGGGGCAAATGATGGTACCAGTTGTACTTTTTATTTAAAATGTTTGCAAGACTACAAATCTTAAGATTAAAAAATATTAAAACCTGTCAAAGCAGTAAGTCTAAGACTTATTACATATCATAATCTGGTTTATTATACAATGCTATAAAGCAGCATTGATTTTCATAATTTACAGACCAGTTAAAACACTGCCATAGACTGTAAGGAACCACACCAGAGTGCATCTGGTTCAAAGCCACAACGGATGATGACTGGCCTGGCAATTACACTAGGCCTACCAGTTTTTAATTGTAGTGTTATCCACTCTGTCAATATTTCCATGTACGGTAAACGGTGTACAGTATAATAAAATATTTGCCTGGCAACACATGCTGATGTAGTACAGGATGATCCAGATCCAGAAGAGCACACTTGATATCAGCTGGGGTCATAAACAAAAATCATTCTTGCTTTTTAAGCTCCTCTATCAGTTCAGAGTTTTCCTGAGCATAGATAAAGTGTTGGATGTACTGGGGGAAAATTCAGTGAAATGTTACCTTTTCCCTAAATCATTCCTTCTCTATGTTCGTTTGAGTCAGAAAGCACACCAAGCCCTTTAAAAGTTTAAACATGTAGTCAACGTTTTACTTTTTACATGTATACATTTGGGGTGTTGGCAACCAATTAAAACACACATTGTGGTCTTATTTTTCATTGGGCTGTTAAAGAACAAGCAATGTATGCTCAGTTTTTATTTAGTAAAAAACAAAGAACAAAGGCCTCATCTGGTGAGATGTTTAAAGATTGTGAATATTTCCTAATATAGCCTAATGGTTTTGGATTGATTCATATAAAAACAATTTCAGTCAGACTGTTGAAAACCTTAACTACAAACATTTTACAGCAAGTCTTAGGAATATTCTGTTCAAATGCACATTTGAAGATAGTTTCTGTTGTACACATTCCTGATTTGTAGATGTAGGCTACTGTACATTTTAACTGTGGATGTCTCTGGAGTGCAGCCTTGTTTTTTAATATTTAATTTGTGATTAAATGGTAGTGATGCCCCTTCAGGCCTGGATTGTGGAGAAGGATCTGTCTTTACACAGGCAGATCTGTCAAAACAAGACAGCCTTGACTAAAGAGATTTTGTCCACAGATGTGACATCCTTAACCCAATCCATGAAATAAATCATAGCTAGAAGGCTGTCACAGGAGTGGTCATGGTCACTCGGATGGGGTTGCCTTTGTGGATAGAATTTCCTCTGCCATCAGCAGCTAGCAAATGTTGTGACAGTGCACTCAGATTCACTTCGGATGGCCAAAGGTCAGTGGACACCCCTACTAATTATTGAGTTCAGGTGTTTCAGCCACAATTGCCAACAGGTCTGCCATCAGTGACAGCTGGCACTGTCAAATGTTGTGACAGTGCGTGAAACTTCTGCCCAGATTCAGAGTGCTATTATTGTTAATGGAAGCGCCTTCAAATACACTAGTATAGGCAAACTCAAAGATCAGTGGACACCCTGCTGCATCACTCACTACAGAGTACCAAACTGCCTCTGGAAGCACCATCAGCACAAGAACTGTGTGTCGGGAGTTTCCATGGCCGAGCAGCTGTACACAATGCGCAATGCCAAGCGTCGGCTGGAGTGGTATAAAGCACACCGCAACTGGACTCTGGAGCAGTGGAAACGTGTTCTTTGGAGTGATGAATCACGCTTCACTATCACAAATCTGGGTTTGACGGATGCCAGGAGAATGCTACCTTCTGGAATGCATAGTGCCTACTCTAAAGTTTGGTGGAGGAGGGATAATGGTCTGGGGCTGTTTCTCAGGGTTTGGGATAGGCCCCTTAGTTCCAGTGAAGGGTATTCTTAATGCTGCAGGATACGAAGACATCTTAGCCAATTGGGCGCTTCCAACTTTGTGGCAACAGTTTGGGGAAGGCCCTTTGCTGTTCCAGCATGACTGTGCCCCTGTGTACAAAGCGAGATCCATAAAGACATGGTCAGACAAAGTTTGGTGTGGAGGAACTTGATTGGCCTGCACAGAGCCCTGACCTCAACCCCATTGAACACCTTTGGGAGGAATTAGAACGCCGATTGCAAGCCAGGCCTTCTCGTCCAACATCAGTGCCTGACCTCACAGATGCTCTTTTGGCTGAATGGGCACAAATTCCCACAGACACACTCCAAAATCTTGTGGAAAGCCTTCCCAGAAGAGTGGCAGCTGTCATAGCCGCAAAGGGGGGTCCAACTCCATATTAATGCCCATGGTTTTAGAATGGGATGTCCAACAAGCTCATATAGGTGTGATGGTCAGGTGTCCACTGACTTTTGGCCATATAGTGTATATTTCCTTTTATTCATCTGATTGTTCAATGCAATTCATTTAAAGCACATCCTATAATAATCCTATTCTACTGTATCAGCATGATGCAACTACCAAAAAAGTTAATGCACTCTTAGGAGGTGCCTGTAGTAAAGCAACAACCCCCCCTAGCCGTGCCAGTATTCACAAAGTTCTCATTCCACATGGCTCTTTAAGGGGATCCATCCACAGATATCTTTTTAGATGCAGGAAAAGTAAGACCATTTTATTCTATTTAGAAAACTCTAATGGACTACAAGGTGTATCCTTCCACAAACTAAAGTTATTCCGTCACTAAGGAACAAGAGTTTTATTTCTAACTTGGCTGGCATTCTTGCCGAATCTTATTCGTTTTTGCCTTTTGTTGTTGTTTTTGAAGTTAATGTCTATTTTCTTCTCCATGCATCAATAAGTGAAACAGCAGATAGCCCACTTTGAAGATCTGGACACTGAGCCAAGGATGCTGAATGTTAAAAGTCTAAATTTTTATTATGATTGACTGCTTACAATGTTTCATATGTAGGATGTTTGTGTTAGTGGAAGGCACAATGCTAAAATGATGTATGAACATTATATTTACCCGTGCTTTGTCATGAAGTTCAGCACTGCTAAAGAGGCTGGTTACCAGCATCCAGGACCGGAACTGTCCTTTCTACAAGTCATTTTATGAATTAATAATTCCCATTAGTCCAAGATTATCAAACAATAACCACACTCTCCCTGGCTGCAGTCAACAAAACTGAGACAGAATGTCTAATCCGACTATTCAATGGCTTGCTGGGAGACCAAAGTGACCGGAGAGCAGGAAACGGTCTGGATCGGGGTAAATTCAGGAACATTCTTCACAAGACATTTGGAATGACAGACGACATGATCATGGACAGAGGTATGCTCCAAAATACATTCATGTTGATCCCATCTTATGTTATTGTTTTTGTTTTTTTAAATATCTTGTTACTGATTTTATCCAATTTTCTCCCAATTTAGTAGCCAATTACACCCGCTATTTTTATGTCAATCCCCCCCTAGTAATGTGAGTTCGCTGCCGTAGTCCTGTGACCGGTAGTGACGAAGGCAAAGCATTGTCTCCTCCGAGACGGCACTCGCCAGGCCGTCGACCGTAACCCGGTACTACAGGGCCACTCTTATGTGCAGCGAACGTCCTGGCGGCTTCCCTCCCCCCTCCCTGGGGCGGACAGCCAGAGCCGACTCATCTTATGTTATTCTTTGTTTGAAAACGGTAAAAAAATAACTCATACCCCGAACATAACAGTAACAGCAAATGAATTATGCCGTCTTTTTCCCGAAAGAGGGACGTCTATGGTCTTCAAAGTGGTGTACCTTCCGGAGACATTTTGTACAAAGTGCAGTGACGCACCCTATGGCCCAGAATGGATCTAGAATGTGCATGTGCCAACCCGTGGGTCAAAAGCTATGGTCAATAGCATAGCTCAGGGAGGGAGAGTTTAATCAGTCATAAAGCGCCACCTCCTCCTCAAATGGGTGCTTGCAGTTTGCCTGCATTTGCTGCATCAGATGCCTATTCCAAATTGATAGAGGATGTTACAGCGATGGGATGGTTGCTATTAAGCATTCAAAATTGGGATGAAAAATTAGTAAAATTGTTTTTTTTAAACTTGTACATTTAGTGTCATTCCTTGTCTTTGGCACGTTTCCTCAGCAACACAAACGTGCTTTTGTTTTATTCAGTAATGTAAAAATGAACGTGCTGTGCCATTGGAATCAGTTAACAAGGCAACCAGGTATTCTTAACAAAGGTTTATTTTCAGTCTTCCATGCATTCGACCAGGACAACGACAGCTACGTCAGCGTGAAGGAATGGGTAGAGGGTTTGTCAGTGTTTCTACGAGGGACATTGGACGAAAAAATAAATGTAAGCAGCAGATGATATTTCATTGACTAAAACACACCTGTTGGTTGTTGGCTTATGGTTCTTAACAGCATGTTCACAAAATATTTTTCCTCTTCAACTGGAAAATGCAGACTGCTTTGACGTGTATGACTTGAACGGGGACGGACATATTTCCCGGGAAGAGATGTTTCACATGCTGAAGAACAGTCTGATCAGGCAACCGACAGAGGAAGACCCGGATGAAGGGATCAAAGATCTGGTGGAGATTGCTTTAAAGAAAATGGTGAGATGTTTACATGATATATTGTGTTTGTGAAGTTTTTTTTTAATGAATTAATCTTAGTTAACCCTTGCTGACCTCTCCAAACCCCTGCATAACCTGGAAATGAGATAAACAAATAAAGAGTGGCTGAGCAATGTCTAGGAAGTCACGCCTGGCAGTCAGACCAGGCAACAGAAGTGATATCTGTGACATGTCATGTTTGAGATAGATCGGAAACGCACACACTAACATTAAAATAGGGCAACATCCAAAGAATGAGGCCTTCGTAGCAAAATAATCTCTTTATTGAAACATGGCACTTTCTCTTGGGATATTTTCCAGTTTTTTTTCCATTGTGTATTTTCCAACCTCATGGCCAATATAATCATTTAAAACCTACACACACGTGACTGGTGAATCTTACTGAAAAGCACACTGGTTCATTGATATGTGTCATGTTTTATGTTTTTTTTTTTTTACATTCACCTTTAAAGATGTTAACAGTATTTTGGAAATATTATTTTCATACAGATATAAGAAATTCTCTGGTTGCTACTTACAGGATCATGACCATGATGGCCGACTGTCTTATACTGACTTCGAGAAAGCAGTGAGGGAGGAAAATCTGTTACTTGAAGCTTTTGGAACTTGTCTTCCCGATACAAAGGTAAACATCAAATGGTGAATTGAACATTTTTATTAAGCCATTTTCCATTGCATTGCTAACGTGCCAGGATCATAGCTGAAATAACGTATTTTCCACTTCTATTTCAGAGCATACTGGCATTTGAACAGCAGGCATTCCAGGACCTTGAGAACTAATTTCACCACATCTTATACCAAGATTTCACCGCATGATGTTCAAAGAGAGAAAGTTTCATTTTCATTTTGGGTATACGTCAGGTGACGTACAATGTCCACTTTAATCCTGTTAATAATTATGTCCATCATTTACACACCTAATGCATTTGTATCCAGTACTATAGGGCGCTGTTCCTGTGAAGATATGGAATGCCATTTATATCCTCCTTCGCGCCTTCGGGATGATGGCTTTCTTCTCTGTAGGCTTGCACTCTGGAACTGATGAAATCTAACATGATATGAAATTAATAAATTAGCATTCACACTGAATGGTCAACTTGAATGTTTTTAAGATGCTTATATTCATATATTAGACTATAATACATGTTAGCTATATAAAGACACACAAAAATACATATTTTTAGCAGAAATACATATATTGGCAGATAAGATTTGATCTCTTGGTAACACAGAGCAATTAAAAGGATATGCTCAAAGACTCAGTAATATGCCACCAACCTTTGCCATTGTGCTTCTGATTAAATTAGCCGTAACATTCAAGGAATTATCTTCCATATCCATCTTGGGTGTCTCTGGTAGTTTTGGTCCGATCAGAGTTTCACTTGTGCCTGCAATTCCTAACAGTGTGTCCTGACAAATCTCTGCTATTTTACGTTTCCTGTTTTCTAATTGTGTTGTCCTTGGTATAAATCTGGCAATAGGATAACTCTTTTTTCTCTGCTTGTTAACCATTGTTGCGTTTCCAAGAGAGGAAGATTGTTGAACTTTAGATTGAATTGGCTGGTTACCAGTATCAACAAAATGATACATGGACCCCATATTGTCCTCCGTAGGCTGCATTTTGCCTGGATGTCCCTGAAATGCTGATGCTTCCGAAAAGGATGAAGGTCTATAAACATCCTCTCGTGGAGGAGGGGGTAATAAAGGATAACTTGGAAGATAACTGGTACTGAAACTCTCCTCCTCCCGAGCAGTATCCCTCTGTTTTTTTTTTTCACACGTAGCCATTTCTGATGCATTATGTACTTTGGTTTTATCATCTTCTGTTTGGTCACTTTCTTTAGCTGTGAATTGGAGAACAAGACCCACATTAGTTAAACGCATCTTTTATGGGCCACATGAGTAATACAGTTCTCATAGAGCCAAAATGGCATATTTAATATGATTTTATATGATGGTAAATAGTGGAAAAAAAGCTAAATATCAACTTAATGCTGATAAACAAATCACAGTATAAAATGTAGAATTTGTTTTATCACAAAGTTCACCTTTATTTTGGATTGTCCTGGTGACATATCTTCTCCTCTCTTGTAATTTTTGCCTGGTGTCCTCCACCGTTTCATTTTCAGGGGCATAGCACACATGAAGCAAGCTGCCAAAGAAACTCCTTTCATCCAGCTTCCGTTTAGCCACTCTGTTAAAAGACGTGTTCAAAGCCAAATTGCTTTATTATCGTCCAGCTTTTGGGTCATTCAACGTTCTGGACACTAGCATAATTCAGGGATGTGATTTTTTTCCTGGTTAATCAGGAAATGTTTATTTTCAGACCATAGATATCTTGTGGACATGTGTATGTCATAAGCATACACATTAAGAAATGTTGCACTCTTTGACAGCTGATAGCAGGAGAGAATGTTCAGCAAATAAAGCCAAATAGCCAGAGATATTTAGCACCAGAAAATATGCATTTCCTGAATAATCAGGAAAAATCACATCCCTGATCATTGTAACACACTGTATTAAGTGTACGACGTAGCTAGATGGTTATGTATGAGTGATCTCGTACCGTTCAGTAGATAGGTCCAACAACACTCACTTAGCACTTTGAAGCTTCTGGAATTTAATCAAATACACTTCAGTGAACTGCTCTGCAGGATACTCGTCCAGCACTCGGTACTCTTCAATCGCCCCATAGAGAGCAAAGAGCTGGACCAGTTCTGTCATTACACCTATTGCTGGAACTCCTTGGACTAACAGGAAACGAGATTCCAAGTTGATGGTGTATACCTAAGGTGAAACCACAATAAACAATATATAAACAGGTTAATACGAGAATTTTAATGTACATGAACGTTAGATAAATCAAGTGAGTATACCATATTATACTAACTAGCTCAAACCGCAACGATTCAATGTAGCAAATTAGCTAGCTTGCAATAGGGGATAGACTGAAACATTCCAATATTTAGCGATCTAGCAAATAATAACACACACACGCAGCGCTATTTTTGTTATGTACATACCTTAACAGCTTTGGGTCTCCTTCCTTCTCTATACTTCGGTCTTGTGTGACAAACTGTTCGTTGCTCGTGATGCTTTTGCACTTCGGGCGTACTCCAGCTCGAACTAGTGTCGGAGGCTGCCATCTTCGTTTGTCAGAGCAACCTCGAACACAGATCTAATCGAGTGTCGAGCCAACTCGATGAAAGAGTTAGTTGACCCACCAGGAAGCCGGTTGTAACGACTCTCCAATAGCCATGAAGAATAAAGGTCACGTGTCTTAATTTAATCCAATGAGAAGCTTCAAGGAGACATCAGCGGTAGATGGATTGTTGGTTAACTTAACGTTAGTTAATTGCAGTGTTTTTCCAAATATCGGCGTAGCTAGTCACGTATATTGTTGCAGATTTTATACATATATATTTCTGGCTTGCCATCTTGTTATCTCGCTGAATGCTGCCTGATCGACTATCACATAAACGATCAATGAATGTGTGATCTGATGGTTTTGTCTTTGCACAGGCAAGAACACAGTATGACCCTGCTTCATTCCCTCTCTATGCCCAATATGTCAGATCCAGCATGAGTTTGTTCAACCTTAATTTAACCCCGGATAATAATGCAACCGTTCAAGAGTTAGTGCTGACTGACAACCGAGCGAACTATGTTTGGTAGCCATGGGATTCAGCCTGTTACGGTGGTATTTAACAACTCTAAAAACAGTTTCCTTCACCTTCCTAGCTCCCTAATCTCACAGCTCTGTCTCCAAGAGGTAAGAAACTGGCATTTTATAATACCAGTAGCAGCTAGGTTAGCTACGTTTTTACGCTTAGCTACTGTAAGATAGATTGTATCCGTACAGTTTAAATTCAAATAACAAATACATGCTTCCAGATAAATACATAATATACATTGTGATTGCAAGTTATTGGTCTTAAAAAAGGTGGCGGTGGAGACCTGGATTCCATTGACCGCATTCTCGGTTTAAACTTCGGTTCAAAACCACGAACTTGTTGGGTTCTCTATATTATTATACATGTAGATGTCTGATCAATCTTCGTTTAATGGTCGGTTTAGTCTAAAATAATATATAAAACGAACCAATCACAGTCTGTCACATAAGAGTTCATTCCACACCGTTATAGGTGTAAGCATTAATCACCAAGCCTTTTAGCTTTTACAGTATCTTAAGTATTCCATATTCCATATATTACAACTGTAGAGTAAATGAGTGTTCTCTAATGCCTTTGGGCGTTATACGTGTATGAATTAGCTAGTTAGCCTAGCGGGCAAATATCTAACGTTAGACGAAGTGGTCTCCGGTTCGAGAAGTTGTTTGATTAAAAATGCATTTTTAAAATGTACAATGACAACTGTGATTTAATTTGTGTTGCCACTGTAAAACAAGTATTTGTCCAACAGAATCAAGTTTTAGAGCTTTCTTGGGGTATCTGTACTCCAGTGTATCTAAGCTGGATAAGATGTCGACACAGCTCGAATCAGGAGGAAAACACGGTCGAAGTGAATAGGCAACTGGGGGAAAAGCTTGGCATCAAAGATGGAGAGCAGGTGACTCGGCATTTGGTACCAATACAAGTTACCGTACTGTCAGACCAACCTTTATGTTAAATATAATTAGCTAGCAATGTAGCTCTATGTAGCCCCTTTTTTTTTTTCAGCCTTATCATTGATAATTAACAGAAGACTATTTCATTGGCTATATCTGTGAAATGCATGAAAAATTAATGTCGGATTAACATGGTGTTTCAGGGCTTCATACGACCCTGTCACCAGGTGCTGTCTGTCCAGCAGGTGATGGTGGAGCCCCTTTCATCAGATGACTGGGAGATACTGGTAAAGCTCTCTTCCTTCCCTTGGAGTGATCATCAGTCTATCGACTTAGCTGGCACAGAGGGTGTGGTTGAAAATTATGCTTGTACACTATTTTTGCTTCCAAACCAAATTTTTAGCTGTGTGATGTTTTGACCCAGGTAGGATGAAGATCCAGTTGGATCGGAATTTTGTCACACTGTAGGAGGATGTCTTTAGAGTTCAAATGGTGTGCAAGCATTTTTCTTTTTCCAAATATCATATTCACTGAGTGACGCGTGTATGTTTTGTTTCACTTGCTTGGATCACTGCAATATGGTATATTCCATGCAGCGTAAGGATCGAGGTAAGAGGAAAAAGTAGTCTCGTGAGGGCTACCTGCTTATAATATCCCTGTAGCCAGCCCCATTTCCTCTTTCTACTCCTCAGCGTAGATTGGTAAGTCTCCTGTTTCACCTGCAAGGTAAACTCCTTAGCATTGCTAGTTAAGAGAAGTGTGTCACTCTCCGAGTGCCTCGCTGTGCCTTCGCTTCGCTTGACTTGGCTTGTGCAATGTCGTTTGGCGTCTTGTTAAACATTTCATCCTGTTTCAAAATCTGTGAAAATACAACTTGATGACACACCGTGTGGTCAACCGGTGTCTGGGTGTGGGGCTATTCTAGCTAGCTGTCTATCTAATGTTGTGCCTGTTTACCGACCATAGACCTCAGTGGTACTATAGGTACTAGGTACTACAGACCTATGATACGCAGACGCCTGCAATGATGTCTATTGCTGTATTACTGCACTGATCTTGTGCGCTAACTATGATTGTTCTTACCTTGTATTAATGCACATCTTGTAAGTCGCTCTGGATAAGAGCGTCTGCTAAATGCTTAAAATGAAAATGAAAATGATGGTCTGTTGGCCTTCGGTGTCACTGAGGTGATTTGGACAGCTTCCCAGGAAGCTGTCCAGATGCCAAGATGCCCTGGGTTACGAGTGTCTGTTACAGACACAGCTTTACGCCTTTACCCCTCCACTGGTTCCTGCTACTCTCAACAGAGTGCCTGAAGCGGACCATCAGTTGCTCCTGATCGCCCCATGTTGGCCCTGGCGCCTATGGTTTCACCTCCTGCTAGCTCTGCTGTTGGAGACACCATGAGGATTGCCCCTGAGACCAGATCTCTCTCATGCTTGAGATACCTTACGGCACCCAGACTCTGCCTTTCTTCAGCTATGGATTTGGGCGCTGAATGGCGAAAATGCCTTCAGCATGCTGTCCTCCACACACTGCAGAGCACCATAACACCCTCTACAGTGTCTACTTACAGTGTCTACTCTGTGCTCTTTTAGGGCCCTCGAGGTGTATGCAGCGCGAACCCATGCAATACGCAGGACTGGCCAACCGTTCACTTGCTATGGCGATGCAGCATTGGGCATGTGTGTTTCAAAGCATAGACTGACGCATTGGATTGCAGGCACCGTCACATTAGTTTATGGACTAGCAGGCCGCCCCTTGCCATCTGGGGTTGCGGTCCACTCCACTAGAGGAGTCGCAAAGGACATGCCAAGGTGTAGTGATCCAAGCAAGTGAAACATAACGATGGTTATCACGGTAACCACGGTTATGTGAACTCTTGGATCATGACAGATCTCTCTGTTGGTGACCACCGTTGCCTCGGTGTATACGAGGAAATGGATCTGGCTACGGGGGCTCTTGAAAGCCGTATGCTGCCTTGGTCCTTATGCTGCGTGGAGGAATATACCAAGCTGTAGTAATCCAGGAGTTCACATAACCTTGGATACTGTTATAATCCATTTATACAGCTGGTTCTGTAGTACCTTGGGGTGTGGGTGAACCTACAACTTCATAGTAAACTGTTGTTCAGTTGGACGTTGGTCAAGGGGAAAGGTGACTGACCGCTCTGTGGAGATGCCTGTGTCAGTTTTGCCCTTTGTGTCCTCAGGAGCTACACAGCTCGGCGCTGGAGCAAGAAACTCCTGGATCAGATCCGGGTGGTTTTTCCTGCTGGAGTGTTTCCTGTGTGGGTGGACCAGCGAACTGTCATCTATATACAAATAGGTCGGCATTAAGTATTTATTCTGTTATTGTTATCTATTTATATGGTAGATGCCTAATTGTAGTCTAGGGAAGAAAATAACCACATCAGTACTGTCAGTAATATGTCTTACTCACGTCCAAATATGGCAGGTGCAGGACGTAAATAATTAATAGAAATCAAATCGGCAGCACACTATTCATTTTATTTGCAAGCACACAGTAAAGTGTTTTAGTCCACAAGGCCCTAATGAGCAGAAGAATGGTGTCTGGATTTTATTTATTTGAAGATGAAGGTACAGGTAAAAATATGTTCAGGTAAATGCCAAAATAAAGGTTCCTGGAACTCCATGAGAATTATTAGTTTTTTTGCTGATGGTGGAAAATGCTGTCTCAGGCGCCACTCCAGAATCTCCCATAAATGTTGAACTGGGTTGAGATCTGGTGACTGAGACGGCCATGGCATGTGATTTACATCATTTTCATGTTCATCAAACTACTCGTGCCCTGTGAATGGGGGCATTGTCATCCTGGAAAAGTCCACTCCCATCAGGATAGAACTGCTTTAACGTAAGATGGAGGTGATCACTCAGAATGGCTTTTTATTTATTTATTGTGTTATTACCTTGCCTTCTAAAGGGTTGAGTGCCCTTTGGGGCCTGCCCAGCATTTTTATACATGACCCTAAGCACGATGGGATGTTAATTGCTTAATTAACTCAGGAACCACACCTTTGTGGAAGCACCTGGATTCAATATACATTGTATCCCTCATTTACTCAAGTATTTCCTTTATTTTTTCCTTTATAATAAATGTTTGTTTTTAAATTATGGATTCCTCTCCTTTTGCGTCTTTTTCTGCTCTCCTTTTGCATTCTGTCTTGATTTCTAGTATTAACATGAAGGTCTTTTGCCAAAGAAAGGTGACACGTGACATTCGTGCTTCCGTCTTCCTCTCCTACCACAGTCTCCCTCTCACCGTCTGTCCCCTACGGCCGGCTGGAGCAGTTCACCGAGCTCGTGGTCTCCCCCAGGGTACGGCAAGGTGGAGAACGCCTTCCCAGCGCCCGCCCTGGACCTGCGGGTCCTGCAGACCCAAACCAGAACCCGGGCCCGCACAGGCAGGAGAACTCCATTTTGCCATTTCAGGCACGATTAAACATGGGTCAGTGCAAGAGATCAGTGTAGTAACTCTGTGCTCTCCCAAATGCCTCTCTCCAGGTCCTCCCTGGGAAGCAGCGCTCTGGAGTCCCCTCAGCGGGCCCGGCCCGAGCCTGTCCCGGGCAGCCTGTGGGGCGGAGTCACCGATCTGAAGAGCCTGGTCAGGTACCTGTTCACGGGGAGCTTCAGCCCCGACAGGGAGGAGATCCCCTCCCTTCCGTCGATCCCCCCGCTCCTCACGGACTCTGTGCTCAGGGTATGCAGGGCCCCGCCTGTCTCCGGGGGCCACGGGGCTGTGCACGTCCTGCCCTGGGGCCACTGTGAGGGGGAGGAGGAGGAGGAGGAGGGGGGGGACTGGAGCCGGGCCGTCGTCATGTACGGAAGGCTGTCCAGGCTCCGCTCAGCCAAGGAGCTCAGGGAGAGAGCGAAGCGGGCCTCGGAGAAGAAGAGAGGAAGTGGGGCCACGGCCGCCGGAGACGCGGGCCGAGGTTCCGATGAGGCCCAGGAGCAGCCTGTCGTGGTCAGAGTGCTGTGCCATTGCGCGGAGGAGGGCCTGGATGGCCCAAAGAGCAGCAGGAGGCCGCTCTACAGCGGGAAGGTCTGGGTGAGTACGCCTCCAGAGCTGGAAGGCTGCTTCTTTAGGCTGGACACGTTATTGGACTTCTTTACTGTCGGATTTGCTCTTTCCCGCTTTCTCTGAAACCGGACAAACGGGCGCTACGATGAGTTTTCTTCAAAGCTCTGTGGCGCATATATATATATATATATATATATATATATGTATATGTATATATGTATATATGTATATGTATATATATATATATATGTATATGTATATATATGTATATATGTATATGTATATGTATATATATGTATATGTATATATATGTATATATATATATATATGTATATGTATATGTATATGTATATATATATATATATGCCATTTAGAAGACCCTTTTATCCAAAGCGACTTACAGTAGTAAATGCATACATTTTTCAGCATATGTGGCCCCAGTGGGAATCGAACCCACAACCTAAGCCAATGCCATGCTCTACATACTGAGCCACACAAAACCACACACATTGTTTATCTAAATAGCCCCAGAATAGAACTGTATCTAATGCAGTTGCTTGATTGCATTTGTCTTTTTCTGTCTTACAGATTCCAGAAATCACAAGGAGGCAGCTAAATATTGATTTACACTCAGCTGTGAGAATTCAGCCATTAAAGTCGACCCCTAAACTGGCTTTGGTAGTCCAACTGCAGCCATTACAACCACTTGTGAGTTTCTTAATCAGTTGCTTTATCGTACATATTTGTCAGACGTACGTTTTCAGAACGTAAATGGTAATAGTCACGCTACGGTTTATTTAAAGGATGTTCTTGTGGAGGACTTCCATTTTAGAGCAGGGTTCGGTCTTGACGTGGCCAGCAATTTAAATACAGTGTCTTTGGGTGACTGTTGCTGAATATATCGTACTGGTTGTCTCTCTTAAGCCCCAGGCTGAGAACGAGCCGGACATTCAGGATGCTTTCCTGGGGTGGCTGCGTTCTCAAAGCAATGAAGCCCTCAGCTGTTTTACGGGCCGTCCTCATTTCATCGCACTGCCTATCTGTGAAGGTAGGCTCACATCTCTTACATTTACATTACATTTTAGGCATTTAGCAGATGCTCTTATCCAGAGCGACTTACACAGTTTACATTTCTTTACATACAATCCATTTATACAGCTGGATATTTTACTGAAGCAATTCAGGTTAAGTACCTTGCTCAAGGGTACAACAGCAGTGCCCCACCTGGGAATTGAACCTGCAACCTCTCAGTTACAAGCCCAGCTCCCTAACCATTACACTACACTGCCAGCCTCTTCATTGTTAACATTCATTTCATCACACTGCCTATCTGTGAAGGTAGGCTCACATCTCTTCACTGTTAACATTTCAAAAAGGGGCTTGCAGGTGCACAATAACAAACCTGACAATGTTATTTTTTGTCATCTGCCTACACTGGTACTGCAGTTGCCAAAATGATGTCACTTTGTTAATGCATGAATTAAAACTGTTTATTACTCTTTAAACTGCCTGATTAATCAGAATTCCATGTTCCATTTTGTAGAAAATCTGGAGTTTGCCTTGACCGTGTTGAAGCCCGAGAGTGAGAGCGCAGTGTCCGATGACGTGTTCCTGCTGACCACAAGTATACTGCAGAAAACCGACATACAGGTAGCAGCAGTCTGTTACTGTTTTTTTGCTTGTCAGTCACTGGAATTCAAAACGCAGGAATTAGTATCATCTGAGGTTACCTTTGTTGTTAAATTCAAAACCCCGAATTGAAGTAAAATGACCTCATATCCATGGTTTTTGCCTCATGCTTGTTGCTTGTGGCATGTTCATTCCAGGTTGTTTGGGAGCCACTGACATTCCCTGCGAAAGCCAATGATGACAACAATTATCTGTCTTTTCCTTCACTAGATTGTCTTGGGTAAGCCTTTATTTATTTAGCGGAAGACACAATTAGGGGCAGAAATGTAGTCCATTGGTTAAGGAGCTGGGCTTGTAATTTGGTGGTACAGCCTACATTTTAAACTCCCAGGGGAGACGCTGCCATTGTACCCTTGAGCAAAGCACTTCATCTGAAATTCTATCGCAAAATATCCAGCATTTTATATGGATAATATGGAAAAATGAAATCGCTCTGGATAAGGACAGCTGCTAAGCAGATAAATGCTCGTGTGGCTGAGCAGTTTGCTCAGATTAGAGGTTGTTCTGTTCCTTGTACAGCTTGTTCTGTCTGTATGTGAAGTCATGAGGCTGTCTGACTCTTGCCCCCCCCCTGCCCAGAGGGATGGAGGACGTCAGCAGAGCGGCCTTTGAGCACATCTCCTACAGTCTGTTGGGCCGACCCCTATGTGAAGAGCTGGCGGCTGTGACCCCGGGGCTCAGGAACGGGGCACTGCTGATCACAGGCCCGAAGGTAAATACTGTATAGACATTAGCGTTACCGCTAGAGGGAAAACATTAACGTTACCGCTAGAGGGAAACACATCTTTAGGCTGGCTTTCCATTAGCTGTCAGTCACACTGAAATACAGCAGAACCTCCGAGATACCTACCTGACTGACCGGTCAACCGTTTGGAGTATGACAACATACAATTATGCATTCGCCTTATGTCCTTACTGTCAACAGAGTCACATTTTCCATTCATTACCAAACGGGAAATACTATGAAAATGAGACTTCACAGCCATGTCTCGGCACTATTGCTAAAGAATACAATGTGGGAAAGCCAATGGTGTTTGATATAAAAACGGACCAGAACAAAATCAAGCCATTCACAAAAGTGGCCAAAAATGAGATGCACTGAAAATGAGATTTATTGTTTGGAAAGAGGACATACAAGAAATTGATTAATGTTCTAATGAGATCCTGGTTAGCATTGGTTTGATTTATTAGTTATTAACTACAGCTACAAAGTGATTACAATCAATGAAAGATTCAAAGTCTTAAAATTTGTGCATTTTGATGTCACTTATAAATATGCAAACATTTCAGAGTTCCAAACAACCTCAATTCCCTATATGTATCTACGATGAATCTCTGACTTAAAAATGGCTAATGCTATAATAATAGCTTATGGGGAGAAAAAAAACATCTCACAGTATGCTTATATGAACCAACTGCTCTGCTAAAAAAATTAAAAAGTAATAATAATGAAATGATAATCTTACGGAGTCGGCCGTGCTTGACAAAGGAGGCTTTTGTGTTTGTTTGTTTTTTGAACGATCTTTATTTTGCATTATACATCACATGTAGCTTGATGTTTCTTAGACAGTGTGGCTTTCCTCTCTATCAACAAGCCCATTACTCCTTTACATCATGCATCGTGCAGCAGCAGGACATCTCCAACACGTGTTTATCGTTGTGGACCAAGGGGTAAAGACACAGAGGAGAGAAAGTCACGCAAACAGGACCCTGTGCCTTTGTGTTTGCAGTGGAAAATGTGGGCCAGTGTTTGCAGTCTGATAACGCTCCTAAGCATAGGCGTAAACGTCGCTCCCTCCACCGTCTGCGGAGAGAGAAAGTGAGCGCGTGGCGTTCTGTGTTGTGCGTTGCAGGGCAGTGGGAAGACGGCTCTCTCGCGTTCACTCTGCAGGAGAGCAGCGGAGGAACTGGATGCCCACGTGGAGGTGATTGACTGCAAGAAACTGAGAGGTGGGCGCCAGGAAGTGTGATGTGTTGGTGTTTGAGCTATTTTTTGTTTTCGCGCGTGATGCTGGGTCTGTGAGGCTGTGTTTAGATGCTCAACGCCGTGCCTGTGAGTTTGCGTTCAGACGCGTGGTCCTCCGTGACGTTGCGTTCTGGTGTGTGTGTGACGCTGTGTCTTAAGCTGTATTAGGATGTGTGATGCTGTTTTTGTGAGCTTCTGTTTAGACGTGTGATCTGTTTGATGTTGATTGGGATACTTTGATCAGGTTGTGTTGCAGACAAGCTATGCAACGATGTGCTTGATATTTGAATGCGACTCTTTGTGTTGCCCAGCACTGTGTTTAATGCTGTGTGTGATGGTAATGTAGCGTTGGCGTGCGTGATGCATTTGTTGTGTTCGTTATTAATGCTGTACATATTAGGCTGTATTTTGCTATATGAAATTTGTCAATGTGTTTTGATAGGTGATGCTACTTTTTTTAATGTGAAATACAGTGTGATGTGACATGTTTGCCATCCTCTATATTCGACATCGCCTGTTACAGGGAAACGAGTAGAGACGATACGACTTCGACTGGAGGAGGTTTTTGAGCAGGCGGTGTGGAGACAGCCCTCGGTGGTCCTCCTGGATGACCTGGATCACATTGCAGGGGCGGCTCTATCTCCAGAACATGAACATGGCCCAGAAGCACTCCACAGCCTTCAATTGGCCCAGGGTACAGACTTCCTCTGCCTCTGTTAGAAGTGCTCAAACCTGGCCTCACTGTCCTAGCTATTGCAGCATTGATCTGTTACTTAATGGTAATTAAACTGACTGGTGTAAGATCCGTAAAGATTAGCGATTTCACGGTTTATCTCCTTTTAAATAGTCTTACTAATGAGGCGAAATACTGGAAATGTGTTGTGTGTATTTTTCATGGCGCAGTGCATTGTAATGAATATTACACTGAATAGGTCCATGCATGAATTCATGTAGAAACGTATGTAGATAATGAATGTTCACACAAATGTGCTGTGGGTAACCATGTGGCAACCGTTGAAGAATGTGTGTGAGATGAACGGGGCGCACGCAGCTGTTTTACGGCCGCGCTGTTCTGTGTCGGCGTCTCAGGTTTGAGGGACCTGGTGGACGACGGCGTGCTGCAGGGCGGTCTGATCGCTCTGGTGGCCACCAGCCCGAGCGAACACACCCTGCACCCGTCCCTGGGGGAGGGGCAGGGCTCACACTTCTTCCAGCACTTCACCTGCATCCAGCCCCCGGACCAGGTACAGACCAGACGCATTCATTTAAAGCAAATGACAACACTGTGTATACAATATGGCTGGATCAGGGGTGGGCAAGGAGGGCCCATATATCTATCCCAATATATCTAATAAAATATAATAATGTAATATATGCCATTTAGCAGATGCTTTTATCCAAAGCGACTTACAGTAGTGAATGCATACATTTTTCAGTGTATGTGGTCCCAGTGGGGATTGAACCCACAACCTAAGCGTTGTTAGCGCCATGCTCTACCTACTGAGCCACACAGAACCACATATCTGTTTCTATATACTGAAAAATGGATGCTTTCATTACTGTAAGTCGCTTTGGATAAAAGCATCTGCTAACTGGCATATGTTATGCATGTTTTTCTAGATTTCATACCAACTTCTGCTCTTAATTCATTTAGCCCGGTCATTTATGCGACCCAACGTTTTGGCAACATTTCTTGGTGAGCTCATTAATGACAGCTGTTCTTGTGTCCCTATATCAAATGTGTTTACTGTGGTCTAATCTACTTGTGAACTGGCGTTGGTGTTTACAGTGAATTGAGCCAGGGTAATTGCTGGGAGCAAACCTGCAGACACATCAGCCCTCCAAGGGAGGTAGTAGCCCCAACGCTGGGCTAGATGAACACAGAACAAGCTGGCTGTAATACTTTAAACAAAGTGTAATTGTAAAAAAACTAAAAAGAAACCCAAAAAAACAATGGTGTAATAAAAATATTGTCAGTCATACGTGGCATACTGTGAATATATCACGGAACACCATTAATACCAATTAAGTCCAAAGTAAAAGAATTGAAACATCAGTTAAGTAGAGCACTAGCAGTAAAGAGATGGCACGTTGTAGCACAGTCAGCCGTGGACCTAAAACGCTGTTAACGCCTGCAGTCTGAACCATTCATTACTTGATTGGATCAATTAGTTTGCTAAATTACTGCAGGTGGCCACGTGCTCAGTATTTTACTATTCAGAGAGGCTTGTAAATCTACAAGGTTAGAGTCCTCAGAGGCACACTTAATTTCTGGGTACAAAGCTCTTCGTAAGGAGGCTAAGCGATTTATTTCAGTAGCTCCCTAATAGACAGAAATATTGTCTGTGTTAAACCGGAGATAACGGATTTAATTAAACGCAGAGTGTATTAGCGCAGCGGGTACAAAACGTACTCTCGCCAGAGGTCAGCGTTGTGCGTCCCTTAGCTTCCGATTCTTCGTTCGGTCACCCGTGCCCTGTCGTGTTACGTGACCGTGTGCTACAGGCACGGCATGCAGCTGCCAACCATGATGTCTATCGCTGTATTACCGCACTGATTTCTCGCGCGAACCATGATTGATCTTACCGTGTATAAATGCACATCTCGCTCGGGATAAGTGCATCTACTAAATGCAAAAAATTTCAAATGTAAATGTGACGTTTGCGTGCGGGATGGGGACCGCGACTGTCCCACGGGCCGTGATTGTCAGGCGTGCTTGGAACGCTTTGTAATAATAATATATAATATGATAATAATAATATATGCCATTTAGCAGGCGCTTTTATCCAAAGCGACTTACAGTAGTGAATGCATACATTTTCAGTATATGTGTGAAATTTGTGAAATAATCGTGCTGCGTCACAGGCGCAGAGGGGGGAGATCCTGAGTGCCGTGGTCAGGAGCAAGGGCGTCGCCGCCCCCCCCCCGGACAGCCTGCGCGCGCTGGACCTGGAGACTCTCTCCCGGGAGACGGAGGGCTACCTGCCCCGGGACTTCACTCTGCTGGTGGAGAGGGCCGTCCACGCCAACGCCCTGCGCAACCGGGGCAGCGCCGCGCCAGGTAGCGGAGAGTGAAACCGTCGTATTCTTCTGGAGGCAGCGGTTGCAAACACTTGAGTGACAGTACAGCAGGTTCCGCAGCTGCTTTCATCTGACAACGGCGACATGGCTGGGAGCGCAATTACGAATCCAGTGGAAAATAGTGATGGGTAGCTCATTAGGATATCTTCCGTTGTTCTGTTATGATGTTACGGGATACAGCATGCCTTGTCAAAGTTTTGGCTGACAAATATCCACTCCTCCTGTTAATTGTGATGATCTAAGTGAAGGTGGAATGCAGGGATACTTTAGTTAGATGCTGCCCCTTTGTTGTTTTGCTGTGTTAGCAATGCAGCAGCTAGCAAACGATGCCTTTCGTTGTTTCGAGGTGTCTGTTCATTTCCTAAGGGCTTGTTTTGTCTGTCTTTCAGAGGTGTGCTTGTCCACGTCTGACTTCCAGCAGGCCCTGAAGGGCTTCACCCCACCCTCGCTGTGGCACGCCCAGCTTCACCCCCAGCGGGGCGGGCCTGGAGCGGGTTGGTGGACTCCACGAGGCACAGCAGCTGCTGATGGACACCATCCTGCTGCCCGCCAAGGTACGGCGAGTCCCTCTTCTTCAACAGCCCCGCCCCCGCTTATACAAAATCATGGGGGTTTGAGCATGCAAAATTATTTACAGAGGGATTAGGTTTACTTGTGAGATGAGAGCTATTGCTTCAGTAAATATCCAGCTGTATAAATGGATTGTATGTTAAGAAATGTAAACTGAGGGGGCGGATAGTGTAGCGGTCTAACACACCATATTTTGGCTGGTACGATATGGTGTGCGCTGCCTGTCAGGGACGCGGTTGGAAATCCGTCTTTACCAGACCGGCCGTGGTCGTCAGCCCTGATCGGGGGCAGCATTTGGCTGTCTGCCCCAGGGGGAGGGGGAGGGTGAGCCAGCTCGGGTCTATTAAATTGGGAGAAAAATGGGAAAAATCTGAAACAAATGAAAAGAAAAAGGAAAAAAAGAAATGTAAACTAAGTGGCTCTGGATAAGTCTTCTAAATACCTGTAATGTAAAATCTTTTCTGTTAAATTAGTAAAACGTGCCAAGTTAAAATAGTGGTAATGATAATCATGGAACTTGCCACCCTGGTGATATTTTGAGGGTTTTTTTAGATCCTCTGTTTGACTGAAGGGCTGAAATGCAGATGAAAGTATTTTCCGCTCACGGCGCCATCGTTGTGCGTTTCAGTACCCCGCCCTCTTCGCCAACCTGCCGATCCGGCAGCGCTCCGGCCTGCTGCTCTACGGAGCCCCGGGGACAGGGAAGACCCTGCTGGCTGGAGCCGTGGCCAAGGAGAGCGGCATGAACTTCATCAGCATCAAGGTGCCCTCTCTCCGCAGCCGCCTTCTCATTGGCTAGTTCACAGGAAATGACACAACATGAGCGGTATCATCTCGCTGGTAGTAAACAATGGCAGAAGTTTTACACTGCTGGCAGTGGTCACACTTTGCTGTTCAGGTCTGGTCTTGTAGGGCCATGGTAAATTTGTCATCTTATTTAGACTTCCATTCGAACCCAGTATTTCACCACCTAATTCCACTGATGGAAGATTTGCTTGAACCAAGTTAGCCTCCCAGCATCATTCTGAGCCCGTTGGAACTTTACAGTACAGGGTCCATTTGTCAGGCTTATTGGACGCAATACAGCGACAGTGAACACATTTACACGCACACCGTAGTGATACACATAGGAATATAGTTGCATCCATGGTAAACACCTTACCCCGATTGCCATAACTCGATTAAGCCAGTATTCCGATTTTGAGAAACCTGAATAAGACGCCTGGCGTGTGCCTCTGTTAACTGGAATATCAGGTCATGCAAACACCTTTGTCTGAATATTACCCCTAACGGAATACCAATTTACGTCTGCGCATGTTCAATTTGCAAAGAATCTGGTGAAGCCAAAAACCGTGCATTTTTGGAGCGAGTATTATGCAATTTCTGCATGGAAGGCACCACAACTGCACTGCCGTTAAAAAAGTTGCCGAGAAAATATTAACGTTGAGGGTATTGATGAGAACAATTGTTTGCGTTAAGCTATTTCACAAAAGTACCAAAAAAACAACACAAGGTTGGTAAAAGCAAGCATCTTTCCCAAATAATGTAGTTAGTGGGAAATTCTATGCATGTGTTAAATGGCTTATTTTAGATACTCTGATTCATCGTGCATACAGGAATATCAGCTGTCGTTGGATTTAACGGTGCATGTAAACGGCTGATTCGCAATATGCCCATAACCAGGATAAGGACCATCATTCTCAATACTATGTGCATGTAAACGCAGCCAAAAATACAGGACAAAAACGATGCATTCACAGGGCTTGCATGCTTTACTCCGACAACAGCTGCAATGTGTCTTGTTGTTATTGTGTATTGTGATCAATATAAAGTCACTTTCCTCCCAGTGCAGATTTACTTGCTATTTTAAGTAACCTACCTTTTCCCACTTAATTTTAGTGTTAAATTGAGCCTTTCAGCCTGCTGAGTTGTGTCTCTAAGGCAGCAGACTTAAGTAAATGTGTTTCAGAAGACTGTTTCAGCAGATGGCTTACACGGATGGTAGTGAAGGGATTGGTCTGATCGTGTGTCCTCAGGGGCCGGAACTCCTGAGCAAGTACATTGGGGCGAGCGAGCAGGCTGTCCGGGACTTGTTCCAGAGGTCTGTCCTTCACTCCCGTTTAATGTAGCTATGCATGTCTCGTATGAGAAACATCCAAACTGTGATGATGGGGTCTTCAGTTTAATTGAATTCTTTTTATTTTAAACTAGTTAACAAAATCTTCCATTTACAGATAAGATCCTTGAAAATGGTCATTGAAGGTCCTTGAAATTTGCATTAGAAGTACCGTAGGAGAAGCCTCCTGCGTG
Source organism: Aldrovandia affinis (assembly GCA_029706075.1). Taxonomy (NCBI): domain Eukaryota; kingdom Metazoa; phylum Chordata; class Actinopteri; order Notacanthiformes; family Halosauridae; genus Aldrovandia; species Aldrovandia affinis. The sequence continues at coordinate 4,149,627 of JAINUG010000060.1, forward strand.
GTCCAGTGGTTACAATGTTCGACACTGGCCACGGAGACCGGGGTTCGATTCCCCGTCTCGCCAGAGTCGGCTCAGGCCAGGAGTGCCCTGGGGCTGTCCGCCCCAGGGAGGGGGAGGAAGCCGACACACACAGTTCGCTGCGCGTAGGAGTGTTTCTGGGGTACCGAGGTACCGGAATTACAGTCGACAGCATCACGAGTGTTGTCTCGGAGGAGGCAGCGCTACGCCCTTGTCACTGCCGGTCACAGGACTACGGCAGCGAACTATAATGGTAGGGGGATTGAACTAAGCACACGGGTAATTGGCTACCAAATTGGGAGAAAATGGGGTAAAATCGGAAAATAAAATTATTTTCAAAATTATTTTTTTAAAAAGAAGTACCGTAGGAGCCCTGCCACCTTTAGCCGGACGGCTCTGTGTCCGAGGTCTGTACAGTGGGGAGATGGACCGTAGCCCAGCACTGAAATCCGTTGTCGTCCCGTTGGCTCTCAGGGCCCAGTCCGCCAGGCCCTGCGTCCTGTTCTTCGACGAGTTCGACTCCCTGGCGCCCCGCCGGGGCCACGACAGCACGGGCGTCACGGACAGGGTGGTCAACCAGCTGCTCACCCAGCTGGACGGAGTGGAGGGGCTGCAGGGTAAGGCCGTCCTCGTGCCCCGCTCTGGACCTCCCGGGAGAAATGACCTGTTTTGGGAACGCCGGTTTGCTTTGCAGATTTCCTTGTTCGGTGTGGCATATTCAGTTTGCTAGCGTTTTGCATTTTCAGACAGGCTGGCTGAATTGGTACTGAGTTCACACTGATTTACAGTATGGGATTATGCTGTATTGTATTACATTACTTTATTACTTTACATGACTTTATTTTGTGTTGTGCACACAAATTTGCACCAATCTTGCATTTCCATTTGGAAGTCACAAATTTAAAAACGACATACAATAATGAAAATGTACAAATACTATGGGAACCAGAGCTGCTGCCTGTGTGTGCACCAACTACAAGAGGAGAAAGGTCCTCCATCCTACATACCATTTGGGCTTTTTTCTGCTATTTATTTAGCTACTTCAAAGGGTGCCAGTCAACACTTCCTAAACTGTTGTCATTGAGGGCATTGGCTTCTATTTTGGCTATGTAATGGCAGTCTTTTCTGGACAGATTTGGACATCAAATGGATTGGGATTTTAAAATCAGCCTGGCAACCCTAGTTTATATTCATGTTCTTACCACTGTCACAACCACTCTCCTGGAGATATTGGAATGCTCAAATTAACTTTAGTGTGCTGGACTCAATGTTTGGGGCCCTGTCATTGGTCCCCAGGTGTGTATGTCCTGGCAGCCACAAGCCGCCCGGACCTCATTGACCCTGCCCTTTTGAGACCCGGCCGCCTGGACAAGTCCCTGTACTGCCCACCACCTGACCAGGTACCTGTCTGTTTGAGACCGACTGACGTCCAATGCTCATGACTGGTGTATGATTACATGGTCAATACAAACCTGTGCACGCCAGAAATCTAATTTAATGTAGCTAGCTATCTAGAAGATACAGTACTTGCAAAAAGCAATGTTCTGCTTTCAGTGTTGATCATTGAATTTCAACACTGTCTGAACCAGATTCAGATCATTCAATATTGTGTCTGAATATTAGTGAATACAGGTGGCATAAAGTTGGACAAGTTTTAGAGGGTACATCTCTGGGTGAATCGTGGTGGTCTCGTTTCGTCGCCTTCCGGATACGCCCTCACCCGGTCTTTCCACACCTCGCCCCCATCCCTGCAGGAGTCGCGTCTGGAGATCCTGAAAGCCCTGACCCACTCTGTCCCGTTAGCGGGAGACGTGGACCTGGAGCAGATCGCCGGTGCCACCGACTGCTTCACCGGGGCAGACCTGAAGGCCCTGTTGTACAACGCCCAGCTGGAAGCCATCCACAGCAGCCTTGGGGCCGGCCTCCTCCACGTGAGTGTCCCACAGTGCCCCCTGTGGCGGCTCCTGTAATTCCACCAGCCGTCCCATTTTTTTACATTGACATTTTTAGGGATTTAGCAGACGCTCTGGTCCAGAGCGACTTACACAGTTTACATTTCTTTACATACAATCCATTTAAACGGCTGGATATTTTACTGAAGCAATTCAGGTTAAGTACCTTGCTCAAGGGTACAACAGCAGTGCCCCACCTGGGAATTGAACCTACAACCTCTGAGTTACAAGCCCAGCTCCCTAACCATTACACTACACTGCCAGCCCCTTACCCTGCATGGTCAGGGAGTGTTGGGAGCTCAGCTGTCATAATCCCTTACCTTTGAAGAACAGAGTTTAAGGATGATTCGAAACGATGGTTCAGGTAGAGCTTCCCCCTCGTGATGCTGCTGGGATTGCACACACACAACTCCAGCGCTCTCTCCTGTATTGTACCTTACTGTTTTTATATTGATTTATTCGGTGGACTTCCTTAGCCGGGATGATTTACGGGAGAATAAGGCAATTGGATAAAAAAAATATATGACAGTGCAAAATAAAAACAATGAGTAAGAAAGTACGGCGCAGCAATAAGGCAGCGCAGAACTATAAATCTAGTTCCCAACACAAGTAATTCAATGTATAGGAAAACCAATAAGCACCAGCTGTCAACTAACTGTAATAACTAAAAGCAATAGGTACTATATTAAAACAGCAGTCGGATCTGTTTAAGAGCTGATGTGCAGTCTCCGGAAAGTTTACGGCATATTCCAAAAAAACACAGGTGCTGGAACGTCATGTGTGAGTCTGCTATAGTGGCAGTATCAACTTACAGTAACTCCATCACTGGCAGGCCAGCAGAATGAGCTTTGGCCCCCCCAGCTATTGTATTTCATGTCACAGTGAATAATATGAGATCTCTCCTGTCTCCTGTCTCCAAGGATCTTGGCTCCGGCTCCGACAGCGACGTCAGCCTGTCCTCCATGATCTTCCTGAACCACAGCAGCGGATCGGACGACTCGGCGGGGGGGGGAGGGGGCGGCGGGCTGGACCAGGGGGCCGTGCTGCTGGAGCCCGGCGACCTGCCCCCCGAGGACCCGCGCCACAACCTCTGGCGGCTGTACTTCGGGAGCTCCTACGAGCTGGAGCTGGGGAACCCGTCCCCCTCGGACCTGGTGAGACCCCTGCGTCAGGGCTGCTGGAGCCTGTGTGGACGCACACCCCGGAGGGGACCTGGCACATTGTTGGGATTTCCGAGCTAAGCCACAACCTCAGGCCGTGCTGGAGTTTGGACGGAGATCCTCTTGATTTGGAGATGCCCCAAATTAAGCCGTGCCGTTGTGCAAAAGCACCTGGCATGAACTCTTGTCAATCTGGGGCCGTATGTATGAAGATTCCAAGAGTAGGAGTGCTGATCTAGGATCAGTTTAGCCTTTTAGCTCATAATGGATATGGTTAGGATATGGCCCGGGGGAACCTGATCCTAGATCAGCACTCCTGCTCTTAGTATCTTTGTGCATACGGCCCTTGATCTCTTAAACATTCTCATTGAGAAAACGGTGAGAATGTTCATGGGGGGGAAAAAAACAAGCTAAACGGTGCTTGTGTGTCTGGAAAGTGCTCTGGGATTCCTCTGTTAACAGAAGGTGTTTGCTGTGATCGTTTAGTTGACTTGCCGTTCCGTGATACGCTTTCACGGGGTCGCCTCTGTCGCCTTTCTCTCCCCAGAACTCTCAGTGCCTCTCGGGCCCCAACTCCACGACCCACGAGCTGACGGGGGCGTCTCTGCGGGACCCCAGCTGCTCCCACACGCCCCTGTTCATGGCCTCGCTGCAGGAGGGCTACCAGGAGCTGAGCCACGAGCAGCTGGAGCGACTGCGCGCCGACATCGCCAACATCAAGAGCAACTACCGCAGCAGGGCCACGGTGCGTTTCTGTACCTCTGTGTTATAGGATGGAGTCTGAGGGTCACAGTGCGTTTAGATTGATCTGCGCTGTAAGAGAGATTATAGCAGGGTCACATGGTGCGTTTCTGTACCTCTGTGTTACAGGATGGACTCTGAGGGTCACAGTGCGTTTAGATCGATCTGCGCTGTAAGATGGAGGTTGTAACAGGGTCACATGGTGTGTTTATATCTTTAGTCAGAGACCTCACCAACATCAAGGCCAAGCACTGCAGCAGGGTTGCGGTCCATTTGTGTCCCTCTTCGCTGTAAGATGGTGACCGTAACAGGGTCACAGTGTGTCCATGTCTCTGTGCTTTAAGATGGTGACTGTAACAGGGTCACAGTGTGTCCATGTCTCTCTTCTGTATAGATAGATAGTCCTAAACTCGGTCCTGAGGGCTCCCTGTGTGCGCTGGTTTTTGTAACAGCTAACCTCTTGATCAAGTAAGGTTGTTGAAAACATTGCATTTAAGTTCTGCTTAAATTTTTCCCTTAAACCTATTTTAACAGTGTTAAATAAACTAAACCATTTGCCACAAATGCATCCTACTGGATGGGCATGGCAATAGTATTCTTGAATAAATTATGTCTAGCCTGATTTACAGACAGTGGAAGAAAACAATCCAGGAGATCAGCTTTCAGGAAAATGTATATGGCTACCTTAGCCTTGTAGTAGCGTGGGCGCAACTTGAGGAGCGGAGGGAATTAAAAATGTAGCCAAACGTTCATTGGTCTATTCAAAAACATCTTGGTCCAGGATCAAAAAACGTTTGAATAGCAACTCAGTGTCCAACTAGCTGAAGCTACTGGCTGTTTCAAGCAAACTTAATAGTGGAATAATCTAGAAAGGAGTGCAAGCTTGCCAGTGTGCTTGGTGTCATGGGGTGTGTTAACCCTGGGCCTCGCCGCCTCTGTGTTTGTCTGGGGTGCAGGAGGACGCTGTCCTGACGCAGGCGGGTCTCAGTAAGCCGACCCTCCTGATCTGCCACGCCCACCTGACCTCCGCCCTGGCCACCACCCGCGCCTCCGTCAGCAGGCAGGACTGGAGGAAGTACACGGAGCTGTGAGTTTCCGTCCACGCTCCGTCTTCCATCTTGTCTCCTTCACCTGTTTTGGATCTACAGCACTGCTCTTATAATATTTACATTTACATTTACATTTTAGGCGTTTAGCAGACGCTCTTATCCAGAGCGACATTTACATTTTAGGCGTTTGGCAGACACTCTTATCTCGCACAGTTTATATTTCTTTGCATACAATCCATTTGTACAGCTGGATATTTTACTGAAGCAATTCAGGTTAAGTACCTTGCTCAAGGGTACAACGGCAGTGCCCCCACCTGGGAATTGAACCTGCAACCTCTGAGTTACAAGCCCAGCACCGTAACCATTACACTACACTGCCAGCCCTATATTTCCAGACAATAAGACTGGAAAAAAAAACATTTTATTAACAAAAAATCTTAATTTCTTTAAATCCAATGCAATGGTGACAAAGGTGTTTCTTCTTGACTTGACATTCATTTTAAGCCTGTATTTCTTTGTTTCAGATATGAGTCCTTTGGATATTCAGGGTCAGATGGGAAGTCTTATGGGGTGACTTCATTTAAACCTGGGCAACGTGTGACATTAGCATAGAGATTGCACATATAGGGATACACCTGTGCACATCAGATCGCTGTGTTTAGCTTTGGTTACCCCTGTCCTGGAGGTAAGATTGTTGGAGATCACTATTTTCACCTTAAACAAACTAGTTTATATGTGTACATGAATATACCTGAATCATTACAGTAATCACCCCATTACAAACTATTGTACTCTACTTAAAACCAAAACAAATGAAAGACTGCATGCATTGTATGTTATTCTGTCCTTGTTGGGGAAAGTGTATCACACAGAACATGTCCTTTCCTAGCTCATCACCTTAATGAAAATTTGTATTTAATATTTGACATATGTATGTATATGTAGATCTTTTGGAGAATTATGATATACAGAGTCATAGATTATTCAATACCTTTAAATATTCATATAAATGTGGTTACTCATAACCTTTTACACAATGTAAATGTATGTACAAAAAAAAAAGTAAAATTTATGACCTGATAATATTACATTGAAATGTAAACATTTAAGACAAATATTAAAATGATACAATTCAAGTTGATTTTATTTCCTGTTGTGCGTCTGAGCAAACACTGAGGTCCTACATTTAAGTTAAATACTAGGGTACATATATGCTGTCCACCAAAGGGACATTGTCTTGCATGGCAAAAAACAAACCACACTTCAAACAGGAATGTTGGTCATTCTCATAATGACCACTAGATGGAGCTAGACTAATAAACCTTCATTTTGCCTCATTTTCAATTTGTTGGAATCAGGTTTCTGCATAATGGTTGAATTTCACATTGAACTGCAATTTTGCATAACAAAATGGTAAGATTTCTGTTATTTTGTGAAAAGAAAGACGATATTTTATGTCAGACAGCGTACTGGTGGAACACTAAATGATTAACTGGTTAAATGCTCTGTTTTGAGGCAGAGAAAGGCTGAAAGAAATAGGTTTCACTCCTTTAGCTCTCAGTTTTGTGCTCAGATGGCTTGAAAACGGGATTAGACCCACAGTGCAAGGGTTCCCACGTGGCATATCCAGCTAAAGCACTAGATTTTGCTTTGACAATTAACATAACAACTACACCAAGTGTGAAAATGTGGCATGGCAGCAACGAAACGCTGTACAGCTGCTGGATAGCTAGTGTAGCCTGCGAAATATTGTTAGCTGGAAAACAAACAGAACCGTAGAAATACGTGTAGGCATAGTATATATACTTATATATATATATATATATATATATATATAAGTAAATAATGTATACGTGGTGGGGGAAACCTTATATTTAGGCTCGTATGGTGTGCTTACTAATAGGTTGTTACAATAAAGCTAGCAAAATCTTGTCTTCCAGGACATACGGGTATCATTGTAAAGGTCTCATCTTCCTGTCTGTGCATAGCAATGATTAATTCATTGTGCAACTTGTTTACAAAGTTGCATCCTAGGAAAGCTACGGCACACAGAGCTCTTGAATGCAAGATTAACAGGAAAATATGCTCTGTGAATGCACACACCGGCTCCCTGCGTTGATAGGCTACTGTATCTCAAATATTACGATAGAATATTATGCTGCTACAGAATATCACATACAGATAGGCTGGCTTCATCAGGAAAGCACCAGGAAACTACTGATAAGTTTCATGTAAACATACGTTTAAATAATATATATATTATATTGAACGATTTCTGGTGGATGTTTAGCTATACCTCCTAACCTCCCGTGACCAGGAGCCCATTATTAAGAGCGCATTTCGTCGGTCATGCCACGCTGCACATACGAGTCTGCGCCAAAGTTATTCTACCTCGCTTGAACTGCACAACACAAAACTTGATGAATTTCTCATTTTAGTGGGGCACGGCAAAAATATTACTTGGGGCTCGTGCCACAGTAAATGGTCTCTAACAACATCCCCGCTGTGGCCCCTGCGTTATCGCTCAATATCAACTTCCTTGGTCGATCTGGTGCCCCATATGCCCGCGCCAGCTTTGCGGGAAAAGTAACAGCAGTTGGCTACGAGCATTTCGGAGGGCGCGTGCTAATCCTGCTAAACCCTTCCAAATTTATGGAGGACATTGCAGAGACGTTACCGGGCTACAACTTACAATCGGCCGTTACAAACCGGGGGACAATGAAAATTGGGATAGAGAAATCCACAACGCGAGAGGCTTCAGGTGCCCTGCCCTGCGGCTACCTCAGTTTGAAGTCCTCACCTCACCTTCACACTCTGGGTTAGATTGCGTGCGATTGCAGCCGTTCAGTAGACACTCTTTTCCAAAATGACGTGCGTTAAGTGCTTTCATCAAGGATGCAAAGTGCAATAGTACTAAAGCAAACGACAACGAACACGTTTAGAGTCGTAACAACGTGGCGGTATGAAACAAAAAACTAGATTTTAGTGGTGTTGCCCTGAGGTGAACGTATAGGCAAATGTGGGGCTGTTTGACAGCAGTGTGCCCACAGCTCCAGAGCTCTCGGCGCCAACATCTTCTCTCCTGCATGTTACTGCCTCGGTAACTGACAGCCTGACAGTTATGCAGAGTGAAGAGATTCTACCTCCCATCTCAGCGGCGTGTGCTGTGGGCTTCTGCGATCCGAACGGCCACGGATTTATATCCAAAACACGTCTGTCAGGATGCTGATGAGGAGAGGACGCCGATAAGAGTGTACCCACTGCTCTACATTTTAAATGCGGTAGTTTTGCAAAGAAAAAAAGCAATCGACCGGCGATAATCATGTTGCTGCTGTAATATTAATGCATAGAATAGCATGGAATGTACTCCATCATTGCACGTAGATACTATTTGCATCTATTACTATTGCGTATCCACAGTATCTTGAGTGTCTATAAGTCGCTCTGGATAAGAGCGTCTGCTAAATGCTTAAAATGTCAAATGAGTGTTCAGCAAAGCGTATTATCAGCAAATTGGGGTAAAGTATATGAACTGTAACATATTCGCTCGGAAAATAAAACAAAAGTAGCAGTGAACGTTTTTCCCCATTGAGAACACCGGAGGCAATGTTGTGTTTTATTAAAACATTAAAATAAAGGATTATCTATCGCTGCTGGTTCAAAACCTTAAAAATCAGGCTTTCTTTATTTCCCCATCTGCAGGTGCTGTATACTGCATTTGATTTAGCTGCTGAGAAATACAACCTGACTTCTTATTAAACAAGTCTGCTTAATTTCACTGCTGTGGAGAGGAAATGCATAAATTGAGTCCAAAATAAAAAACAGAGGGGGTGAGAAATAAATACTGTAGGCCTGCATTAGTGTCATTCCAGGAGGGAGTTTCACAGATGTGCCACAGTAACTTGCTGTGGTTATTGCGGAAAAAACAGCTCTGAAGCTCAGGATTGCATCGTATTTTTTTCTTTTATTTGAACAGCTTTTTATCTCCATTTTTCTTTACTCCCCAAAATGCCCAACTGTACTGCAAATCCCTCCCATCGCTGCAACATCCCATGTCAATTCGGGAGGGCCCACACTAGCATATGAATCCTCCTAAATGCATGTAGCCAGCCACAGGTTAATTTCACTTTATAATCCAGGAGCTGAGCTGCGCAGTAACTGTCAAATGCCTTCACAATGGACGTAACTGGCACACTATGGCCGATTGCATCCTGCACTGCTGACCAACATTGGCACAGGAATGGGTGTGGGGTGCGTCACTGCTCTGAGAGTTAGGGGTTCATTTGGATATGCCAACCTTGACCCCCCATGGACTGTATTTTCACCAGCATTACAAATATTTGACGCTCCAGAACAAGGGGGCGACCCGTTTGCTAATATATCCAGTCAAATTTGCAGTGCCCAATTGCAACTGTAGACCAGTGCCATCGTTGCAACATCCTCTGTAAATTCAGTCACACAGATATGTGTAGTCAGCGGAACACTTTTCTACACCGTGTAACCTACCAGCTGTGCAGTTTCAGCTAGTGCACATGACGCAGCTAGTTCAGGCAGACTGTAGGTGTCTGATTGATGAGATCAGTCCCTAGTGTGTGATGACTCAGACCAGGGAAATACCTTGCCAAATGAAACCCTACTTCCTTGGGCTATGGTTAACTATGTGCAAACCAGTGCTTAATTTGTGCTGGGGCACAACCCCGGCAAATGCCAAGAATCCGATTTTGCACCCCGGCAAATGTCTTACTCAGAATCAGAGCCCCGGGCTCATAAATATCTAAAGTGCAACAACACATATTTTAAACTGGTATTAAACAACGTTACGTCCAGTGAACATTACAGCAACCATATCATCGCTCCTGTTTTTAACCCTTGTTGCTCCACCACTGGAAAGTTTCATCCCAACCCCATATGTCCGCACGTGGCTTGCCAAAGGGCACCGAGGAGCAGACGATGCGAGAAGTAAGGGGAGGCAGAAGGATAGAGGAGAGAGAGAGAGGCGAGGAGCATGGCTGTCCTATGGAAGCACCTGGACCATTAGACCAGAGGGAAGGACAGAAATGCAGCAACACAGAGGTAGGAAGTGTTTACCCTTTTCCTCCACGGGGGCATGTGTATGTGGTTGGGGGAGGCATCTCTTATTTTACAAATTAAAATGCAAACCTATGCATCTCCCGGCCGTAGTCTGCATTGGCATGGGTTCGATTTGAGCCAGGCCATAGGACGCACCATTGAACTCTACCCTAGTGCCTTACCTGCGTGGGCCACTTGGGAACCATAGCCCTTACCCATCCTATACATGCAGGGTTACACCTTACTGCGACTTGCGGTTTCAGTCCTCGCTGATGTAGTGCGCACACTTCCCACTTACTGTACAAGTGACAAATCTTTTCACCTCAGTCAGTTTGTGCACAGAAATGATGGGATGGAAATGAATCAATCCCCCGAACAATGGAATTGCTGGAGATGGAGAATTTATTCCACTCGTAAAAACAGTGAGTGCTTTTAAGGTTTTAACCGGTTATCATGATACCTTACCCAGAATATTGATGGCTATGATCTAGGAAGGCATACATCTATTTAGATGTATCCATTTAAAAGAAATTGACTCCCACTCCCCGCTTAAAAGTGGAACCCATAGGGGGTATAGCGAGAAAAAATCCTGTCCATACAAAAATTCGATACCACTCAACAGTAATAATGGAAAAGCACTCCAGAACTTTTCCCGGCACTCGTTTCATTCTAGTTTAACGTTTTCTGATTCATACATTACAAGGGTAGTGACAGCTGCTCAGTGGAGGCTAATAGTCATGCATTATTCATGTCATATTGTGGATTCAGTTCCTTTGTAGATGTCTTCTTTGTGGATCCTATCGTTTCAATTTTCACGCTGGGGGAAAATACTAATTACTAATGCTCCCATAAATTACCACGAGTGTAGGGAAAATGCGCTTTTCGTCAATTCAGTGCCGTATTTATTAAAAGTAGTTATGCAAATGAGCATGTCTGTTAAGACACAAATATTGCCACTACTAATAAAAGCTCATCTGGCGCTTGTGGCGTTCAGGACAGCGGAAGCCACACTGAATATTCAGACTGTGACATGTCCGTCTATGCACGAGCCAGAAGCAAGGACAAGTCATAAGGAGATACTTCCGTGCTATAGACACAGTTGTTTTCTTAATTTAATTAGATGGATCAGGTTGACAAGGATGTCCCACATTCAAATAGCGTCAAGCCTATAGTTCAATACAAACTGCACTATTTACCACCATTTCAAGTTCGGTCCCCTTGTAGCCTATTTTTTAAGTTACCGTTCCATGTAAACTTCTTAACACGCAAACAATCCTCAGCTGCCCATCGATTAAATAGTGACCAGAGCCCCTCAGGTGAACTAGGAATGAACAAAGTGCATAGTTAATACGAACTGGCCTCTGGCGCACTAAGTGTACATTTCCCTTTTGATATTAAGTTACTACTGCCATTTCCCCTGGATTTATTTTCATTAGAGGGGGGCGGTTCATAACAATACATAATGGTATGCGTTGTGTGTGAAATTAACAACAATGAAATATTCATAGGCTAACCTGGTTTCCCTTACCACCCCGATCTCTCAGAATAGCAGACGGTAGGGGTTTATGAACGCAGTCATGCGAACCTGTCCTGACGGGAAGCAGTGTGGCGCAAAGCAACTCTTCGGGAGAATCCGTAATCTGATTTGATTAGTGCACCGCTTCCCAATGAGCAGCGCCGAGGCCCGCCGTGCACGACCCACGCCTGCACTTACTCGCGAATAGCCCGCGTTGCTATTTAGAGCCAAGCACTTCCAACGAGGCCGGCGAGCGCTGTCCAGTGGCATGTCCAGACTGTTTTGACTGGGGTGGCCCAAGTGGGGCACTGATTTATGGGTGGCATGAAGTACAAATGTGCACATCGGGGCGGGGGGCACGGAATAGCATTAATTTACCATTTTTGTCTCTACTACCCATATCTACTTTAATTACTAACAGTGTCTTACATTTCTGTGTTTAATTTAAAAGATAAATAAACCTATACCAATCACAACAAAACAGAGTGGCACCAACATAGCCAATCATAGTTTAGCATCTGGGGTGGCACCTGGGGTGGCCAATCAGATTCCAGGGGTAGCACGTGCCACCCTAGGCCACCCCCTAAACACGCCGCTGGCGCTGTCGGGCCGCGACGCGGCTGCGTTGGCTCTTCTCTCTTCACGGGTCTCAGAGGCGAGCGAGGCCTCTCGAATAATCCAACCCTTCTTTCTGGCTTTGCGTTGAACTTGAACCTGCATCCGTTCATGTTTGCTTAGCCCCTGATCCGAATTCCAGTTTACAGAGGCGACAGTGTCGACATGAACATGCACCTAATCTCCAGTGCATATCCTTATCCTTTAATAAGCCAAGGGCGTAACCACATATTAAATATTGGGGGCATAATGAAATTGAATGTTTTATATTTACAAATTATTGGGGGATGACGACAGATGACTGTTTTGAATATTGGGGGGCCCCCACTCATTACACCTATGAAATAAACACTTTAGTCTCCAATTAAGATTAGTAATCTAGATAATGTAAAATAACTGGGCATATAATACATTTTTCCTCAAAAGGGAGTAGAGGTGGGTTTAAGATAAAAGATAAACTAATACATTTGTAATACACAGTAGGCTGATGTTTAAAGGAGGAAAAACACACAGCCTATGTAGGCTGTATAGTACGGCACACGGTTTCCATGAATTACAAAAATCCATAGTGTAATTAAATTGCACACCCAAAAGCACATCTCTCAAAGCAGTCGAGAACATCCAGTTATGTAGGCAACCTTGGTTTTATGAACGTAAGAGCGAAATGATTGGCTCTACATGGGAACTGGTAAACAATGACAAACTGAACAAATCCTAAACACGGCTAGCTGCTGGCCAATGGCAGCATCCCTTTCTCTATAAAAGGGGCTGACGCCCATTGAATCAGCCTTGGAATAACATGAAGTGTCAGTGTAACCCACAGCAGGGCAGTGAAGCAATCGGCTCCTTCATTCGTAAAACCAAGGTTACCTACGTAACCGGACATTTTATTTAATGTCGAGCTTCACTGATCGGTTTTATACGAGAACAACGTTGAGCAATGCCCTGGTGTGAAGGGCAAGTGCAGGCTACTATTGCCAACACACAAAGCCGAGGATAGCGCGTGACCCAGTTCCTGGCCAGCAGTAAAATAGCCTAACATGCAAGGGAGACTCTCTAGCCATCAGCACACCAGCTAGGAAGGGAAATGTACAGATCTCCATTCGGTAGCTAATGGCACGAAAGAGAGACATGTTCGTCTCCAAGTCACTAGCACACCAATTAGGAAGTAGACCAGTAGTGCAGAAATGAAGGAGGGCGCACCAAGCCCTGCTACATTACGTTACATGACATTACAGGCATTTAGCAGACGCTCTTATCCAGAGCGATGTACAGTTTTACATTTCTTTACAATCCATTTATACAGCTGGATATTAACTGAAGCAATTCAGGTTAAGTACCTTGCTCAAGGGTACAACGGCAGTGTCCCACCTGGGGATTGAACCTGCAACATTAACGTTACAAGCCCAGTTCCCTAACCATTATACCACACTGCCTACCTTATACAATACCAACAACATGCTACAATAACAGAGAGCAATGGCCGGTTAGGGTTAGGGTTACCAGCTCCTCTCTGAAACGTACCACTTTGGCGACAAATGCGCAGATCTGGGAGAAAATAGGGTTACTATCTAGCCATGACCAATCACCATGCGCTACATAAAGGTGGACATCCTACAGTCCCGCCCTCTGCTGCGATTTGCCAAATTCTGTAATGTATTCATGAAAGTCCATGTCTTCTATTGAAATGTCATTTAAAACTGCATATAGTTTGTGTTGGGTTGGAGGTGCAGAAAAAGAGTCTGAAGATGGGATTGGCAACTTAAAGTCACCTCTTCATCGTTTTGCAAAAAACATTTGCTCATTTGATAGATGCACATTTTCTGGTTGCACCTAGAACAGTATTTGTGGACCTACAGTGAACTGAAATGGATATATTACCTACCGAATACAAGAAAGTCAACATTGCATCAAACATTAACGCAGCTGCATTAGTGCTTTGTTTACAGCTGCTGCAAGTACATAATTGATTTCTAGGGGAAAACATTTTTCATTTGACATATTTAGAACAGGATGAAACAAGGCCATTTGTCAGTCTAAATCATTTTGCACCAAAAGCTGTTATTAAACCTGGAATGTACGAAGCAAAAAATATCAATGTTTACCATGTAGTGTTGCAGTGATCATGCGATTGAGCACTCAATAATTATTCTGTGGTAATGCAGAAGTAGAAGTGCTCTTGGAATCTGCAGCCCAATGAAAAATGCACTGCAAAACTGATGTTTCATTATGATCTACTCCCTACTCTTAAAATAATTAAAAAAACATTAGAAGATTCGTTTTTCTGGAATTATTTTACATTTATGAGGAACGGATCTACCTTAACGTCACCAATGATTCGAGAAAAACAAGATATTTTTCTTACAACAGGAAAACAGAAGAAAAGGAATTTACCTTCACAGTGACTCATGTTTAAAAAAAACCCACTCTCAAAATGAGGATTTCTTTTCTCCGCATGGAACCCACCACGTCTTGTAAATCTCGCTAGATCACTTAATTTCACAGACACCGATCACCACGGCGCCATACAGTAAACTCACTGAATTCATGGAGCTGGCGGCTCCTCCACCGAACTGCTGACACGGCCAGAAGAAGCATGTTCACTGCACGAGCCAGCAAAGCACTAACCCAGCCTGCTTAATGGATGACCTGTCAGGTCAAGAGCTGCGGATCATGGCACGATAAAAAGCACTGCTTATCCACCAAACCGGAGCGTGGAACCACGCTCAGTCTGTAAAGAAAATGAGAAACCGGGAGGTCATCAGTATCGGTTCCATCTCCGTGAAAAGCACCATAAATAGCGCCATACATACTGCAGAGTAATAGTAAAACGTGACATGTTACTGACTACCTTGAGTGAATAGGTGGGCTTTATGGTATATGTCACATGACTTTTGGTGGCAGCCACATCATCAAGCCCTCCCCCCCTACCCCGGGCGGCCGGAGTGGATGGGATCATTAGAGGAGCGCTGGGTGAGGCGTAATGGGCCTGGTACTGCTCCCCGGGGGCGGATTAATGGTGCGGAGCATCGACTCGGCTCAGCTCCAGAAACAACGTGCGGCAAGGAGGCAGTACCCCCTTCCCCCTCGGTAATGACTGAATAATAAACTTGCATCGGACAGAGACAGCCTGAGTAATTGGCTTAAGGGACCAGGACTGCTCAAGCCAATGAACTGGATGAATGGGGGAAATAAATGGCGCTTGGTCAGGGGTGACACATTAACAAACATCCCTAGAGCTGAACTGGAGCTCGTTGTGAAGGTGCAGAGGACTGACTCCATTGTGCCACTCCGGCTGACAGAGACAGGGGTCGGTGCGTGGAGGGCGTTCGTAGGGGCTTGGGAACTGGGCTGGTGGCCAGGTTATTGCAGGGTTGAATCCGAAGTATATATATATATATGCCATTTAGCAGACGCTTTTATCCAAAGCGACTTACAGTAGTGAATGCATACATTTTCAGTGTATGTGGCCCCAGTGGGAATTGAACCCACAACCTAAGCGTTGCCAAAGCTGTGCTCTACCAACTGAGCCACAGAGAACCACAGGGCTGCTGTTTTGTTTCGCGATATACTTCATGAATGGATCGTGTGTGACGACGGCTACCGTATGTACATTGGGGTGCGAG
Organism: Aldrovandia affinis; assembly: GCA_029706075.1. Taxonomy (NCBI): domain Eukaryota; kingdom Metazoa; phylum Chordata; class Actinopteri; order Notacanthiformes; family Halosauridae; genus Aldrovandia; species Aldrovandia affinis. The sequence continues at coordinate 4,165,374 of JAINUG010000060.1, forward strand.
GGGATCCTAATTGGTAAAAAAAAAAAAGTTCGAACGATGCAATGCAACTGAACACACGTCCTATTTTTAATTGTGAAGATTAAGAAGATGCCTCCTTGCAAGTTATTCCCTGGCAGCTGAGCGATCTTTATAAATAATCATGCCCACTGATGTGTGCCACATGACTTCAAACAGAACAGCCAATTATTCTATTTTTCTCTGTTCGCGAAAGCTCGAGAATAGATGAAAGATTGTCACCACGTCGGCTTTCGTTCTGTTCCACGAATGGTGTTGCTTTTGAGCTTTGTTAAGAACTGGCAGCTTTTTGAACGTGGCTGTACGCGGACCGCAGGGGGCTTCACGTTTAAAAATGAGCCAGCCTGCAGGTGAAGCTGAAAGGGGGGGAAAAATGGCCGCTCACATCACCACCAATGTGAGGCGACAAGCGTGATTGTGTGACAGACAAACGAAGAGGCAGTCTTCTTTGGCTCAAGGGTGAGGAGGACAGAATTTAATCAGTCCTGGGCGCTACACCGGAACGTAGGGTTGTCATTCACAAACGAACCGTGTGGCACACCACCTCTATAAATAGCGAAGGGCTTGTTCTGTCAGCGGACATGATTTCTTTGAAGCCGTTTGGTCACATCTTGCACCGCATTATTAGCACACAACTGTCTGTTTCAATACAACGGTTCAGTATCATGTGTCCGCCAGACCAGAACGATAAGAGTATCAGAAATAATTACAAACTGGTGGTTTTCAACAAACTTTTTTGACAAATTACTCCGTTGCCTCAAACTGGATAAACCCCACAGGTATAAAAATGATATATACAGTAGTGCACTCTCATGTCAGCTGTTGTCAGTATCCCTCCTCCATCTAATCTCTGCTGTTTTAAAAAAATATCTGGTCAGTGTTGCCAGCTCTGGTCAGTTGTTTCCAGCTTTGGCCTTTTCAGACATTTTGCCAACTTGCCATTTATTTTGACTTTTGTCAGAAAATCCAACTTGTAATTTTTTCCAGCAGCTTTTCTTTGTCGTTTTGCCTCAAACGGTATCAACAATGTAAAACATATTTTGTTAAAATAGCAAGATAGATTACTTCCTGAACAGAAAGAGTTTTACTTGTGACCTTAAGGACTAGTATTTTGCATTAAGATTCCAGGGGGCATGTAGGGCATGTTTTTCTTTTGCCAGTGTAATGTCAAGATTTGGGGGATTAGGAATACAGGTTCCATCACTTTACCAAGGGATTTTGAAAGAAGGCTGGTCATCCTGGTTCTGGTGTCTACAGTGGATGGAGGAGGTCAACAACCCAGTCAGACTGTCAAAGACAGCAATGGATATCACCATCTACCATCTCCGTGTAACATTTGGTAATGCAGTTTGTCTCCATTTGCTCTGCTGCATTGCCTGGAAGTACAGTATCCATATTCTGAAATCTAAATGCTGAAATTGAACCTTGCAGCATCTCATAAATGTGGTGTCATGCTTATAAGAAAATATAAATTGAGTTACTGGGTACAGAATTAATGAGTGATGTGAATGATTAAAGTGGTACATGGAGACTATTCTTAAGTGTTTTGCATTACACTCATGTTTGAATCTTATACAAATGTCCAAATAGTGACCCCTTTATAAAAAGATCGATCCTATACGTGTGAAAATGCAAATGTTATCAGTACGATGGTGAACACTACTCCACAACAGTGTGATTAACCACCCGAATGACAGAGGCAGGAAGATGGATGTACAGGAGGGAGTGTTACACTGGCCCTTAAACTCTCTTCTGTGGACAGGGTGTTGGAACGCCGGTGCCGGGAACAGATGGCTCTCACTCGTGTGTTAGGAAGCAGTTCCGCCCGCAAACGCTCAAGCATGTAATAGAGAAGCAGTCCCACGAGGCTGACGCACCACTGCCAATCGCTCTCCAACGAGAGCTCCGTTCCAATGGCTGCCCACCCCCCACACACTGTCCGTGAAAAAGTGCGCGAAAACACATCACATTCCGCTGCTATTCCCAACTGACACATCCCCCTCCCCCCTCCCTCCTCCACCAAATGAAATAGGTAGGCCTACACCTCAAAAGCTGTTTGGTGTTCAGTGATAAACATTGCATGAATAATGTGTATGTGAGTTTATGAACGTAAACACAATTCACCGCAACGTCACAGAATTATGAGATAAGAGAACACGCATTTGAGTGGATCATTTATGGACAGGATGTGTGATCCCGTGAATAACTAATTTGCCATCGTGATCCTACACTTCAGTTTATATTTTTTTAATGCGCAAAGTACAGCGCTCAACCAGACGAAACAAAAAGACTGGCAGCAGCAGAAGGGAGAGGGAAATGTTTTCAAACAACTCGGCAAGATGTGGCAGCCACCCGTCCGGATGTACAGATGGCAACAAGAGACTCAGCACGACCAGGAGTGGATGTGTGCGACGTGGGTACACAGGAAATGCAAAACGGAACGGTTACTTTAATTAATTTTAATGTAAACTGCAGGGTTTAGGGCATTTAAACCTAGAACAAACAGTCGAGTGGGTCAAAAAGGGAAAACAGTAACAGGTATAACAACCGTGTTTGTTTTTAAATTAAATTTGAATTGGTGGCGAGTTCTGAAAAATACCTTCCCTTACTTAACACTCAACACAATGTGATAATACTGGCTACTTGGCAGCTTCACGGACATCACTAAAGTTACAGCAGCTTACGATACAAGCCAAATATTGCTTTGGAATGTTACAGCTGACACAAAGGAATGCATTTAGGGTGGGGGTGGGGGGGGAGAAATTCACAAGCGTGAACTGCAGGTGAATCAGCATGGCAATTTGTGAAGGTCTAAGCTCAAATGCGTTTGGTTAATTAAACAGAACATCGAGGGGTGGATTCAGTTTCCGATAGTGCCGAGTCAAGGAGGACGCACTTCATTACACCGTTTAGACTAGGAAGTGGAGCAGGGGTGAGATTTCGGTAAACTGGTGAAAACAAAATGGAGTGCATTTTTCCCTTCATGTTGGAGACATAGCTGCCGCGAGTCGGAACAGGAGATGTTTGCTGCTACAGTGCAAAAAACATGAACAATTAGAGGCTTGGAAACAATCAATCCAACCCACCCCCCTCCAAAAAAAACGAACAGAAAAAAAACAAATGTACAAAATGATGAGGAAAAACTAACTTTTTGCAAGGAATATTCAACAACAAATAAAACCATTAGGATTGTGTGGAACTGGTCTGAACTTGGTCCTCCTTCAGCAGGTCGTCCATGTATTGCCGTGACGACGCTTGTGATACGATTGCTGAGCACTTCTTGGCTTCTTGGGAGCTGGCCTTGCAAGACCTCAACGAGTGTAGTTCAGAAGGCCTCGCAGGCGAGTTGTTAAGTGCTGCAAATACATTAAAATACACCTTAAAAAAGTACGTTTAGCAAGGATAGCAAGAAAAACAAAACAAAAAAAGTTAGACAGATCCTTATTTTTTTCTCTCGGTTTTCACCAATGTCTTTTTCAAAAGTTCTCTCCAGTACAAGTAAGAAATGATTGGTCCAGTTGGTAGTTAGTTGCAGTCGTAAACAAAGTCATAGTTGCTAGGCTCTTTGGGAATGGGGGGCGGAGCCTCTGGAATCTGAATGTTCTCGAGGTCCAGGAGGCGGAGCTTCATCTCCATGCTGAGCAGAACGTCCAGGTCGGACTTGGTGAACTCGCTCGTCATCTCCTTCCCCAGGAGTGCATTAAGACCGTCTGTCCACACACAGTACTGAAAGAAAAGGTTTAAATTAATTATACTTCTGCACTGAAAAAAGATCAAATCTGCCCTCCTCTACATTTTAATTTTAGCAGAAGCAATACCCAATGAAGACCTGTGACGACCAGTCAATTAAGATTCTTGGTGCTAAACAATTTACTAAAATAAAAGACCAAACAAAGAATAGAAATGCTTGTATCTCCAATGGAAATCACTGATCTTTAGGGACGTAATGTTCAACAGAGCATCATTGACTGTTTATGGACAAGATTATGTTTTAAAAATGGATTTGGATTCTTTCTCAACACCGTGATTACAGATGTCAAACAGGAATCGCTCATTATCTCGACTCGCTTGGCCCTTTTGCACAATGCGACGACAGCATTCTCTGCACTTTGCGTTCTCCCCCACGCCGGCGAAGGGGACACGATGAATCCTTACCTCCTGCTTATCGGGAGCGATGAAGTTTAAGTATTCATCTGACTCATAGAGCACAGAGAACGCCAGCTCCAGCACTTCCTGCAATGAGAGAGATTTACGACGTCACTAAAAAATTGTCAAAAAACCCAACCAGCCTCTCTCTCTGTTTGAAACCGGCCTGCTGTTTTGTCTCTCGCACATTTCTTCTCCGAGATATTAAACACCAGATGGCACGCGGTATCCGTCGCCGTCTGCGCCACGCCGCCCGAACGCAGCGGCCTGCTGGGAGCGAGGAAACGGCAGGAGGAAGCCGAGAGCTGTGGGAGTCTCCGCTGTGACACCGCGCTCCGGCGGACTCGTCCTGGCGAAGCAGGGAACGCGCTCACGCGCTCATCCGACTCATAGTGACGCAATGCACCACAGACACCTTGAGGAGCTCTGGGCGGTCATTAACTGGGAGGGGGCAGGGGGGGGGACGTGGACAAGGAGCACTGGGCTTGTTCGCGTCAAAATGTTCACAGTGATGACTGATTTATTTTCAGTGCAGATTAAGGCGAAACTGAAAATATCCATTTAGTAGTTATGTGAAAAGGCAATGAAATGATTGATTAATTTTGTAATAACACAGGCAGAGGAGGAATACGGTCTCTCCTTGTAGTGTTCTTCATCTCACAACGTGAGTCAGAAGGGCCACGGGCGATACTCCCTGCTGGCGCACAGCGTGACGGTTGCAAACACAGCGCCAAGTGAGGGACAACTCGCTAGTTACGTCACAACCGACTACCTTCGGCCGTGCTAACTGAACCGTGTCAAACCTCGCTATATGTCAAACCTCGCTATACTTCCGCTATATACCGCTATATAATGGTTAGGGAACTGGGCTTGTATCGTTAAGGTTGCAGGTTCAATCCCCAGGTGGGACACTGCCGTTGTACCCTTGAGCAAGGTACTTAACCTGAATTGCTTCAGTTAATATCCAGCTGTATAAATGGATTGTACGTAAAGAAATGTAAACTGTAAGTCGCTCTGGATAAGAGCGTCTGCTAAACACCTGTAATGTAATTTCAGGCTGCTGACCCAACAACGACACTAGCATCTACGACAAGCTCACCTGGAACCATTTTTGTGTCGAAAATTATTTCAGAAAATAGTTTAATAGTCAATAAACTCAAAACAGAACCCCCCCCACACACACACACTGTAAACACACAAAACGCAGCATGAAACATAACAGGAACTGCCTTCACATTCACATTTGATTTACTTGGCATCAGGTATAATTCTCATGTAATGGCGATCTTAAATCACAATGTTTAGTAATAGTAGTTGGTAAAACGCACAGTTCGCGGTCCATTAGGCCCTTTCACTTGGCCATTTTCAGTGAATGAAATGCTTCGGTGAACCTTCATTTTCGAAACCTTTTCTCCCGTGAAAGTGTTTTTGTGAAAACGACAGAGCGCAGAGCACACGAGTAAACCTTACTTCCACTGTATTGATCTCGTTCATATAGCGGGGGCAGTACAGAAGCCCGTCGCAGTGCTTAACTGTATCCATCCTGCTTGGCTTGTGGCTTGCTTTTAATTGGTCTCTATGACTCAACAGTCATTTTGTGGCCAAAATGCTCTTTCCTCCTAAGTGCATACTTAAAAAATAGAAACACTTGACCTGATTATCGCAACATCTCCCTGGAGCTTAGAATTCATTCTGAAGTCCGAAACGTGCTTTGGTGTACGTACTCCACCAAACAGACAGAAGGGCCCTACAGGGTACTGGGTAAAGTATTGTCCAACAAAATAATTTCCCTTGGATCACATTTTACATGACTCTTCCTGGCATCCTTTTAAGTGCTACGGGCACAAATGCAGCAGTGAGCTGGGCAGCCAAGGTTGATTCAGAAGTAATGTACCCACGCTGGTGTTCTGTACAGTAACTCCCATCTATAAAGAGATGGGAACGGTGTCGCAGAGAGACACTAACATTCCACCGCGTTTCAAATTAAAGGAGCAAATCCACAAGGGAGCGGCAGTATCGGAGAACGACCGTATCTCAGGCAAACTCCCAGCTGTAACACACACCATAACTGTGCTGTGTGTTAAATGGCAAAAATAAATGACTGTTGCCATAAAATGGCTCCAGTTGTAAAGGATGAAGCTGCGCGGTGCGTATTTACGAGGAGGCAACTTTTATGATGATACTAATCCTTCAAATATAAACATGTCCAGCACTGTGGCAGTTGTAGTTGTAAGGAAGTGTGGCTTGGGCACCGTTAAACAGGATTCACTTCACCTTTCAAATCACACTAAAACCAACAAGCAAATGCACACGGCGCTGCAAACTGCATTACTGTGGGAATGGAGACCGTTAAGGCCTTCTCCAAAATGGGCGAAAGTCACACCCAGGCCTGAATCTGTCACTAATTAATAGATTATACGGTTGCTTAAGTATAATCCTCAAGACTGGGCGAAGAAACAATGCCATCAAATGGCTGTGTCAAAGACACATGAGAGGGAGATTTCTGAGCCATTCCATATGTAGGGCTGTATATCTGCATGTATCTCACAATATAATAAGTATCATATACTATGTACTACTATCTATCTATCTATATATATATAGATGTATAGTAATACATAGTATATGATCAAAGTTTGTAAACCGCTGTCTACTCTGTCCTCCAACTCAATTGCTATAAATTGTAAAAAAAAACTGTTAATCTGTCCTTTGGCCAAATAAAGAAAAAAAAAAAATGATGACTGAGTTGGACGTTCATGACGTGTGCAGTCATGAACGTGTAAGTGTACAACATTTACATTAAACAAGCTTTCCTCAACCAAGGTCATTTACAGAAATGCAAACTGCATTCACGTATTCTATCAACAAATTTCCAAAGCTGATGTGAACAACATCTTCCCAGTGTACCTCTCCTTCCCCTTCACACTTCCCTCATCTCCTTCTCTCCTCCCCCTATCCCCTTCCCCCATCCACCCCTCCATTAACAAACAGAGACCCTGCACAGCTGCCCCAATCCAAGCACAATACACAGGACAAGGAACAAGACGAAGGAGCCCAAGTTTTAAGGTTTATTTCGTACTTTTTTGTGGCGAACTTGACATGTGGCCCAATCACGGACATTGACATGTATGACCATTCGGCTCTCTGGAAAAGACCTCTAATGGTCTGGGCCTTCCTTGGCTCAATTTGTGAAGCGCTAAAAATGCGATGATTTATTGAGCATCTCCTTGGGGCACTGACAGTGACAGCTCTGGCATAAATATAAAAGAACCCTCCCGCTGTGGTGAAGTCACGCTCTTCATCAAACAGGACACACAACCACACCGATGTAACGCTCCCGGCAGAATTTTTTCCCCCCGCTTTCATTCCTCTGCACGTTCTTCAAGAGCGACCCTTGAAAACGTGAGGATCGAACTGGCTTCCGAAGGTGCCGTTTTGGCGAGATGAAAAGGGGGGGAAGGGAAGGCAGTTTTTTGTGGGGGGGGTGTTGAGCGGAATTGACTCGATAAGACGCGCGTCTCACCTTGTTCTGCTTGAGTGCTCCCTTCTCCTTCATGTGAGGGCAGTCTTTTCCAGTCACGACCGCCTTGATATCGGCCACCGGCACTGTGGGGGGGGGAGAAGACGGGGGCGGGGGAGGGTGGAAAAAAACACAATCAGAGACTCGAGGTTTCCCAACATCGCTGCGCTGTTGAATAATGGCTGCCATTACCAGGAATGCTAATTTTAGCACAATACATCACACGCCTGTGTAGTCTGAAAGCATTGTAAATAGCATAGCCATTAAACGTGCGACATCAAGGCAGGTTATTGAAATCGTGTTACGAATTTGCTTAGCAGATACTTTTATCCGGGGCAATTTATTCACTGCTTACACCTTTTACAGGCGTTCCACTTATACAGCTGGATACTTACTGCTTAAATGCCTTGCATAGCGGAGTCCCACCTGGGGGATTTGAACCTGCACATTTCTGGGTTACGAGCACAGTTCCTTCACCCCGATATTACACTGCTCTGCTTTTCTCCTCTCTTGGTGGCTGTGTGCATGCACGTCGCGCAGCCAGTGGAGTGAGCAGCGGGGGAGAGCTCTGGCTGAGTCCATCACTGCGCTGTGGGTTAGAGGCAGGCAGGCTCCCAGAGCAGGCCACAGTGGCAGCCACAAATAAAGGGTCACATTGCCACCCCAGCCCAGTCAGTTAATAGTCAGTTAATACTACTAATTTTTTAAATTTCAAAATTTTTACATTCAATTATTTTATTTTTATACAATTTTTTATAAAAAAATAAATAAAAATCAAATACTAATAAGTTGGTGATGGGGGAATCTTCTATAAATGACAGGTCACTCCTCTCTCCTCCACCAGTTCAGTGGTAAAACACGGCACGGCACCGATACGGTGTGCGCTGCCTGTCAGGGATGCGGTTCGAAACCAGTCTCTGCCAGACCGGCCCTGGCTGTCCGCCCCAGGGGGGGGGCTCGAGTGCGCCGTGAAGCACGTAAGGGAGTCTCCAGAACGTGGGTGGGGGCGAATTCCGTCTCGAAGGAAGCGGAGCGCGCTGCCCTCTGAGAATTAGCTTGCCTCGTAGAGACGAGCGGCGAACTCGTGTGGGGAGGGTAAATCGAAATAAACGGAGGGTGTAATTGTGCACTAAATTGGGAGAAAAACGTGGAGAATATTTTTTTAAAGAAGAGAAACATGGCACGGTTTAACATCATGACACCGTGCGCTCGTGCGCACATTTAGCCAGGCAGCTTTCGCTCAGACCAGCTCCTGTGCCATTTCTCTGCCTAGAGAAGCAGGGATTTCAGGTCTGGGAGCGAGCGGACAGCTGGATCACTGCAGCGAGGGGACAGAAGGCGACGCCCACACACACCTTCACAGAGCGTCTGACAGTGTGGGACGCCCGGTGCACAGGGAGCTGGACTTGTAACTCAGAGGTTGCAGGTTCAATTCCCAGGTGGGGACACTGCCGTTGTACCCTTGAGCAAGGTACTTAACCTGAATTGCTTCAGTAAAATATCCAGCTGTATAAATGGATTGTATGTAAAGAAATGTAAACTGTGTAAGTCGCTCTGGATAAGAGCGTCTGCTAAATGCCTGTAATGTAATGCCTGTAATGTAATGTATGTAATGTACACACGGTGGGGTACTCACACTTGTCCTGCAGGGAATCGTGGGGCACCTCGCCCTGGGGGCTCTCCTCCAGATCCCCGTAGTGCAGGACCTTGTGATTCGGTGACAGGCGGCAGTACCAGAACTTATCTGTGAGGGGGAAGAAATACAACAGGCCAACATCAGAGATGAGTAACAGACACAGGCAGTGAGAGAGATGGGTTGCAGACCCGGACCGTACAATCAGATGCAGTCTTTCCATATTTGAGCAATCACAAAGGCTGCGACGAAGCCTCGTAAATTCAAATCCGTGAAGCGTTATTGTCCGTCAGTTTTAGACGGAAAACAGCAGGTTGGCCCGGTTTAAAGGAACGGACGGCAGCCCACACAACTGTAAAATCACTCAGGAGGAAAATGTTAAAGTCATATCAGTAGCATGCGAAAACACGGTATGCGTAATGCCACGCGTGACCCTCTGAGCTCCGGGCGACCACAGCAGGGCCACAGCCCAGTCACAAAGAGAGGCATGTTATATTACTGCGTTATGCGAGTAGGGGAACCACAATTGTTTTTTTTTAAATGAACGTTTGTTTTCAGTTCAGTGCAAATTTCTGATGTGTCACGCGTGGAAGCCTGCATATGTTCCTCAGATTCCGGTCTGCCATTTTAAGAGTCAAGTCAAGGCTTACGAGAGCTGGCTGAGTGGGGGGTGGGGGCGTGGCTCAGATGCAGGCTGGGGACCGATTGGCTGGCGTGCATCTCCCTGCCGTCATCCAAATCCTAATTGCTGAAAATAGACGCTTGGCAGTCAGGAGGCAGCAGGTCGACGGGGAGCCTCGCGTCGCGTGCAGCGCGGCTACGGAGCGGCGCCTACGGCTTCGGAAGAACTGTGCGAGGGAGGGTCGAGTTGCACGACAGCTTTCCTCTGTGAAGGAGCACCGAGCTTGCTCTCACATCCCGTGGAACACAGTCTGTCATGTCACATCCGGCGATCCGACATTCGTCGAGACCATAATATCGCAGGCTCTCCGTCTCGTTTAGAAATACGGAACGAGACGTCTAGGTTACGAACGTAACCACGGTTCCCTGAGTGAGGGAAGGAGACGCCGCGGCTGTGGGAACCTGCTCTGAATGGCCGAGGTGCGTGTCAATCACTACGGGAGCCCCCGCCTCCCTGAGAGTACGAACGCCCCTTGCGCACAGCGAAAGCACCGTTAAACACCTCACTGAACGCTTTTACGACTCGAATAAACTATGAAGTAAAAGTCAAACCCGCTGCAGTGATGGGCGATTCTCACGTCGTACGAACAAAGTAAACTCCTGTCAAAAATAATAGCCGTGTGCTCGTAAACAATATAGATGAGCTTTAACTCAATTTCATTAAGACATTCCTCCTCACTGGTACACACACCCATTTAGCGGGCCCCTTCGTGCACGTGCATTCTCACACACAGTTTGCACACACACAACACACCCCTACAGCACATCTTTCCCTTTGTCAAGATAATGATAAAAGGCATTACATAAACATTCACAGACACATACGCCAAATAAAACACAGTTACAGGCAGTGCTATGTCACCAACTAAACCATTATCACTGGGCACATTACGGTATGGCAACGTAAAGTCAGTTATGATATGGATGGGGATACATCGTGCCCATCTGCCAGACTACGTCGGGCGGCGTAAGCGCTTATAAACGCTCGTCTCTCAAACGCTTCTGGACAGTAGGAGGGCTTTCAGTTAGAGTAGAGAGGGAAAAAAAAAAATATATATATATATATAATATATATCATTCTTCCGCCCTTCATATCACGCAGCAGGGCCAGATGCCAGCGGCTGTGAGCGGCTCTGGAGTGGGAACACAAGCGCCCCTCGCTCCTCCCGCTCAACGCGCCCTCTGGGTGCACGCCGCGCCTCTCGCCACGTCTCGTGCTCCTCCAAACGACGCCGAGCGCTGCAGGGGCGCAGACCTGACTGAGCCCTCGAAAAGAGAAGAGGAGGACAGAGAAAGGTGGCCCCGGTTCCTCGAGCTGAGTGAGCCCCTCGCTCGCAGCATCAGCTGGAGGGGTCCGGCCCAGCGACTCCTCCCAAAAGAAAGGTCAAGCCCTGAAGGGCCTTTCCAGACGGAGACGCAAGCGATGGCGAAAGGAGCACAGGGGACACAAACGCCGACCCGGGGGCCCTGATGCAGCGGTGTGCTGAGAGGGCCACTTTGAGCAGCGTGAACGTGCCCCCAGGGTAAGAGAGCCACGTCTCGGAGGTGGAATTCCTCCCTTAAGGCCATTTCTAAATCTAAATCGTGGGAAGGATTAGCGGAGCGGGCTCCCTACCTAAAACTCGCAAAGCTCCACATTCGCGAAGATTAAAGCCACTTTTATATATCCGTTGGGACACGTTTGAAATCTCGCGTCGTGTACTGTTGAAAGAGAACCTAGGGTGACAGATGGGCAACACACTGAAAAAGTGGGGAAAGTCCAGCCGGACACACAAATCACCCTCGTAAGGGCCTCTGGTCTGGAGTGTGTGTGTGTGTGTGTGTGTGTGTGTGTGTGTGTGTGGTGCTGGCAAATCAACTCTTTCCCCAGGGTTCACTTCTCCAGTCAGTTTGGTCTAGAAAACACACTTTGTTCAGTACATTCAGTACATATCAAATACATTTTTACTTATTCGTAGATCGTAAAGCAAATGACCTTTTTTGAGGACGGCCACATACGACTAGGATCTCTGCACTAATCCACAGCTTGGATCAAGTCTTTTTTGGTATAAATTGCCCTGACTCATGTCACCAGCATGTGACGTGCAGGGGAATGACACACAACCGCTTTCCCCCTCCTTCTCCCGGCGTCAGTGCCGTTTACGTAGAGAACTGGCACGGGCAAACGTCAGAGTGAACGAGGTCACGTCTGTGATCAGGGGCTCGCTATCTTGTGGGCAGACGGGTCGAAAGCGTCCGCTCCAAAAATGTCACGTCCCATTCTGCGCCCCGCCACGTCAACAAAGCGTCTCTGCACATCTTGTCCGCGTTGTAAGACGTCTCCTTTGATCAATCTCGCCGCGGACACGACTCAAAGCCAACGGCATGAAATAAACCGCGTCCGTCTTTTTAGCGCACTGGACGGGAACGACTAAAAACAAAGGCCGTATCTGCATTTTGATAACGGGAACCTCAAAGACGGGCAAAAAAATCATTCGGATTCAGGCGTGAGTCAGTGGAACAGCGAGATAAGACTCCTCTCTTCAACAAACGTGTTAAGTAAGAAGGGCCTCGCACTGCCGCAAATCCAATTCCTCGCCGAGGAGTCTGCAGAGAGCAATCTTCACAAGGAGGGGCACTTGTGGCCAAGCGCGCACACAAGATGGCGCGCTCCTTCTCAAGCACTAATTGATAAGCGGGAAAAGGCAGACGAGACAAATGCAGAAAGGACACCCAGAGGAGAGATTCTATTTCCTCAGCAAAACGACCGGATTATCCCATGACTGCGCTCGCTTCTCTTCGACTTGGTCGAGGACAACGCATCATACGTCCAAGTGAACACCAGAAAACAAATAAAGCTGAATGAAGGCTAAATGGGTCCATGGAGCTTTTGGTATGTTTTGTGAACACAGCTGCAACTCTCTAAAAAGAAGACATTTATATAATATATGAATATTATATAATAATAAATTTTAATCATATACGTTTTGGGAAATATTCATTTCTGGCTAAGCCAGCTCAAGGTCATGACAAATACATTACTATCAAAAGGCTCCTAACATGGCCTCCGGATAACAGTAACACAATATTTACATGGAGTACATACAATGTATAGCATAGTGTACATTAGTATATGTTTAGAAGTGTATAAGAGTCGAGGTAAAACATACACATCAATATATCTTCAATCATGAACAGTTAACACGTTGAAGTCTTATTAACGGTGAAATGTTTGATCATCCACAAAGCCTTGAGCATTGAGGCCCTTTACCGGTCCTGCAGTTCTAGTCTGACTAGGCTAGTTCCTTGTTATCCTTCAGCTTACTGTAACCTCGAAGATATCCCTCCACTGGCTACTTTTACAGGGGTCATGTTTTTGCAGCATTTACGGTATGCAGAAAGCCTCCAAACTGACTTCATCCCACGTTCCGCCAGCTCTCCGTTCAGCTACCATTTGCTTCTTCATCTTGAGGGCAATTAAATTCATCTGCATGTGCAATTCGATTCACGTGCAATTCGATTAAGCACATATATGACATTGTTGAACCATTCCCCACATATTTTTTTCACCCCAACTTGGAATTGCAGCTGAATCAACGCTGTGCCACTTGCACCACACATATGCCCTCCTCTCACGCGCTCATCTGTGAGCGCTACGCAGTTCTACAGGAGAGCCAGCGCTCTTCGCCGATTGGAGAAGAGGCGCATCTCTCGCCGACGATGATCGGTGGCTGCCTGACACTTCGTTTGGATGAAAGAATGTGGCGACAATCCCGACGAGACAAGGGACAGGGGGTGAGGCCTATAACGTCCTGCTGCTGCAAGCTACTGGTCAATGACATAGCCCAGGATGGAACATGTGGGATGGACCACAGGCCCCAGCTTGTGTTTATAGCAAGCTCCTTTACCGACTGAGCCACTCGGGAGCCCCTGAAAACATAGTGCGTTTAAACAGCCCTTAGCGCTCGGGCACACTCATCACGACTCTGCTTTGCGTTAGGGAACTGCAATGCGTAAACAAACGCACTCTCAGTCAAGTCGGACGCCGATGGGCGGACGGTGTGCACAGCAGCTTCTGGACCAGATTTTGACAGACGGGATTCAGACAGGAACTCGTAGTCCTTCCAAACACAGTGGAGGCACCTCACAAAGGAAAATAAGGAAAGGGGGGGAGGGAGGAAAGAAAGAATGAACGCTCAAACAATTCCCACGTGGGGAGAAGGGGAGCGATGGAGGAATGAGAAAACTCTGTGATCTCCGGGCAATTTAATCCTGTCCCGCAGTGAGAAGTGCTAAATTAAACAGCCAAACCAATAAGCCCCCCCATCCCCCCATCCCCCAGGCATTACTCAACTTCTGCCAGCAAGTGTGAAGGAAGATATCAGGCTGAACAATTCCCAAAAGCTCTAATTCAAAGTGCGAATGCTTCACCCCTTCACGGTTGCGGCTGTTAAAAAGGGAAGAAGTTCCACAGCCGAGAACTGCTACCGAGGAGGCAGCTGCATACACAGGCAGTGTGCACAAGGGCCTCGACTTTAGACCGCTGCTGTTTGTCAGCTGAAGGGTGAGTGTAAAATGAACCAAAATAACTGTGAAAACAGAGAATTACTACTAGAGGAGACCGCTGCAATTGATGGATTTGGGTATTGGCATCAGGGAACACTCCCTAATCCTGCCCTGTTATTAGTCAAATGTACATATTAATCACATTTTAGCACTTTATGTCATTGTTTAATAAGATTCAGATAAACATTAAGTGTTTTCCATTGTGTAGACATCTCCAATGAATTGCAAAGAGCTCTCGTACTACCGTTACAAAAACCTTTGCGGTCGCTGCGGTGAAACCACTGCGGTCACAGTTGGGGTGCGACGACGGTTACATATTCAGTAGCTACAGCTGCAGACTGCGCGCGTATCCTCGGTGAAAACATTTTACCTTGGCTCCGATGTAGGAGGGAGCCGGCATCGGTGTACACAGCTGTTTAGGAAATTAAAGCCAGAGTAATTGGTTGGAACAAAAGCCAGCGTACACACCGGCCCTCCGGGCCTGGAGTTGTGCGCCCCCGCATTAAAGTGTCACCCGCAGAATAATAAGCGGCACCCACAGAGCTCACAAAGTATAACTGGCGGTGCTCAGGCTAGCGCAGATTTTGATCCCCGATCCAACTCAACACAAAAGATTCACTTTGTTTTTTAACATTTGTTACATTTTTTTGTCTCATTTCGTTTTTCTCCCAATTCAGTAGCCAATTCAACCCTCTATTTATTCATCCTCCCCTCACGAGCCCACCGCCTGTCCTCCGGGTCAACCTAATATGCAGGCGGCAGTGTGGTATATTGGTTAGGGAGCTGGGTTTGTAACGTTAAGGTTGCAGGTTCAATCCCAGGTGGGTCGTTGTACCCTTGAGCAAGGTACTTAACCTGAATTGCTTCAGTAAAATATCCAGCTGTATAAATGGATTGTATGTAAGGAAATGTAAACTGTCAGTCGCTCTGGATAAGAGCGTCTGCTAAATGCAATGCTTAAATGTAATGTAATGTAATGTAATATGCAGAGGCCGGCAATGATCCGCCTCCTCCGAGATGGAACTTCACCCATCTGCTCTTTAGGAACGCCCTACTGCTCCTTGGCGAGCTTCTGCCGACTATCCCTCCTCCCCACCCCCTGGGGCGGACAGCCAAAAGCCGTCCCCGATCGGGGCTCCAGGCCACAGTCGGAACTTTATTTTCTAATCATAACCACGGTGTTATTAAGGAAGTTGGCAAGTACCCACGCGGTCATATGGTGTCTGGCTACGTGCTTACATTTAGTTCATAATTCAATTACGTGTCTGTAGCTGTTCTGAAGATCACAGTGCAGTAATACTCTAAATTACAGTACAAAACAAGACCACTCCCCCTAACCCAAGGCCTGGTGCTACAGTGAGCACACGACCTCAAAACACGCTATGGAGATCTCGCTCTCCGATGACGTTGTTAGACGAGCCAGTTCTCTACGCAGTCACACCAGTATGTTCAGCATAAGGACTCTTAATGGGCTCTCCCAGGACTGGATCTGACTCACGATCGTTAGTTTTGTATTACAACAAAAACCTTACCGTGCATACGTCATTTGCGCATCGCATCGATTCGAAATGTTGTGGAAAAATCCAATACACATTAAAATGATATTAAAGTTGAATGAGTGAGGACAAAGCAGATAAATGGCTCTTTCAACTGGTTTCCCCAGAATCAGCCCAGGTGGCATTTAGAACCAGCGTCAAGCTAAGATGCGCAATCATCGCGGTCGTCAAAGTAAATCATGAATACTTTTCTCCATGTAAGGTCATGGTTATCGTCCCGAGCCTCGTGCAGGCCTGCTGTTCGATCCCCGTGGCAGAGATGAGTCAGCCGCATTAGGAGCGCGGGCGAAAATTGAATTAGGTCGTTTATCCATTTATCTATGGCAGATCCCGGAACTTAGATACTCATTTCATTTATCCCTGGCGAGAATCGATTTGAAGCCCATCGCATCGAAATGGCCTACGGTTTTCATCCGAAATAATTTGCTGCACAAGAGCACAACACGCACTTTAAACCTTTTTTTTTTTTTGTTGATAAGACCAGACTGAGAAAGGGTTATCGTTTTGGCTTCCGTGCGAGGCGTCGCGTGCATTTGGGGGAATTTCCGTTCTCCGTCGGCGCAATTCCACTGCGCCTCGGAAAATGAACGGCTTGAGGAAACCTGCGACTGTCTGGCCAGATGTGATTAGTATTCACCGTGCCGTTTGGAGAGTTATTGCCGTGCGAGGTACATCGACGGAATTGGGCCTGTCTGCAGCGTCTTCCTGAAACGCGGCGCCCTTTTTGTAGGACACTGTGTGCAATTGAGACTTGATCTGAGTGAGTGGGGTGGGGCTGGACAGCGTGTGGGACAGAAGGAGCGTAGAGGGCACATAGCATAGCCACGGTCTGTTGGGTATACACTGTATAGGAGAGTATAATAGGTACACTGTGTGGAATAAAGTGTGTTGGTTATACAGTGTGTCAGCACAGTGGCAGTGTGTAGTAAAGTGTGCTGGTTACACAGTGTGTAGTAAAGTGTGTTGGTTATACAGCGTGTGTAGTAAAGTGTGCTGGTTACACAGTGTGTAGTAAAGTGTGTTGGTTATACAGCGTGTAGTAAAGTGTGCTGGTTACACAGTGTGTGGTAAAGTGTGCTGGTTATACAGCGTGTAGTAAAGTGTGTTGATTACACAGTGTGTGGTAAAGTGTGTTGGTTACACAGCATGCAGCACAGTGGCAGTGTGTAGTAAAGTGTGCTGGTTACACAGTGTGTGGTAAAGTGTGCAGTGTGTAGTAAAGTGTGTTGATTACACAGTGTGTGGTAAAGTGTGTTGGTTACACAGCATGCAGCACAGTGGCAGTGTGTAGTAAAGTGTGCTGGTTACACAGTGTGTGGTAAAGTGTGCTGGTTAGACAGTGCGCAGCAGAATGCCAGTGTGCAGGGGACAGGGACAGCCAGAACAGCTGTGAGCCGAGTGGACGCGTCACGGTCGAGGGCGCGGGCGTGGGAACCCCACCTTGCCGCCTCCGGCTGCTGATCTTCCTGAAGCAGGTCCCGTCACACAGGCGGTTGAGCCTCTGCTGCTTGATCAGCTCCATGATCTCAGGCTGGATCTTCTCCCGCAGCTCCCTGACGAAGAGGAGGAAGAGGAAGAGGAGGAGGAGGAGCGGCCGGTCAGGGATTTACCTTACATTTACATTACATTACAGGCATTTAGCAGACGCTCTTATCCAGGGCCAGTTTTCTTTACAATCCATTTATGCAGCTGGATATTAACTGAAGCAATTCAGGTTAAGTACCTTGCTCAAGGGTACAACGGCAGTGTCCCACCTGGGGATTGAACCAGCAACCTTAACGTTACAAACCCAGTTCCCTAACCATTATACCACACTGCCTGCACACAGTTAATTTACAGTTATTAATACAGCAGACACTCTTATCCAGAGTTACTTACAGAATAGACATGCCTACAACAAGGCTAGACGAACATCAGCATAGATACAGATTTATTAATGGGTAAATCGGCGTAAACGATTCACCAATTTCCACCAATCAGTGCGCCGCTCGGGACGTAAGTGTTCTGATCGATCTTGAGTCTGTCGACGCACCGACAGCACACGGAAGCTCCGCCCAACGTGGGCATCGCTGAGCCTGCCGCTGCGAGCTTTCAGCACGCTGAAAAATCACCAGGGCGGTGAACAGACCGGCCCATTGTGTTTTCCGAATATATACATTATTCAGCTGCATTAATAATACATACGGTTATAATTATGTTAAATACTTTGCCCGAGTCCAGGGGAAGTTGTTTCGACTGTAAGTGATATATACAGGGGAGACCGCATAGCCCTGACGTTTCCGGAACATTCTCCTTTCATCTTTAAGGCCCTTTTTAGATTTATTCTGCTCTTCTTCATGTCCTACTGGACCGGAAAAGGCCAGCTTGTTAAACAGATAAGAGAGGCGGTCCAACACCTCCTCGTCTTGGGTCTGGGGGAGGCTGGGGCCCCCTCTGAAAACAATCTCTGGTTAAGACGTGCCGCCACATGAATTTCATTATTGGCTTTCTCTATTGACTTTTTTTTTTCCTGCAGCCCTGTGCAAACCTATTTGAACAGATTTCACATTATTCTTTCCTGACTGGATGCTATTTCCAGCTCTACCATCACGCCTTGCTGATGGAGTACTATGTAATTTATTTACGAAGTACTTTTTTTTGCAGTATGGTTTTTTGTGAATTCAACATGTATGCATGTAAGGATACTAATTTGTCTGGGTACAGCTACATGTATGTATGACTTACTATATATTGTCTACACATGTCAACTGTGAGCTCAGTGGTTTCTGTAAGTAAAACCAGGAACACAAATGTAATGTTTCCATTTATACGACCAATCAATACATTAAATAATGAATGAAATGTTAGTCTTTCTTTAGGTCTTTCAGATATAAAGCATAATTTTTCAGAGATAGGTAATACAGAGAGCTGGTTTAAAATGCAAACTCACAGAAACAAGTGGCATTA
The DNA here is from genome assembly GCA_029706075.1 of Aldrovandia affinis. Lineage (NCBI taxonomy): Eukaryota > Metazoa > Chordata > Actinopteri > Notacanthiformes > Halosauridae > Aldrovandia > Aldrovandia affinis. Next base: position 4,184,416 of record JAINUG010000060.1, read on the forward strand.
CTGATTCAAGTGTCAAAGTGACCAGAAGTCAGAAGTTATTGGTCTGTTCGCGTGAGTGTGAGTGAGCTTCTGAGTGTTTGGAACAGAAGGGCACATCACCTGAATAAGGGTACGATTCGTTTCCCTGACTGGGGACCTTGTCCTTTCGATCTATGAGCGAATCGCCTCTCTTGTTGTTCAGTGTGGATGTGGCACCCCTAATCCATATTCAACCTCATCTCCCTTATGTCAGTACTAAATCTAATCTAATCTCAACTACAAAACAAACCCTTTAATGTACAACAACAAACACAAGATTGTGCTTGCAAGGAAATGAAACAGCGCTTACTTCCAGGCACACAGAACTTAGTTGCTGTGTACCTATGCTTACTCTCAATATAACACACTCCTTATGATAAAGTTTTAGATCTAAAATGTAAAATATGTCCTTTACATTCAAATGGCGATGGTTCATCTCTTGTATAATGTCTTAGGCAAAGGCAATACAGACTTGATCAACAAGCCCAACCTGCCAAACTCCCAGAATGTGTCGGTGCCTGAATAGAGCAGTGCACAGGAGAGAGCTGTGTGTAGCACAGTGACAGCGTGTTGGGAAAAGTGGGCTGGGGTATACAGTGTGTGGCAGATAGACAGATTTGCTGGAAATACACTGTGCACAAAATTTAAAATCAAGCAGAATCCACATCCGAAACACTCCATTGATTCTTACATTTGGTTTCTGAATGTATCCCATTTCTCCCAATTTGGTAGCCAATTACACTCGCTATTTCTTCAAGTCAATCCCCCCTACCGTGAGTTCGCTGCCGTAGCCCTGCGACCGGCGGTGACGAAGGCAAAGTATCGTCTCCTCCGAGACGGCACTCGCCGGGCCGTCGACCGTAACTCTGGTACTACAGAGCCATTCCTGTGCACAGCGAACGTCCTGCCCGCTTCCCTCTCCCCTCCCTGGGGGCCAACAGCCCATCGCCGCCCCCGGTGGCACTCCCGGCCAGAGCCGATCGAACCCCGGTCGCCGTGGCCAGCGTCGAACATTGTAACCACCGGACCACGCGGGAGGCCCCACGCCACCATTGATTCTGTCGTTCCTGTACATCGTGGGCTGCCACCGCGGTAGACACTGAGCGAGGTGGTACTTAATTGATCCTCACAGTTTAGGTAGCTTAATAATGAAAAATGATTAAACGAATTAAGGACCGATTAAAATGAAATAAAAACAGCATGCGACTCTCCTTTCAAGACCATTAACGGGCATGCAGCGCTTCAGGCAATAGGCACTAAGCATATACTATATTTTGAAGGCTATAATTGACAATTCTCTCTGAACTCTAATTTCTAAAATGTATTATAATTCTTTTTTTGTTGTCATGCAGAAACACATTCACATCAGTCGCGTTATCTTAACTGCACTGTGGTTCTGCGTGGCTCAGTAGGTAGAGCGTGGCGTTGACAACGCTTAGGTTGGTCAATTCCCACTGGGACCCACATATACTGAAAAATGTATGCATTCACTACTGTAAGTCGCTTTGGATAAAAGCATTGGCTAAATGGCATATATTATTACTGCAGTGTTACAAGCCTTCACTTATTTCTGTTTGGTTGTTGAATTTGACACTGCCTTCCGGCTGTTTCTTGACTGCCTTTTCCCAGGGACATTTGACACTTTTTCCCCATACTCGCTCTGGGTTTTCTGCAACACACATCGTTCACCTCTTTGTGACAAGTGACTTGTGGAAACAGGCCAAAATGGCAGCTCACAGAATGGGGCGGGACTGAAAGTCCTCCTGGTTCATCCTCTCGGACTGGCGAATCTTCAGGATCTCCGTGTAGCTCAGGTTCTGCAGGCGACTTTTGAACTGGTCCAGGGAGTTAGGCTTCAGAGTCAGGGCTCGCATGACCTGCTCCTTCACCACCTGCATCACCTGCAGACAGACATGGACAGAGAGGAGACACCTTAGATCACTGGTTCTCAATCTTGATCCTGGGTGGCCCCTGGGTGTGTATGCTGGCTTTTGTTCCAACCACAGTTGCAAGCCCCTAATTGTAACACGCTGTTAATTGTTAGAAATGAGACATTTTTTATATCTATTGAAGGATGGTTCACCTTCTTAAGGCCACATTATGTCAGAAATAGCTATGGATTCCATGAAGACTAAATGTCTAATATTCACATCCCAGGACAGTTGGATCAACTAATGCTTTAATTTGCTGCAATGTGCTTTACGGCAAATGATTCCTTTACAAATAGGTTACAATTCATTCAATTATAGACTGACAGGTGAAAACAGTGAAGTCCTAATTGGTCTGTGTGGACACCTGGTCACTGAAACTAAACCATTTGTTAAAATGAAGAATTCAAAGGCAAAGCAAAAATGAGCCAAACCCATAGTGTGTTAATACGTTTAAGGAGAAATTCAGAAATTCAAACACTCACAATTGATCAAGGGATTTGGCTGTAACAAAAACCAGTGCACACAGTGGGGTCCCCAGGACCAGGACTGAAAACCACTCAGCCTTAAATGGCTTGTGCTGGGCTACAAAGACAACCACTTCGATCAACTGTGCTGCTGTGCGCAGACATCTTAGATCAGATTCGCTGGAGTGCAGTGACAGCTTAGATCACATGCAGTCAGGGTGGCATTCAAACTGCATAATTACTCCCTAGTAACCGTAGTTACTAGAAAGGATGTTTCGGCATGTTGCGCCGGCAGCTTTGCAAACATCGTGTAAACAGCGTAGCACATACGCGCGCACCTCAAAACAAGAGCGCAAGTAGCATTCTGGGGAATAAGTGTTCTATTGATGGAAATCAAAACTGAGCCTCGCGAATAACACAATCGGCAATAGCCTAAGTAGATAGATTACTCAATCAAAAATGCACGCCGAACGCTACTTCAAGGACGCGTGAGAACATCACAACAAAGCCAGACACACATCGCCGGACTCGAGGCCTTGGATGTGAAGAGCGGCAGTACAACTGGGGGCGGCAGTGGCTCAGTGGTCAGTGACACGGGCTAGCAAGCGGAGGGTTGCTGGTTCGAATCCCAGGAAGGCCAACGAAAAAACAATGAACTGGAAACCGGAGGGAGGCTAGTTCACTTCCTGGGGCACTGCCCCGAGTGCCCTTGAGCAGGGCACTGAACCCTAAACTGCTCCAGGGGCGCCGTACTATGGCTGACCCTGCACTCTGACCTCTCTGATGGAATACATATGGATAGTGGTCTATGTGTGTGTGTATCTAGGAGATATGTGAAAAGACAAATTCCAATTACCTTGTGTAACATGGCTAATAAAGTGTATATTATTATTACAATGGCTCTTCCTCAGTTCTGGGAAGGTACAGTTATCAAGCACACTCCCAGGTAACGTGAAGGTGAAACCATAAGGGAAAATGACTACTGTGGATGTCGAGGGCTGCATGCACGGCGCACAAACACTCGAATAAACCTGTCTGACGACGGCTTTCTCAGAGCACAGCTGCCGACGCGACGGCGCTATCCTTGGGCTATCGAGAAAGCAATTACTCGTGCTCCGGTGGGAAGCGGGAAGCAGCCCGCCTGCCCCGTGTGCACACTCCCACGATGCACCGCCGTCCGTCTCGGCGTGCGTCCGCCGGCGGGGCGTAACGAGGAGAAGCCCGAGGTTCAAGAGCACTTCGTAGGCTCGCACACAGGCCGGGCACGCGGAGAGAGACTCTGTGAATTTTGAGTTTGCGAGCGCCGGCGGGATGCACTGCAGCGACGCGGCGCGCCCCCCCGCCGTCTCCTCCGCGCGCCCCCCTGAATGCGTTTACACAGCGCGGGGATAAATCGAGCCCTCCGCGTTCGCTTTGTAAACTCGTCTTCGAGGGCTCTGCGAACCCGCGCGGCGGCGTCGACCGAGCCCGGCGGTCACGAGGCTGGCGGATCTGTTCGGGAGCGGCACGGGAGACGCGCAACCCGCCGAAGATCGTCTCGGCGACACGTGTGGCCGCGGAGCGCGCGAGCGCAAGGGGATTCAGAGAGGGCGAGAGGGATGAAATGTTGGCGAGCACCTTAGACACCACTTCAACAGCCTGGAAATGCTCTGGGAGACACGCACACGCACACGCACACTCACACTCACACACACACACACACACACACACACACACATGCATGCACACACACACACACACAGACACACACACACACACACACACACACACACACACACACACACACACACACATGCATGCACACACACGCACACACACACACACACACACACATATACATGCATGCACACACGCACACAATCACAGTCACAGACCTCTGCCTCTTTAGCGATTGACAGGCTGTGGATCCTGCCCTGCTGAAACAACGCAGGAAACAAACGTGCGTACGCTACGCCTCTTAGCCAATACGGTCGAGACGGCGCCGTTCTATAATGGCACCCGGATTACTGTAAGGAATGTCAAGTAGATGAGCTCATATTGGACAGCTGCTGTTTCCCCAGCCGCCCGTGACTGTGTCTGCATCGCTTCATTCAATTCCGCACATTAGTTGCGTTTTAATTAAAGATAAGAGTGACAGAGCTCTTTTTTTCTGCCTCTCCTCCTAACAAATGTAGACGTTTCTGGAAATGAGGAAACTGCGGTCTGGCATTCTGAAACAAGCTGAAGCAAAGACGGCACGCTCAAACGACGCTTTACAGCGCGTAGGCACGAGGGGTGCTGTGGCTTTCCCATTCGCTCGAACCGGACAGCAGGGTGAGCACTTAACCAGAACACAGCCCATTTATGAGCTTTCTTGAGAAGATGTGCTTGTCTTCCTTGTCTATCCTTTCAAGGATAATTGACATGTCCTGTGCAACGGTTATGGAAGCTATTCTGGATAGCTCAACCTGGGTAACTTCCCCCACCGGGATGAGCTACTCGCCCGTATGAAAGTAGGGACCAGGGGACTTCATCCTGTAGCTTTAGTCACGTGACTCTGCAAATTATGAGATGCCCTGATACAGCGACTTTCCCTACTTGCTCAAATCTTAAGGTTCCGTCATGCACGCAGAGACCGATAAACACAACAGCCGATAAGGTGGCTGGAAAACATCCCAAACTATGAAACGGTGAAAGGGAAGAAGAGTGCAGCATGGTTTATTTTAAGAAACTTCCGTTATTTGTTAGCCTTTTTTTTTTTTTAAGGTAATTTCCTTCAGAACAGTTTCAGATGAATGCTGAGGCAGAGAACTCACAAAATGCAGGAAGCCAAACAAAAACAGCAGGAGGTTTGCCAAGATGGTCTGAAAAACAGCAGGCAAACTGGCTGATAGAATGGTAAGGGGGAAAACTCCCCCCCCACTGGCTGGTGTCTTGACGACATCTTGACGGAGGAGCGTTCCCTGTGTGAATAAGCCAGTCCTGTGGGTGTAGGGCCACGGGCTCACATTAGCCGATGAGTAATGAATCCGACCTTCTCTTCTCAGCCACCAGCAAAGACCGCAGGACGAGCATACTAGCGAATATTGACACCACACAAGAACTTAAGTGATAAATAGTGACTTCACAGACGATTCATAATTTCTACACACTCTACAATTTCTTTCCAGTCTGTATCCAGTTTCCCAACACACCTCAAAGACTGTGTGCGCAAATATATTACCGTTTTCTCTCAGGAACAGGCGAAAACTCCCTTCCCTTCTGAACTAAACGAGGTGTTCCTGGTGGGCACCCTTTCTGTTCAGTCGACTTTAAAATGAACGCTACAATGTTTCTGACCATTGGGTCACTAGACCCTGGATGCTATTTACCGTATTAAAATATCACAAAACCAAACAAAGTACAGAAACGATTATGGCGGAATCGAATGAAACAACGGCGTGGGGGATACGGAAAGACGTGCGTTTTCAGAGGACGCGATTTCTGCCTCCTGCTCGTTTCCTGGCCTCTGAGCCGCACTGGGACGTTTTAAGAACTTAAGCTGGCACCCCTTCTGATCCTAAGCCTCGTCAAAGCGCGCTCCGCCGCGCTGCGGAATTAGGCCGCCTACCACGCGTCGCTTTCAGAATAATGTTCCCCCGGCGCACAGAGGGCGAGGGAGGAGGCGCCGTGCGTTTAGGAGATTAAACGCAGCCCGACTTGAGTAATGGCTTTCTTTTACAAGCTGAAAAACACCTGCCAACTGTTTGCCGTGAACCGCTTCTGCTGTTAGCGAGGCTGCAATAAGAGTGTTAATTAAATAACACCAGGGAAAGAAAAAAAATAAAGAAGAAGAAGGGAAATAGGCTTACAGAAATATAACATCCGTTTTTAAAATGCAGTATGTGCGTTGCGGTGTGTCTCACCGAAGATACGGGCTAGGCTGATTCGGTCTCAGCTCTCACCGAAATCTACTGCCCTTCATTATTCACCTCTGTTCTTTCCTGCCTGTGCCCAGGTCATAAATCTTAAGAGATCAGGAAAAATGAATAGATGGAGGAGTTAGAGTAATGTTACGGTCCTACAAGGATTTAGGGGAGAAAAGAACAACTGCATGCAGTGAAAATCAATCCATCTAAGAGTAAGTATCAAATGAAAAAAGACTTTTAAAAAAGGCCTCCCGCATGGTCTAGTGGTTTCAACGTCCGACGCTGGCCACGGCGACTAGGGTTCGATTCCCCGTCTCGCCAGAGTCGGCTCTGGCCGGGAGTGCCACCAGGGGGTGGCAATTGGCTGTCCACCCCAGGGAGGGGGGAAGGAAGCCGACACAGTTCGCTGCGCACAGGAGTGGTTCTGGGGTGCCGGAGTTACAGTCGACAGCATGACGAGTGCCATCTCGGAGGAGACAGCGCTTCGCCTTTGTCACCGCCGGTCACAGGGCTATGGCAGCGAACTACGAGGGAGGGGATTGAACTAAGAATAGCGGGAGTAATTGGCTACCAAATTGGGAGAAAAACGGGATAAATAAATTCATAGGAAAAAAAGGCACTCCCAAAGCCATTTTGCAAACAAGAGACAAAAACGTCTTCAATTGTTTCCGTTATGGGAGGAAGATATTTCACCATCCAGATTCTGTGAGCTTTGATGAAAGCTCAGCGAAAACAGTCAGATTGGAGAACGAGGAAGGAAAAAAACAAGAGACGTCAACGTTAATAAATGAGAGACCATGGGGAATTAGAAAGAGACACGGTGGGCTCAGGACAAGCATGCTAGCGAATATTACCGCTTTGGCCCAACGCTGTCTTAAAACAGGGAGGCTTGCATTGATGAGGAAGGGACAGGGGCTGAGATCCAACACTTTGATTTGAAGTAGGAGTCGGGAGGCTGCCACAACGCAAAGAGGAAGCATGCATTTATCGCTCGGCGTTAGAGCAAAGCGTTGACAAATTCAGGGTTTTTCCCGGTCGATTAAATTCAACCCAAATCTCTCAGTTGAAATATACGTCACCGCCGTTCTGTTGTGCAGCGTCTGAGTACAACTGAAAAGGACCTCGAAGAGGGTGGAGGAGATGAAATGTGAAACTGAGCCACCGACGTGAGGTCCGAAGCGAGGGACGAGCGCTCGATTCTACAGGAGGAAGGATGCAGAGGACTGGCTTTCCTTGCTGGCCCTCGAACCCTGGAGCTGTGCGCTGGACGATCCGCAGCACCCACCGCCCGCAGCCTGGAGGGAACCGGACACCTCGTTGCTCTCAAGCGTCCGTGGGCGGTGTGGGTCAGGCTTTTGTTCCAGCCGAGCGAGACCTTTGGGAAACAAAGGTTATTTCTGTTCAGCTGGAACAAAATGCAGCACCGTCCACACAGGGTCAGATTGCCCACCCCTGCTCTGCCTTTATGTGCATTAGTGCAGAGTGCAGCCTGCTTTTTGTGCATTAGTGCAGAGTGCCTCCCGCTTTTGGACGGCAGGTCAGGTCATTCCACATTCGGCGTCCTGTACAAAGGGCCTATTGGCGGGATGGGCGTGCGGATATCTAGCTTCATCCGTTCGCCGTGCAGCCCACGCTTTTTGGGTTTCGGCACGAAAACGGACTTCCGACCGAGAGTGGCAAAAGGCGGCGAGAGCGAGAAGCCCGGATAGCGGTCCTCTTTAAGGGGACCTGCAGAGTGCGGCCCGCTCGCGTCAAACGGTGCATTGGTCCCTCTCTGCACAGGCTTGTGATCTCGAACCGCCTTGCTCGGGGCTGAGGGCCGCCTTCCTCTCTAACTCCGGCTCATTTAGGCCTTATCAAATCAAATCAAATCAAATTGATTTGTATAGCGCTTTTCACAATAGAATTGTCACAAAACGCTTAACAGAGGGGGAACCCAGGCCTAGACCCCCCCAAAAGCAAGCCTAAAGGCAACAGTGGCAAGGAAAAACTCCCTTGGGCTTACGGGCTGAGGCTGGACTGAGAGAGGTCCTGGCTTAATTCCATCCTGCTTAGACATTCCGTGGAACGGTCTACTAATGGAAGTGAAACGAACAGCGAATTTTCTTCCTCCACAAGGAAGAGTGGCGTTCGATAGCTGCAGCGTGACTGCAGGGGGGCGGTGGCTGGGGGCTGTGGCCCCTTGGGCAAAGGTGGGGGCCCCTCAGATTCCCTCCACATGGCAGCACTCCCAAGAGTTTAGTTGCCCCAGAGGGGGCTTGGCCTCTTTGTCATTCTGAAAATGAATCTCTGCGTTCTGCTGGGACTCTCTCCAGCCATGCATCACGCCATCTCTGCCATCATTAGGGAGAAGAAAGGAAAAAAAAGATGCCCGGGTGGCTAATTATCTCCCGTAAAGAATATTTATTCAAATGTTTTATATGTTTGGTTGCAGGGGTAGGTGTCGGTAATAGGAGCACACTCTGGCGTTCCCCACAAGTGTAGATGTATGCCCAGCACTCGGCGTCCTCGGCGATATGCCTGCGTTTCCATTCCGGGCCCCGCTCTGCCAGAACGGCGTCGCACTCCAGGGGCCAAAAGCAGATATATCACCGCCACCTCCCATCTCAATCACGACTTCGCCGCGATCCATCATAAACTCGCCAGCTCCCGGCTCCATACCTCATACACTTTCATAATTAAGTCTCATATTTAATTCCGACACGCAATGACGAGTGGCTCTTCATCCAGTCAAACCACTTTAAACGCAATTTACCAGTGGAGGTGAGTGACACCGGTGTGTGCTTTCAAAGACAAAGAGTGTTCCAGCTAAGAAGAAAAAGAACAACAGAGCCACTGCACAGCATAAATAGTTGATACACTCCTCCAAAGACTCCTAAAATATCACTTAAATTTTCCAGAAGGCGGTGGGCTTTTTGCTTTTCTTTGAAGACAAAGGACTGACACTTCTTGAGTGAATAATCTCAACAGCCAAAATGAGAACGCTCAAAGTTACAGACGCATCACACAAGACTGCGCCCCCCCAGATGGTAGGAACAACACGCTGACAGGTCTTTTTTGCAATCAAAAGGAGATATTTTTAGTCGGGTGAGAAGAGAAATGTGACTTTCGAATGGGTTCTGGGGTTTCGAAAACACGTCACGCACCGCGACTGATGTCAGCTGCCTCAAACCGAAGAACAGATCTGTGAAAGCAACTGTTTGCGTTTGATTTGGACGATCTAACGGGAATGCCTTTGCTGGTTTTGTGTGTGACGTTTTTGCCCCTAACCCTGACGCTACAATGAACACTCCACAATTTGAAGCTCCTGATCTTAGACAGCTGGTTTTTGGTTGTCAGAAACCCCCACGATGAGGACAAAGATGAAAACGCTGAATCTATCAAGGACTGCATTACAAACAGACATGAATTAATCACAAATTATATTTTTAAAACCACTTCTTTCAATATTCCAATGAAATTCATAGTCTGACTGTAAAACTTTTTAAAGCTGGGATATCTTTAAAAAATTGAAAAAGAATTATGAATGTTTGAGACCATTTTTGTTCATGCTAAAAAAAAACTCTGTTCACTTGCAACTTTGAAGGCCAGTGCAGTACATTTCAACCAGGAAACGATTTAAATCATTGCTTACCTAAGATAAAGAGTGCTTTTGAAGGGAATGGCAGGCAGTTTTTCTATGGGAAAATTAACAATAAAAACTATGATAAAGAGTTTATAGAATTATAAAGCAGTTTTTATATGCATATTCACCTAATGCCCCTCATGTTAACTGTAGCCAATGATAAGATAATAATGTCGACAATACGACTCTGATTATAGACTCAATTATTTCCACCACAAAAACACCTACACACACATACATACATACACACACACACACACACACACACACACACACACACACAACACACACACACACACACACACACACACACACACATATATATATAATACAAGTGCCACATTTATACAATGAAGCAGCTTGGAAAATAATATTGTATGAATAAAATGTATTGCACGTGTGCAAACAAAGTACATTCCTTCTCAATCAATCGATATTGCTTATTATTCTGTCCCTCGTAGGAGGTATATTGACCTGGACATAGTCATCATTCTTAATGCATCTGAATAATGTTGTTTTTCTTCTTCTCAGTGATCAAAGGGCCACGACTACATGTAGAGCACGCCACACTGGGCTGCCAATTGAATATCTATGGGATCCAGGGGCTCACCTTCATCACAGGTAACTTCCCCCCAAGATGGACCTCTGGTGCTCCACGGCTAGCGGGCAGAAACGGATGTGCTTAACTGTGTTGGCGGGAAATGAGAACGCGTGACAGTAAACCATGAGCCATGAGCCCCTGGAACACTGCAGTATGGTGTGGGCTGGCATACAGATTAACTACTCAGGACATACACGCAACTACGCATACACGTATGCACACACGCACACACATGCATACATAGGCTACGTGTTGTATTGCATCAGTCACAAAGCTTTCCGACAGGAATGACGGTCACTCACACACAATAAACAACCTTCAACAGTGATATTCATCATCATTTTTTATGTTTAGTGCCCTTTGTCTAAACATCTAGTCAGGACTGTTCAGCCGATCGGTGTAATCCGTCACAATAATCTCCAGTAGGTCATATAGCCGTGACACGCACAAACATCTTGCGTCACGCACCCCCTTTCCGCTAAAGACCGACCATGGTTGGTTAACTTCACTTCAATAGGTGACGACAATGTTTATCTTTAATATGCGACGGATGCACAGCTCCTGAAACCTGCTGCCAGACAATTGAGTAACTGCACTAAAGCACAAAGCTTGAAATTGAACAAAACCGCCTCTAGGCCTCTGAATCGCCCAACACATCGCGTTCTGGAATCTTCTGTTTAACACTCCCGCGGGCAACGTTGCCTCATTCACATCATGCTTTCATATGCGTCTGACGCAATCCGATTTTCATGTCCGCAAAAGTGTAACAGATTGAAATCAAACGATGCTAGATCCACGTTCCTGAAAGGTCTGGCTGCATGAAACACTGCACACTCAGGGCAACCGCCAATATTCGGAGTGTTCAGAACAAGGATTGGAACGCGATCAATCTCTAAAATAAAGCAATGTGTTGTGTGTTGGCTGGCCAATACATAACTAACACTATTAAAACCTAGCCTTTCGCATCTTCAGAGAAATGGACCGGGCACAGAAACCGTGGCCCATGAAAGGCCAGCTCCACAGTAAATTGAAATGAGCCCGAAGCCAGAGCCAACGATGAGTAGACAATGATATGGTGAGAAATGATGAGCTTTTGCAGTTCCACGTAATCCATTATTTCCATGTAATCTTTAAAAAGTATATATAGTATCGCGCAACATAGGAGCCAAGAGGTTTTCATTCTGCCATCGTTAAGAGGGATGCTCGAGTAGCAAATACTCCTTCCTTTCAAATTTCTCTAATGCCAACCTCCTCAAAGCACCCATGTCAATGCTCGCAAGTCTGATCGGAAGTTAAGACCTGCTTCCCCCCGGCAGTAAAAAAATCCATTAGCATAACCACCGTAAGCCTTGGCGAATCGCGTCAAGTGGTTAATACGCTACCATTAGCATAATATCCTCATAATATTTTGTGCCCTGACATGGGAACTCCCACACATTAAAAAAAAAGAAAAAAAAAAAAAGGCTAACATGCAAAAATAAAAATAATACATCAGCCCGTGTTTTCTGTTGTACCACAGGCACAAACTGCTTGCATGCCATTATAGTAGAGACACAAACACATTTTTACGTGGGGATGGTTTTACGCCACCCCCAAATCCTGGATTTCACTTAAACTAATATCATTGTAAACAATGTGAATTGTGGAATCTAGGCGATTTGACCATCAGATGAAACCAAGGCATAAAATCCATGGTCTGATTTCAGAACGGCAAAACTAAATGAAATTAAGTCAATGTAATATGTTTGTTGGTTTAAGTTTGTTTCTGTTCCTGTTCCTGGCTTGACATCCCCGGAAGTGGTTTTGTCGTGAAACTATGACTCAAAGCAGAGCGCCCGCAAAGCGTGCTTTTCTCACCGGGAAGCGTGCCAAACATTTACATTTTTTTGTCACATCACAGAATATACCTTCCTTTCCGTGGAAAAGCATTTCCTTTTTGTTAGGAAAATCTATATCTCTCAGCCAGAAGCAGATCGATAGGTGAAATGCTGAGTTTTTAATATTGTTGGTTGCAGGAGTAATACGTTTGGCTCACGGCAACCCCAATCCGCTCAGCCTCAATTATATGTGTCTGCAACAAAAAGCTTTACCCCTGATTATGCCACTGAGTTTAAGGAAATGTTACATGCATACAACATTTAAGTCATTTTAGACCCCGCCAAACTCATAACACTAAGTACGAAATCAACACAAATTCTTTCTTTAAATTTGTGGCTCAATTTCAGAGTCATTTTGGCATTTTTTTAAGACTGCATGTTCATTGTGTGTTGTCTTTTCTTGTATGCTAAGTACAATGCTATCTCTATTGGTGTGCTGGCCTTTGTAATCAAAATTGAAAAATGAACATGAGATCCACATTCATTAATCAAACATTTTTATCCATCTGCCAAATACACAACAAAGAACATTGGAACAAATCAATGTTTTGCCTTCGTCAGATCAGAATAAGCAGCCACAGTGTTTACGCTTGCAGTAATTGTAGAGTGTTTTTCCAAAAATCACTCAGTCCACATTGGGTCAAGGGACTGAGTGAGTTTTGGAAAAACACTCTTCAATTACTTCAAGTAGGGCAGCTTAATTGAATAACTATAAACTGACACTCAAATGTATATTTGGCCACACTTGTCGTGTTAAATAAAAAATAAAAAAAGGTTTCAGAGGTCTCCCGTCAACAGCTAGTTGCTAATTATGAGAGTGCTCATGCGCTGACTGGCGACCTTGCTAGAGGGCCCATTGAGGAGTCCTTCAGCGGCGCTGCTGAACAGGTGGTGACCGTTGACCGGGCTACGATGACGTCATCGCTGACTAAGCTTCTGCTCCCCCTCCCCATTGCCAAATGTTTCAAATCAAAGGGCAACCATCATTTTTGGGGAATCATTTGTTGACGTGAGCAGAGAGATCAGACACGATCGCAGCGGTCCTAATGAAGGAACGTGAGCTTTGTATATCGAGCATCCGTTTCCTCTCGCATCACAGAAACAGACAGATACTGTACGTGTCGATGCCTGCAGTTTGACTTTTTGATGTCCGACAGCCAGAGCACGCCCAGCTTGTTCAGTGAAACCAGCGGAGCGGTGGGCAGGGCAAGGTTTTGTTACTACAACCTTTACAATGCACTGCTCCAGGGCTGTTCCATGTTAACACAACAAGGGAAAGAGTTTGATTTATAAATGTGTACGTGCCCAACCAGCCTCGAAGGGGCCTCAGACGTGTACTGAGGGGTGTCCAACCATGCACTCCTCCTGGGGTACATTTTCTTTAAAAAAAAAATATATATATAAAAATATATATTTTCAGATTTTCCTGTTTTTCTCCCAATTGAGTGACCAATTGAATTGTTCCCTCTATTTTGATTTGCCAACACCACATAAATTCACAGTTCGTCTCTAATCCTCAGAGGGCTGCAAACTCTGCTTCCTTCGAGACGGATTTCGTCCCCCCCAAGCGTTCTGAAGTCACACTTACGTGCTTCTCGGCGAACTCGTGCTGGCTCACCCTCCCCGCTTCCCCTGGGGCGGACAGCCAACTGCCGTACCCCGAACGGGGTTCCCCACCAGGGCCGGTCTGGTACAGTCGGGTTTCGAACCGCGACCGTGATAGGCAGCTCACACTCATAAAGGACCAGCCAATACGGACCAGCCAATATGGGTACGCTATTGGAGATCCCCATGGAACACATTTTCAAAGCTCCCCCTAATTTTTTTTTTTTTTTTTTTTCCAAGAAATGTATTTATATTATTTATATATTAGATACAATGTTAAGTTCTATATGGAAGTTGAACAATGGACAGCTATTTCAGATAACGATCCTAATCCAATCAGAACTGGGTTTTAGTCACAGTTCCGAAGCTAAGAATACTTGTCCCGCTGACTGTTGGTGGCCTGGCGGGGACAAACAGAATTGTTCCAAAGATGATAACTGTAACAAGGCACAAAAAGGATGTCACTCTGCTTAAATTCCGCATGTTATTAGACTGAGAAATAGAACTATGATGTCATGTCTAATGCTAGGTTCTGCTGGCATTGGAAGCACTTTAGGAATTGCTCGCTGTGTTCTTGGGCCTTGTCAGGAGGCCGCTGGCTCGCCCGTAATGTCCTGGCGCTCTGAAGAGAGGCGTGGCTCCTCCGAAATGTCTTTCTTTTCCATCACCGTGTTATTTTTAGGGGCTTAAGCATGCAAGGGAACAGTTTGCCCCGAGGAGCCGTTAGTGACTAAAGTGCCCTTTTCAGAGTGTTCAACCTGGCAAGGATGCGAGGGCTTTGGTGGGGGTTCCAGAAGTTTCCTCAAGAACAAGTGACACAGGTCTGTGTGCCCGCCGAAGTTGGGGGATGCGATGAAGGGGCTGACCTTTCTCACTGACGTACAGCCTTTCCTCACCCTGACCCATCTGATCCTTTGCTACGGTCTCCGCAACCACTGGACATGACCGCGGTGACCTACTCCAACGGAGGTGGTCAACACTTAATCTGCAAACTTGTGAGATCAGGTTTTTATTCTGAATTCACAATCAGTGTCCAACCATGTCCAGTCCATGACAAGATGGAGCAAGCCTTACATTTCTTTCATAAATTCGTTTTTGTACATTTTTCATTTTCATTCATTTCATTTCATTCATTTTCCATGTAACAATTTCTCTTTTTAATTTCAGCAAACATGAACTTTAGACAGCGGCAGTTGTGTAATTTCTTCATCCAAAGTTAAGGACCAGGATCATTTCACTTTGTTTGAATCTGAGCGTACACCCATATCTATTCACAAAAAATAAAAAATTTGTTCAAATCGGGTACGGATACCTTTCAGCTTTAAGGAAAGAGAATATACACAGTCTACATACGACACTGCAGCATATCCACAGAGATGTCAACAGCGCTGATCCACGTCTGTATTCAGCCTGACAGGAACAGTGCAGTTACATGCCTGGCTGATCATTGTCCAAAAAATACAGAAATACAGAAATAAACAAGGCAAACAGGCCCATTTCTGCTTCATAATCCCCTCCATGATTGTTGTGGATAGAAACAGGCCTCAGGGCACAACTGGCTCCCACACTTAACATTGTCTGACGGTTAACAAAATGGCGGAAAAAGAAAAAAAGAAAAAAAAAAAGACCCGATTTTGCACCAGGACGCTAGCGGCTGTGGCTTTGAGGAAGGCCGGTTCAGGCAGATGACCGGACCCACCCGTTCTCCAGTGGTCACCCTCCATGTCAGGTTGGCGAAGTGGACCTCTAACCGCAGCCGAGGGGCACCAGTACCCACACACTACACGCGACCTGCCATCCTGTTCACTCGGCTGGCCATTTCCAACAAACTTTAATCAGGTCCGCTCAGCTAGCTTGACTCGACGGGCGGTGATATGACCTTCCTCACAGTTCCAGTGAAGCGTTCGGCTGTTTTAGAAATCTAGGTACGAAGGAGGAGTAGCGCTGCCATGGTGAAACGGACAGTGGGGGCGGCGTGGCGTTCAGAAACCCGAAAAGAAACTGACACGCACAAAAAAAAACGATCTGGTGTTCTTCAGACTCGGAATGCAAAGCAGCCCTGTCAGCAAAGATTAAGATCGGCTTACAAGCTCGGAGCGACACCTTACTTTTGACCGCAAGTACAACATTCTCACAGGTATTGCGCAAGCAGTTCAGCGGCCACGTGTTGAAATACAATGAAAAGTGAACCGATGAATTGATGACAGTAAACTGAATCAGTCCACACGTGATGAAGATCACTGAAAACCTGGTTAAACGTGCCCAGATAGCTAGATTCGGCCATGTGTTACACCCTGGCCAGGCTGAGATATTCTAGATGTCTAGCTACCTCTAATACACACTGCTGAAAACACTAGTTGGGCCAAAGAGTAAGTACCAAAGGGCAGATAAGACATGGACATCAGCTTCAACTCAATACAAAATGTATTCTAATTCCTAATGAACAAAAAATGAATTATATACAGTCCAAGCCGGAAAGTCTGCACACCCCTTTCACCCTCTCCACGTTTCATTGCGTTACAGACTTATTCTACAATAGATTAAGTTCATTTTTTGTCTCAAAATTCTACACAAAATAGCCCATAATGACAAAGTGAAAACAGGTTTTTAGACATTTGTGCGAATTTATTAAAAATCTAAATGTAAAATATCATATGTACACAAGTGTGCACACCCTTTGATATGACACCCAAAAGTGAGCTGAGGTGCATTTTGTTTCCACTGATACTGCTTGAGATGTTTCTACAACTTGATTCTAGTCCACCTGTGGTAAATTCAATTGATTGGACATGATTTGGAAGGGCACACACCTGTCTATATAAGGTCCCACAGTTGACAGTGCATGTCAGAGTAAAAACCAAGCCATGAAGTCCTAGGAACTCTCCATAGACCTCCGAGATAGAATTGTGTTGAGGCATAGATCTGGGGAAGGGTATAAAAACATTGCTAAAGCATTGAAAGCACCCAGGAGAACAGTGGGCTCCATCATTGTGAAATGGAAGAAGTTTGGAACCACCACAACTCTTCTTAGAGCTGGCCGTCTGGCCAAACTCAGTAACCGGGCAGGAAGGGCCATGGTCAGGGAGGTGACTAAGAACCCAATGGCCACTCTAAGAGAGCTTCAGAGTTCCTCTGCAGCGATGGGAGAACCTGGTAGAAGGACAAACATCTCTGCAGCACTCCATCAATCAGACCTTTATGGTAGCACTTGGCATTCAGGCCAAAAAGTTCAATTTGTATCTCATCAGACTGGATCATCTTTTTCCTGATGCTCTTAGAGTCCTTTAAGTGCCATTTGGCGAACCCCAGGTGGGCTGTCATATGCCTTTCACTCAGGAGTAGCTTCCGTCTAGCCACTACCAAAAAGGCCTGATTTATTTTACATTTAGATTTTTAATAAATTAACACAAATGTCTAAAAACCTGTTTTCACTTTGTCATTATGGGCTATTTTGTGTAGAATTTTGAGAACAAGTCTGTAATTAATTTAATCTATTGTAGAACTTTCCGGCTTGACTGTATGTGTCAATCTAACCAATAGCCAAAACCTGGCTTTTTTATGGAATAATTATTTTAAATGTTAAAAAAAATATATATTTTGCTGAGGTTTTTTTGATTGGCTGAACCAAAGTTCACTTCTCTGCAGCCTTGAACCCACAGAAAGCCAAAATTAATTTCAATCGATCGCTGACGGGAAGACAAAGCCGGCAACATCGGCTACATAGTAAATGTGAATATGAAGGCAGATTTTGATTAACTTTAGAAGAAAATAAAAACAGCCTATCTCGGGGAAGAAATTTAATACAGATATAGCTATATTGTTATTGCAAGGATTCAAAGAATATTGCCCAAGTCACAGTATGTGTGCACAAGATTATCTTATAGCCTCTAAGAGCAAAAGCTGACAATCCAAATTCAATATTTGATTTGATCGAAATATTTGAGAAGACCCTTTTCATTTGTATTTGCACGTTTACACACTCTCAATTCTTTGAGAGCAGGTTGATGAAGACTGAGATTAAAGTCTCTGTGGCTGGGAACGTGCTTCGAGAGACCGGTTGACAGCAACTCTCCCTCTGTCCTTTTAAGAGGCAAAAAACAATGACTGACTATTGTTACGGCCACGGGGGTGGAAGGATGCAGACGGTGGGATAAAAATAGCTTGCTCGAGTTTGGTGAGGAACCTGCGTGGAATAAGCAATGACACGTCTGGTCCCTGGCCGAAGCCTCGGTCTGCAGCGAGCCTGGCCGCTGACACCAGCCGCTCCGGACGCCACCACCAGGTCGGAGAGGAACGCTCGACCCCCGTGGTACGATTCGTCCGCTCAAACAAAACTTCCTGTCCCCAGTGATTTGGGAGTGACGTTGAACTACCACGCCACATGCGCTGCTCGCTCAAAACTGACTGGTAACCGCTGCTGACCGCAACTCTTATCGTGGAAAGAGTATCAAAGCAGAGAAGGACTTTCTTAGCTAAATCCTGCCTTGGTCAAACAGGCATGCGACTGGCCGAAGTGACCGTACCCAAGAACGGCGGCAATTCTTGAACCTTTCATTGCTCGTTTTGGCTGTCGACACAGGACGGAAACATGGATCCGTAATGCAGGTGAACGAGAGGGACACACGAAAAAGGCTTTCATAAAAAAAAAAAAGCACTGAACAGCCTTAATGACATTTTTCACACGGAAAGAAAAGAAGATGAAAACGAGTTCATCATTGTTACAGAACCTGAATCCATATACATGTGCCTACATGCTCACAACAAACAAATGTCAACAAGCATAAAACTATGCTATTTACTACTACTACTACTACAACTACTATTTCAGTAAAAACAAGGGCACATATCAAGTACAGCAGGTAATGACTATTGTGGCCCCTGTAGGATGACAGTTCTACAAGGGAATATTGTATTTAATCTACTGTATTCTACATGGACATTACAATAGCAAAGGTTAGATCGAATTGAATTGCACTACATTGGGGGCGATGATAGCCTGTAATCCCCGTAACCTAATTACTGTCCTTAAATTCACACAAAGCCTAAGTCCCATCTGCCTGCCTTCCAGTACACTGCCCTGCATCCAGGCAACAATAAGACCCCCATGCGTGTCTGATCTAATCAAGTGCAGGCATCATAACCTCTCACAAGCAACCGGAATAAAATGGGACTAATCTACTTACATGCCAACGTCGCGTCCATGTCTCTCTCTCTCTCTCCCTCCCTCCTCTCTCTCTCTCTCTCTCTCTGTCTCTGTCTCTCTCTCTAGACTCAGTAACCGTGCATCTGCGGACACGAGCGGCGGCTGACGATGAGGGATGGCAGCGTCGGAGCGTGAGCGGAGAGGGGAGAGAGAGGGGCAGATGGTCCTGGGAAGAGCTCTTTAATGGAAATGGAATTGGGTTTAGCCATGTGCAGTGTGCATTCCCTCTCTCTCTCTCTCTCTCTCCCTCTCCCTCTCGTTCTCAGCCCGGTCCACAGAACGAGCGTGTTTATTCGAGTGCTCGAGCCCGATTGGGCGATCGACGCGATGGCGGCGTCCAATCGCGGCCGGGTGGGGGGAGGGCGGGGCAACCCGGGTTTGCAGCTTAAGGAGAGAGGGAGGGAGGGAGAGAGGGAAAGCGCAAGAGAGGGAGGGAGGGAGGGGGGGGGGTGCTACATCTCTGTCATTCTGCTCGGGTAGGTGGAGGTGGCTGTTTTTTTTTAGCCAGGACCCCCCGTCAAGAGCGTCTCCGATGGGGAAGAGTCTCGGCAGCCGTACACAACGAGAGCTCACAACCGCATCGGCCTCTCCATCTGGCTGAGTCGGAGCTGTGTCTCTTTGTGTGTGTGAGTGTGTGAGTGTGTGTGGGGGGGAGGGGTCGGTGGCCATGGAAACAAGGTGGATGTTGCCCTCCAAGATTTGCCCGGGCGCGTCGTTAGGCTCAATCCGCCTCAGCCTCTGTGGCTCCCCGCCTTACGCGGAACCTCCATTATTTACACGTTGGCCGTCGGGCGCGCGGGAGGCGTGCGGGGGCTCGTCTGGAAGCGGCGGGTCCCTGAGCAAGGCTCGTGCCGCACGGGCACACCGCGTGAACGAGTGCGTGATGCTGTGGGGGGACAAATTATTTATTTTTGGCAACATGGCCGGGGTGTGAACGGGAGAGAAAAATGAGATGAGAGGATGGCGCGCGAGCAAACAATCGAGGCGGATGCGAGCGGCCGTGAGACTCACTTTTATTTGAAGGGAGAGAAGCAAAGACGCAGAGGCACAGACTGGAACGAGAGAGAACGCCAGCCCTGATGAAATGCACTTTCAACGGAAAGTCATCAAACACTGGACTGACTCCCTGTAGGTGTTAGCAGACGCTTCGGATAAGAGCCTCTGCTAAATGGCATGTATTAGGTGGCTGAAGAGTTTGTGATCCATTTTTAAATGGAATAACAATGGCATTTTATCAGCGCTATAAAAGGACATTTCACCCCAAAAAAACTAAAAAAGAAATCTCCATGGCTCACATTGAGTCAATATTTTGTCATAAGTGTATCTATGTCATAAGTACGCAATATAATTTGACCATTTCATTTTAGCCAATTTGTTTTCAAATATCTGTAAAGGACAGTTAAATTACACAAATGAAAATGATTAATACTTACAGTAAATTAATGCATTGTTGCGTTGCACTGAATTGTGACATAAATGAAATTGAAATGACCTGCAGCAAATGAAAATGGAACAATGAACACATAGAGCCACGCTGACTATTTTCAACAAATGAGAGTATAATGTGCCATTAAATCAAATTCAATACAAAACAGACCCAATGCGGTCGGCTAAGTAATGGCGGTGTCGAGCCTTCGCCGATTGTTGTCTACATTGTTTTTTTATTTGCTTGGTAAATTACTTTCATTTGCCTCGAAATGACATTCGTTAGATGCGTACTCTTTCAGCCAGTCAAACTCTTCACCTCCCTTCAGCAAAACCGACAGCCAATAGAAGGTGAGTTTTCCCTTTGGCAGGAAGTCATGTTTTACAAGGAGAATTCCTGGCCACTTCTGCCAATTAGGGTTTAACTAAATTCATAAGATAATTAAGGGACCTTAAATGTTTGGCATTCTTTGCCTGTATAAAAAAAACATAATGGGTCCCTGTTCCATTTACTGTATAATTAATAGGATGCAAAGGTTTGATTCCCCTTTTTCTTAACATAAATGCACATAATCTTGGCAAAAAAAAGAAAAGAAAAAAGAATGGCCAAGAATCTTTTCCAAAAAATACAATTACCGAATATAATTTGACGACGGGATAATTGTACACGCCCTCCTGAAACGACAGTGCAAAGATTACAGCAGCGGAAATGGCCTCCGGTTACGAGTGGGGCTTTCCCAAACTGGGGCAAAACAACGGGGAAATGGCACGAGGCTTGTACTGCAACCGACAGACCAGAATCAAATCTTGACTGTGCAAGTGCAAGCGTGTCACCCAGGGAGGAAGGCTTTCCCGTTGGCAGGGTTTTCCGCCACCTGACTGCGCAGGAGCCATTTCTCTGGTCCGCTGGGCATTCTCAGTCTGCCTATAAGCCTGCCCAGCTGCGCGCAAAGTCGTACCCCCACAAAAATTACTGTCCCGCTCAGCTGGGGGACTGCAGTGAGAAGAAGCGGCGTCTGCGCTCTCCCTAAACTCACAGGGACGGGACCTTGCCCGCAGGTACGATCACAGGGCCTGAGACGAACGCCCGGCTGGCATTTTGCGGCGCCATTTTCGGCGCGTAAGGTCCGTCGACGTCACCAGCCATGGCGGTGGTTTTCAGAGGACGGCCCACTAAGAAGCGGATGTCGTTTCGCGGTTTGCATTATGAACGAAAAGGGCGTTTTCTACCGCGGCTCTCGTCTTCGGTGTGCCGACAGCGAGGCGACGGAGCGCGACGGCGGGAACAGAGAGGCTACCGTCCCACGAGGACTTCAGAGCCACGAGCGATAATCATTATCGCAGCGCAGCGCATCACACAGGGGGGCAGAGCTTGACGGAACAGAATTGCAGTTGGCCTGCAATCCACCGTGGAGTATAAGGCCTAGTGCATTCTGGCACAGTGCACTCCGGAAGCCTCCTAGCAGAGATGATGACAACATGCCGTAGCAGCACTACTACACTGACCCAAAAGCAAACATTTGCCGAAGGCTTCATTCGGCACAGTCATTATTTTTTCGCAGAATAGAATAGCAGGGAGGGAGAGCTGAAGTTGCTTTGGCCATTGTGAGTCTGTGGCATTTTAAAAAATGCTTGACAAAGCAGTAAATGGTCTCAATAGATCGCCTCAAAGTTCGGAAGGGCAGCCCTTTTTACATTTACAGTAAGATCTCAAACATGTTCATCATTTCCCCCCCCGTTTTTTCTCCCAATTTAGTGGCCATTTATACCCTCTATTTATTTTGATTTGCCCGTCCTCTGGGATCAAGCCAATTCCCCGAGGCCGGCAATGATCCACCTCCTGAGATGGAACTGGGCCCCCTTTCTGGAGACACCCTCCACGCTTCTTGGCAAGTTTGTGCTGGCTCACCCTCCCCCTCCTCCTGGGGCAGAGAGCCAAATGCCACCCCCGATCAGGGCTCCCGGCCAGGGCCGGTCTGGCACAGTCGGGTTTCGACCCCAATAGGCAGCTCACACTCGTAAAGCACCAGTCAATACGAGTGCATTAGACCGCTATGCTATCCGAGGCCCCCCACATGTTCATCATTTTAAAGATGTTGTGGCTAATTGTGAGATAAACATTATGAAGTCATAGATATAAGCTTTTTGCTACACACACACACACACACACACACACACACACACACACACACACACACACACACACACACACACACACACACACACACACACACACACACACACACACACACACACACACACACACACACACACACACACACACAAGAGATAGATAGATAGACGCACAAAAAGCAAAGTGGCCCAGGGCATCAACCAAGCTGTTAGGGCTAATTACAATATTCTACATAAAACATTAATGCCCATTCACTCAGGTGAACTTAATGAGCTGCCATCAGATGCTGAAGAAGCCCCCTAATTGAATTCACCTTCTGCATTTACCATATTTCCATGTATTTATCTTATCTGGAGGTGGATTAGCAACAGCACGTGAGAGCAATGACACTTTACTGCCTGCGAAGCCTGCAGTCTGCTCACCACGCTCCCGAAACGTGCTCCGCGCTGATGCGAAATGTGCTTCAGCCTCGCCGAGCACTCTACAGCGAAACGCTGCGTAACCAACTCAGAGCTGAAGATGAATCCCGATTTAACCAATGCTTTGGTAAAGCGAAATGGAACAGAGGCAAAACGCCGGCGACAGAACAACACAAGTTCACGAAGGCATCGCCCCAAGAGAGAGGATCTTTATATAGACGAATATAGTTTCTGAAAGCCATATGAACCAGCGAAATAAGAAATTCACTGCCGTATCATAAGGAACGAGACCAGCCTGGGCGATCGTCCACATTTTTAGCGGCACAACAATGGCCAGCTCTCGCTCTCGAGCGGCATTGTGAAACGGCGAGCGTTGGAACGCGCTGGGCAGCGCAGGGACACCAGCTCCCGGGAAGGCAGGAGGGGAGGCAGAGGCGGTGTGCTCTGAGAGGCCAGGAGCGAAGCGCGTTTACTCACTCACGCGCGCGGGGCGCCCACTCCTCCGGCCCTGAGAAAGCCCTGAATCAGCGCTCTGCCAGCGAGGAGGAGGGGGCCTTCTGAAGAGGCGTCCTATTCCCAGTTTTAACAGCCACCCCCCCCACCCTTCCCCCGCACGCCTTCCATCTAATTCATTCCCCCGACCCTCCCCCTCAGCGCGTTCGCCTCTTGGGAAATTCCAAAGCCCGATCCCATCCATCTTAAGCTGCGTCCGCTCCTCCACCCGCCGCGCCATCTCTCGCCCCGGTGCCTTCGCCTCGGTGAATTCCGCTCTCTCGCGGTCGGCACCGATGACGGTGTTGCGCGTGGGCTCGTTTCGCGTGGCAACCGGGCCGCGGGTTCACATGCTGGGCAGGGCACTGACGTGGCGCACAACAGACAAATGTTTAACATGTAAATTGAACAAGGGCGCTCAGGCAAGGCACGCGGGCTACAAACACGACGAGATGAATAAGCGCCGATCGCCCCCTAAACTGGGTGGGTTTCTCCAGTCAGCAGACTCGTGAGAGACCTGCACGTGCAGCGGAATCGGGGGGGGGATCGGCGATACCGCGCTACCGAGGTTCCCTTAATTAAATCCAAGTCTTAGCAGCAGCACAATCCGCCCACATAAACAACGAGGGGGATCTAATCTTTCTCAATTCAATCAGGGGCTCGGTCTCGGCAAAGCGACTGATGGATTCGGATATTAGAATTCCTGGCCCCCGGGGGCTCACGGTCTATCAATCGTGCGCAGGCCTGAACCGGCGCTTCAAAGGCTAGCGTCCCGCGGAAAATTGATTTCCGACTTCTGCGGAAACGGGAAGCCACGAGGTACTTTTCGCGATCAATGCGTTATCATCACAGGCTCCCGTCGACGAGGGATTCCGCCCAGGGTTCTCGCGTGTCGTGCAATTCGGACGGCGCCTGGGCCGGGTGACTTCCCTCGCGCGGTTTTGCATTGCGCTGTCTGGATGGCTGGAGCGTGTCCAGACCGTCGCCCGGGTGACACGCGCGCGGAACCTTCAAGGTTCTCTGGGGGTCGCTGCGGTAACAGCGAAGCTCCTGTGGCCCACTCTCTGTGTGGTTACCGAGGAAGTGGGAGGCGGACCAATGCCACGGTTCCCGCGGAGGCCCACTTGCATCCAAGTCCTGAAAACCAGGGGAGGGATGTGGGTCGCTGGACTAGCACCAGTCCACCCAAAGGCATGTGATCCACCACTACTACTGCTGCTTCAGAGCCGTGCAACATTACGTCATGCGTTTACAAAACGGACATTTAGTTCCAATCCTGTCATTTAAGGCCCGTCCCAAATCGAGACAATAACCGCATTGGCCGCCTGCCATTTTAGTGCTTTCGTCGGACCGTAAACTGACGCAGGAACCGCAAAAACCGCCGGAGCTTTCGAAGCCCATCTGTTCCCTGAACAGTTTGCCTTACTGCCTGTTATTTGGCCTAACAGGCACGTAGGACTGCAGTGTGTACACATCGCTCAGGCAAGTAAGGAAGTAAGTAAATAAAAAAACAGATGAAGGGTACACGGACGCTAGATACGTCCAACAAAAACTTTCCCTGGTTTTCTTTGCACATCACTCACACACACACACACTCTCTCTCTCTCTCTCTCTCTCTCTCTCTCCTCCTCTGTCCTCTGTTCAGTCATACGGCAATGGTAATTCCGCCTCTCCTTTGGAGCGCCAGCACAGCTTTTCATCCGTAGCTGTGACTGCCAGCCTCCCCTCATGCTGCATCAACATAAACAAACACTGCGATATCGCTGCTGAATGACACCGAGGACACGCGCTACTCCTGAGCGACGTCACCTTCGGGCTATAAGGGTGTGTGATTCAAACAAGAAAGGAAGCTTTGGGACTGCGTTGAAAATGTTCGATAAAAATTGAGCGGCGCTTTCTGTTTGAATGCAGCGGCTTAAAACACCACATTGCTTTTGTGGGTAATTTCGATTACGCCTAAAAAAAACACCTCTTATTTTACGACGTCGTCTTGCTTAACAAAAAACACGAAGTTGTGTATTTGCGTAACTCTTGACATCTGAGGTGACGTTAAAACGCCAATGGCCTTTGTGGTTCACGGTTTCCCTGCTTCCCTTGCACTAAGCACCATTTACATCTCAGGGAATCGCTTAAATTAGTGAGGAGTAGTCAATGTGATCGACAAGCACAGCCCCTGATTTCCATTACAAAACGTCCGCGTCTCGGCGGTACCAGAAATCCACCCTGCGAAAATATTAAATGCACACAGCAGCAAGGCGCCTCTGGTTCGTCGCAATATATTTTTTTACCATTTCGTGCTATGATTTATTATTCTCATTTCAGTCAGATTCATATTTAATCCAAATGCTGCTGCTCTCCTAATAAATTTGAAACTGAAGACATTTCCTACAAGAGTAAGGGTGTTAACAGAAGAAGGGCTTTGAGTGTGGGACAGAGAACAAATTATTCGAGCGATGAGACGACAAGACTGCAAAAGTGTACAACGATCCTCTGACCAATACATTAAGATTAGGGTTTTATGGCGATACGACATCCACAGTTTTAATGAGGTCGAGGCCAAACGTGAAACTGCATAAACATGTTTATTCCTCTACTTGCACATCCACAAATCTGTAGGTGTGTTTCCAGGTAGCAAGAAATCAAGACCTAAATACTGGGGATAACTAAAATCTTCTGAACACAATTAAAACTCCTCTCTGAATCGCTCCACACAGCTATGAGTGTAACTACGCGTTGAATTAAGCATGAATTAAACTTTAATTAACGTGAGATTTTCTCGCACTCTACTGAGCTTCTTTTGAAGGATAACCTCCAAAGTGATTACTAGTTCATGTGAAGAATATCTTGGTAAAATTCAATAACCACCATTTTCATTTGCTAGCCCTCTACATTCGGAAACGCGTGGGACGCGTGACAAATATCACAATCATCTCGACACAATGTTAATTCCATCATTATCCTACTGAAGACGGGACTTAAAATGCAATAACCGCTCTTCAAATGATCGTTCACAAAACAATATAAATAAAAAAAAAAACTACTTTGTTTGACCTAGATGCTAGAGGAGCGTAAAAACCATGCTACAAGCCTCCACAATCACTTTTAATACATATGCACACTCTCTTAAGTGAAATAGTTTTTTAGCGGTGGCGACTTTCAAATTCAGTGCCAACGTTGGCAGGAACAGGTCCTGTGATAAGTGGTAAAGGGCAGACGATCCTGACTCAGCAAGGTCCGATCCGACAGCGAGTGATGGCCGGGCAGAACCCCCCCTCCCCCTCCCGCAGCCCCGTGCCAGCCGAGCGGCTCACCTTGTTGAAGTCCTCCGACGTCGCTCTCATCTCCTTCCAGGTCTTGTTGAGCAGCTGGATGCAGATGCAGAAGAACTCCTCGAAGGAGCGGTCGTGGGTGAAGAACATGGGGTGGAACTCGTGGCAGTTCTCGCTCGCTGTGGGGATATCGAGTTCCGTTATTTGTAGAATAGAAAAAATAGAATAGAATAGAATATACTTTATTGCCATGTTACACAAGGTAATTTGAATTTGTCTTTTCACATATCTGTCCTAGATACACACACATATAGACCACTATACATATGTATTCCATCAGAGAGGTCCGAGCGCAGGGTCAGCCATAGTACGGCGCCCCTGGAGCAGTTTAGGGGTTCGGTGCCCTGCTCAAGGTCACTTCGGCAGTGCCCCAGGAAGTGAACTAGCCTCCCTCCGGTTTCCAGTTCATTGTTTTTTGTTTGGCCTTCCTGGGATTTGAACCAGCAACTCTCCACTTGCCAGCCCGTGTCACTAACCACTGAGCCACTGCCGCTCCTGCACTTTGCAGTTTACATTGTAGGCACTGTCCACTTACACAGACATTTAGTGAGGCTGTTCAGGTTGAGTACCTTGTTCTAGGTATCCACATTTTTTCCACCAAAGCACCATTTACAAAATTTTAACTAACAGGACTAAAGGATGAAATCATTCACTGGAACCCACAGTGCGATTTAAGAGCTTGCATTTCATTGACTGATTTTCAATAACTGACCAATGTTTGGTGCATAATTAACTAGGCTAACTTCAGTGGCTACATGACTGCCTGCGCCACAGAACATTGCGCAATAGCTATATTTCATTTAATATTGATGGCAGTGCACCAATTCATCATCTGCTCCAGTTCCCCAAAAACAAAGTTGAGATGGAAAATTATTTTGAGAATTTAAGCTGCGAGCACGAAGGCCATTCCACCCGCTTCCAACTTAAATTGCATCTCTTCAGCCCACAATCTCCAATCAAGTCATAAGTGTTCACCCAGAGTCACCTCAATTATCTACATCTGTGAGCAGTCGGAAAAATAATTCAGTCAATCGTTTTTTAACACTACCACTGGGCCAGTCTTTAATTAAGTAGTTTGATTGTGACCCCCTGCCCCAGGGCACAACAGCAGGGTCCTGTCTGGAATTTGGATTTGCAGCCTCCGGTTAGCCAGCAAAGCTACTCAAACATGTTGGGACCATATAGTTGGTCCATTGTTTGATCCAGCATTATTCTGGCATACTCATATTGCATAGCAATGATTTGCTTATCATTCTAGAATACACTAGAACAGTATTCTAGATGTTTATCATTCTAGAAGAGTGTGCAACAATGAGCTCTAAGAGTAACACTATCTCGCTATTATTAAAGTAGCATACTCATAGTGCATAATTATGTTTTGTAATAAAAATGTGTTTCTGATTTTTCCCCTGACCAATTGTACATCTTTTTATCCAACTATGCCACTTCAACAAAAGAAAATTGTTGACAAAGAGTAAAATAAATTAGATTAGAGGAAACCTTGATGCAAAA
Source organism: Aldrovandia affinis (assembly GCA_029706075.1). Lineage (NCBI taxonomy): Eukaryota > Metazoa > Chordata > Actinopteri > Notacanthiformes > Halosauridae > Aldrovandia > Aldrovandia affinis. Next base: position 4,212,938 of record JAINUG010000060.1, read on the forward strand.
TTTCCAGACACATTGAGATACATTAACATACATATTCATTTAATGCGCATCTCTACTAATATCTTAGAATAAAAAGGCTTTGGCCAAGCCTACATAGCAAATCAATTTTATCGGATTGATGGACAATCAACAGACGGTTATGTCTCACAGATGGCAGCAAATATCATAGCAGAGAACATACCAATATATAACATTCATATCAATATCAGCTAAAGCTAGGCATACAACATCAAAGACACAAGTGTTGTAGTGTTGTAATCTAGCAGGACGTCTAGCGTTAGAGAGGTGACATACTTCAGTTTGTGGTCAAATAAATCAATACTTAACGAGGACATCACCATTAAAGGACAACTGTACAATGTGCAGTCTGTGTATTTGGTTCCTTAATTGAGAGAATGCATTCTCCCATGTCCTGTTTCCTTCAGATCGATATACACAGTGCGCCTTTAAAGTCTACACCCAGTCTCAAAAATGTCACCTTTTCTTGCCTTACAGCCTCAAATTAAAACATTAAATCAGACTTCTCCCACCTTTATTTACACATTTTACCCGACAACTTCCAAATGAATTTTTTTTTATTGTTTTTGGTGTTGTGTTCAACCCAGTGCAACAACTCACAGCTTGGCAGCTGGACTCTGGGAGCCTGAACTGGCCCTGCACACAGCCTCCTGCACATCAAAGCCAAATTTCACTACTAATGTACGCTTACTAACAAACGGAGGGAAATGTATTTTGTTGGTCGTGACGAGAGGCCTCCTACTTAGCTTGTCCAAGTGAACGGTTTCACAGGGCTTTACTTCCACAAAATTCTAGAATCATTCCAGTGACCCCTAAAATAAATTCAAACCTCGTATTTAAAACAAATTAAACAACAGTAGATACTTTTCAGGAAATCTAGCTGAACTGTTAACACACTGAACTGTTAGCACACGGCTAAAGTATTTTTTGTTCGAAAAGGGGCGCTAGCCATAATTATGTAAGCATACGCTGTATATCAGCAATAGATGTGAATGCTGCACTCATTAATTTATGTTGTTTCACTTCTACAATTACGCAACAGCACTGGTCCACCAAAACAAGTTGAGAAATAGCCTGACCTTTCCTGCTCCGCGCGCATCATTTGTAGCGTTTTACTTCTGCTTCAAACTAGGGTAACTCTTCCCCTGCAACTACCGAAAAGGCTGTGCAAATTTGAACTGGGAATACTTCATTCACAAACAAGAATCCCTTGGTGAGTGCATTATTAATGAGAAAGAGGGAAGGAATCTGGGCCACGCCTGGCAAGCAGGAACAGCTCTTGAATCTGAAAATGAAGTGATGAATGTGTGTCTGGGAGGCGCGCTGGAAGTTCTCAAGCAGGAGCTGTCACTTCATGTGCCCAAGTCCCCTGAGGAAGCCTTGCGTTTATTTACCAGGCCCCAAAAAAAGACGCCTGTGGGTCCTTTCAAAGTGCCTTTCCGGTGGTGTGTCCCCCCGTGAGCCAACAAGACGCATGGAGCCAATGTTGCTGATGTGATCTGGAAAAACTCTGGGTCAGATTAACCTATGTCAGGTGAGACAGTGTGTGTGTGTGGTCTTTCACATTCAAAGTTTGCTCTGATTGGGCTAGACACCCTGTGTGACATATCTGGCCAATAACTAACAAGCATCCTTTGCCCATGATAAGAAAAGAAACCCATTCTATCGGAGCGACATCAGTACAAAACAGGCCACTGTGTCACAAGAGAGGAAATAAACTTATTACCTCGATGTCTTTGGCCTTTTGCAGGCGGAGTACAACAGAGGAGAAGTATGTGGATGAGATCCAATTAATGACAAAAAGATGGCTCTGTGTTGGGGTGCTGCCATGCTGAGACAGCCTTACATTGCTTCCCACGTTGTGGGTAGTCAGCGATGCGTTGTTTCTGTGCTATGGCTTGACCTCACATGTAACTTCATCTGTTTGGAAGTTTTTCCATCTGTCTGGTTCATGGAAAGATCTAAATCGCTTTGATTTGTCATCTCTGGGGGCGTCTGTGTGTGTGTGGGGGGGATCTGTGACTCACAAACACTTGCATATTCCACCTGTGATCTAGAGATAATAACACAATCTCCAAAACCCCGCAACGCAATAACAGACAGGCTCTTTGCCTCAATTCCACACAATAAGATAATGAAAGCCAAGTATCAGAGTAAAGTTATGCGCCTGTTAAATCCTGTTAAGGAAGCGAATGTAAAGCGCTGGTGCATGCGCATGTTTAAAATCCGCCCGGCAACATTAGTCAGATATCTGATAAAATCACAGCAGTATAATCCTGTTAATGTGAACCATAAAATGTGAGCGCAATGCTGCTGAGCACACAGCAATCAAGAGTTAGGACCTTCATTAAGGAGAGTTTATTAGCCTCATTGGAAAAGGCACAATGCGCAACAAATCGAATCCAACTGTGTCTGCTCTATTTCTGCTCTAAGTCTTACCTGCCCAAACATGGGCCCAAGCTCTAAATTAGGGACACTGGTTTTAGGCAAAATGGAAAACCAGGATTCAGTCTTTGGCAAATTTGAACAACCACTGCCCAACTACTGCAAACATACACATTATGAAATGTAATGAACAACTTATTATGACTTCAAAACAATCCCATTGGTACATGGAGTAAAGTAACACTGAATGGAAATCAACATGAATTCATGAATTCATTCATTATCTAACCCGATTATTCCTGGTCAGGGTCGCGTCCCAGCATGCTTTGGGCAAGAGGCAGGAATACACCCTGGACAGGTCGCCAATCCAATCCATCGCAGGACACATACACCATTCACTCACACACTCATACCTGTGGGCAATTTAGACTCTACAATTAGCCTAACATGCATGTCTTTGGACTGTGGGGGGAAACTGGAGTACCCGGAGGAAACCCACATGGACACGGGGAGAACATGCAAACTCCACACAGAAAGGCCCCCGGCTGGGATTCAAACCCGGGACCTTCTTGCCGTGCTGGGACAGCGCTATCCACTGCACCACCGTGCCACCCTCAACGTGAATTCCTCTGTATATTTGAAGCTTTTTGAAGAAGCAGGACATTAGCAGTCGAGTGCCTCAGACATGACCTCATACCCAAGCATTCAATTACTGTCTCAAGCCTCAGCGCAAAGTGCTGCAGGGGAAATGAACGTCTTACAAGCCCGGTCTGTGTGACACATGGGGAAAAGGAGAAGCGCGTGCTACATTGCTTTGGTGGTCGACAGCTCTGTCTCTCGGCTAACGAAGAGTGGCGGTCCCTTCATGCCACTGGATGTGACACGGGCTCTCGATGGCCATGCCTCTTAAGCTGGCCAGCTGCTCCCACCCCTGCCTGTCCCCTCGAACCTACAAAGGAAGCGGTCCTGCAAGTTCTCGAGTTCTGGCCCGTTAATTACATCCAGAGAGGCCTGATGTGCGAACACGTCCTTGAAGTTAAGTCTAGAGGGTGGTGGGGGGCAGGGGTGACAGGCAGCAGCTCCGTGGAGGCCGGTCCTAGTTGTAGTGGCGTGGGGGGGGCAAGGCTCCAATGATGTCACCTTCGAGCCAAATGGCGTGATGAATGCGGGGTGAGGGGTGTCATCGTAATTATAATTAATATATGGCTATGTCTTGATGCCTCAGACACACTGTCCTCCCTCCACGGGGAGAAATGTGCCCTTTTCCGCAAGAATGCCAAGCCTGCTGCGGCGGTTAGTGCCCACGTCGGGTGACCTAGGTGACCAACACCTCCACAGCCCATCAGAGAAGGCACACCCCCGACCGCTGCACCAGTGTCTGAATCCAAAATAACACACATTTCACAAAGAACTAATTTATCTTTTCGAAGGTTTCATTTGCTGTAGTGCAGGTAATTGATATTGATGCCACCTTAACGTTATTAATATCTGGTGGCGCGGGATGGGGGCCGCACCCCTGCGTCGCCCCGCCCAGCCGAGCCTTTCACCTCACTGCCCCGCCCGGAGGCCCTTGGATCAGGCCCAAGGACAGCGCCGGCGGGCTTGAACCCGAGCCACGCGACCCTGCAGAGCGCCAGAGTGAAGGAGAGCCCAATCCACTCCACCTAACCGACCGCACCTGGATTCGCTAATCACTCACAGCTGCCGCCACTCCCGGGCAATCAGGGAGAGGGATGAATAGGCAGCCTCTGCGTGTGTTCGGGGAGAAGTGCCTTTCTCCCCTCACTGTGAACTAAGTGTCCGTATGATCTTTTTGTTTCAGGCCGTTTGTATTTTTGCGCGAAACTCCCGTGTTGTGCTTTTGTGCCGCCCCCCAGGCGGTACACAAGCAGCATACAAGCACACTGAGTTCAATATGAATATTAATACAGATAAATAGTTCTGGATCTTCAAAGAGCACCGTGGAGTATATGAGACACCATAGGGGTTTTCAACATGTTGTCTTTGCCGTTTATGGTTTTTTAATTGGATAATAAAACAAACAAGACACACCCAATGATACACACACATTGGGGTGGGGTGGGGTGCATGCATGACAAAGTCACAGTGCAGTGGTGCCAACAGCAAAGGGGGTCAAAATGGGCATACAATCAGCAGAGCAGCAGGTATTTCCGTACCGTGTCCCAGTGCCCGCTCAGGCCCCTATCAAGTATTTTAATGAACAGGCTGCTTATTTCATGCCTAGTAGACCAAGGTAGTCCACAAGCCAAAAGATCGTGGAGAAGCAGCCTGGCTAACGTTCCCTCCAGTTCAGGAGAACCAGTCTTTAAAAAAAAGAAAATTATTTCCAATTTTTTCCTGTTTTTCTCCCAATTTAGTTGCCAATTATACTCTCTATTTATTTCAATTCCCCACCCCCGCGAATCCGCCACCCGTCCTCCGGGCGAGACACTCATTCTGGGCCGATTGTTCCCGCCTCTTCCGAGACGGAAATTCTTCCACGGACGCCTTTTACCTTCTCCTCAACGGACTCGTGGCGGCTCACCCTCTCCCCTCCCCCGGAGGCGCACAGCCAAATGCCGCCTCCGATCAGGGCTGACGACCAGGGCCGGTCTGGTAGAGACGCGGGTTTCGAACCGCGTCCCTGACAGGCAGTGCACGCCACACCAAAGTGTGGCACGTTAGACCGCTACACCATCCGCCACCCTGGAGAACCAGTCTTTTTACAGAGAGACAACCCAGCATCTTGGTCTCTGACCAAGCAGGCAAACAATAGGGCAAACAGGGAATTCAACACTGAAAATCTCAGATAAAATAGAAATGACCCCTGACAACAAAAATGTAACTGCTGGGCAGTCCCACAATAGGTGGAGTAGAGAACCGCTGTTGCCATAGTTGTGCCAACATACACTAGGCTGGTTCCATCTGGTTCTGGCACATCCATCTTGGACAGGGGTGATGCAAGATCCTCTTATATTGGATTAGCCTATATCTGACACATTAGGAAGACACCACGCCTGCCTTCCACGTTATTTTCCATCGTGAGGTGAATGTGAAAATGGTTAAGTATATGCAGGAACAGAAATCCGGTATGAAATGGACACTAAACTTTGCAGTGCGTATCGGACATTATGGGCTGCATTCTTACAGATGACAAAAAGGTAATGATTATAATAGCTCAAGTTGGAATACAAAAATTGTAGCCTTCACAAGAGACAATCAAAAAAGTGCACAAAAACGTATTGGATTGACCAGAACTGAATAAATGTAATGACTCATTCCGAGCGACAGCTTCAGTAGGGTTCAAACTTTGAACAGACATTACCCACTGCTAAATTCAGCTATTGAGGAAGAGATAGGCCTGTGTTCTGGGTATTAGAAGCACTTTGGCAGGCGCTTCTTCAGGTTGGCAATGGTGAGATGTAGTGAGCTTTTTGGCCATCAATGGTATCGATGAGTTTCGATGGGCAGAACCTTAAACTGGATTTCTGGAGCTGCGTTTTGAGGTCATTGTACTGGGCTTGCGGCAGTGTAGTGTAATGGTTCTGGAACTGGACTTGTAAGTCAGAGGTCGCTGGTTCAATTCCCAGGTGGAGCACTGCCGTTGTACCCTTGAGCAAGGTACTTAACCTGAATTGCTTCAGTAAAATATCCAGCTGTATAAATGTAAACTGTGTAAGTCACTCTGGATAAGAGTGTCTGCTAAATGGCTAAAATGTAAATGTAATGTAAATGCTTGCTTCCTTGAGTCCTGGTACACAGCGAACCACTGCCCCTCCCAGGTGAGAACCTTCTGCTGAATCTAGATGCTGCTCGGATGATGTTCTGTTTGTCACTCCACTTCAGTAGATGCAGGATGACGGCTCAAGGGGGTCTCACCCGGGCTGGGAGGTGCTCTAAGGGCACGGTGCACTCATTCCAGCTTGGGCGCCCGTTGACCATCGGGTCAGTCTAATAAATGTAGCGCAGAATGTTGTGTGGAGGTCACCGGACTCAAGACTCTTTGAGACCCACTAACCTTGGGTTGTCATGGCAGCTTCTGTCCTCTAGGTCACTCTTGATGAAGGATTTTGAGCAACAAACCAGGTTATTGTTCGGAGAACATATTGATTTTGGCAGAAGTTAAAAAAAAATGTAATTAAATACTTTTCCAAACCCCTGCCCTCCGAGAGTCAATCCTGGTCTCTTTACAAGCCAAACCAATGAGAAATTGCTTCATCGTTATCATGTGCCACAGTCATGCTTTTTCCTCGATTTGTACTTAATAGCATGGTGCATTGTGGGGAAAAAGGGAACAATGTGCAGTCTTTTCTTCCTGTGACTATTTATAGACTCCTACCTGATCCCTCCGCACTTTCACCAAACAGGAATAGTGCTGGAAGAAAATGAAGTCTATTCCCCTGACACCGCTATGAAATGAAAACTATATTACCCTCTGATGGGTTTTGTGTTTGAGCTGAGAGAACTGGGTTTTGCCATCTGCTACATGGGACTCCTAATCCATTTAGAATGGGAGTCTCATTGGCCGTGGTGGTCAATCTCTCGCATGCCTTCACCGCGGCAAAAAGGCCGCTTTATTTTGTTGTTTAAGTGAAATACTTGCTGCTACAATCACTGTTTCATTTTCCCAGAGCTTGACAATTGCAAAGCTGAAGCCGTGCACAATTTAATGGCTAGATTATTGACTCTGTGAGTAAATTGTGTTTTCATTGGTAAACAATAGCAATGGGGGGGAGGAATTCCAGAAAGAAGAGTTCTGAGTGCAACATAACTCCTAATAGAACCCCCCTCCCTTTCCTCCTGCTCCCCATGACTTAAAACTGGGGAAAACATTGACTTACTGCAATAATAAATTGCTTTCAATGTCACAGGACTGGACAAAGAAGCCCTCGAAGCTGTCCAGGTTCCTCCCCGTACAGTTTAGCGGGGTATACACGCTCAAAAATGAGGTTCTTTTTCAGCAGACAAATCTCCCACGTCTTCCGCAATCACATCAGCATGCGAAACCCATCCTCTCGGATGATGAATGATAACTTGGGTTTCTGACTCACTGCAACAAGTTTAAATCGTTTCTAATCTCCACATGAGTATGCAGGGCATCTGCAGGTAGCTGCCCTGAACCATTTAAGCCTTTTATCTTTCACCCACTTATCTTGTTGATTGTATAAAAGATTGAGTTGTCTTCTCACTCCATTCCGGTCTGCCTCCAAATCCCCAAAATACACTGCTCATCTTCTCGGTTTAGCACAAGGCTACCACGCCGCATTGAAGGCCGTAGACCATGTCTACACCTTATCAAAGCATTTGTCGTTGAGCCTGTGTTTACGCGTTTATGTATTAAAGATTTATGCTTATTAATCATTTTTAAAGAAGGAGAAATGATGTCACAATTTGTTAATGAAATTTGCTTCGATCCAAAAAAAAAAAAAAAAAAAGATGTGGAGAAATGCATTCTGGGCTCTGAGATGCTAGAACCTGGAGGTTAGGATGTCACCAAAAATCTTGTGTTCTTTAAACGAATCATTTCAATTAGGATTTTTACCATACTGTAGGTAAGGATCAATACACTACATATATTGCTATTATCCATCTTTATAGATTTGGGGGCAGGAAGCAACTTATGAAGCACAGCAATCAAGAGACAGCAAGTGCTTTTTTGCCTCTTAGTTATAGCTGCACTTTCCAGAGAACCAACAAGGGGCAAATGTAGGGTTCCCTTTTTTTAAATAATTAAATTCCTTGTTTAAGAAAAGTGCTGGTGCCGAGAACTGTAGATTTCTGCCAAATACTTTAAGGTGTCAGACACTAAACAAACCAGGACTGTTAACACTGATCTCTACGTAGCTGCCATAAAACAAATGTAAAGCAGAGGCTCAGAGAGGGAGAGAGGGAAAGGGAGAGGGAGGGGAGAGGGAGGGAGAGAGGGAAAGGGAGAGGGAGGGAGAGAGGGAAAGGGAGAGGGAGGGAGAGACGCATTTATCCATTAGATGAGCACGGCAGCTAAAATGAATTAAGACTTACAGCAGGGCTATTGGAGGCGAGCTAAAATGAACACCATGCATTAAAGCGAGATTGTTCTTTCGTCTCAGACAAAACGGATGGACACTTCAGGTCTGGTTTCAAGTATAATCCAATGTAAACACATAAATGAGACTTAGTCGGCGTGCTTGTGAGGCGAGAAACAGAACAGAACAGAACCCAAAGAAAAGCGAAGCCACACAGGACCGATTTGTCTGACTAATACTGGACTGAAGTGAAATTTCGGCGGTGATCCAGTAACCCAATTCTCTGCTGCAATCCCTGGCCAATGCCGCGGCAATTTTGTACCAAAGGCAAGATTAATCACCACTGTGGGGGGTCCGGCTTGGGATTCACACAAACCCTGAGCCCCGAACCGTTTCTTTAGGGCGGGGCGGGCCCATAGGCGCCGTCGTGCCCACACTTCAGAACCGTCACCGACGGATCTAATCAGGAGGCGCTAACGAGCTTTGAGGGCCCAGCCGCTCCTTCCCCGAGGGAGGAGGCGTTTAGCTACACGAACGCAGCTCGGCGGGTTTGAAGTCGTGGCGACGGCGAGAGAACCAGGCGTGAGGGCGAGGGCGCGGCGGCGTCTCCAGCTGCCACCGCCGAAACCTCACGAGCGTGGCACACGCGGCGCTCGTGGTTCTCTGTGGTTCAGTTGGTAGAGCATGGCGTTGGCAACGCTTAGGTTGTGGGTTCAATCCCCACTGGGGCCACATACACTGAAAATGTATGCATTCACTACTGTAAGTCGCTTTGGATAAAAGCGTCTGCTAAATGGCGTATATTATTAAAAGGCCGCCTCGCCTCTTCTCCGGCTCGCTCTTCCTCGCTCTCTCTCCGCTTGCCACCATCTGCCCGGAGACCGGCCGCACAGCTTTGACAGCATGCGCGGGGACGTCGGCGTCTTAGCAGGGCAATCGCAAACGCGTCAGTCAGGGGACTTTGCCGTCTGCCCCGTCGAGGCTCCCATCAATTCAAATCCAAAGGGGGGAGACGGTGCCATAAATCAACAGCCCGGCGAATTCACATCGCTCCACATCCCACCCTAAATAACTTCATAAATATTATATGGGTTTTTTTGGGGGGCCTTTTTGAGAATCGCAAGGAGCCATCTAACGACGTCTGACTGATGCAAATTCCATTAAGGCGCTTTCGCGAAATGTGGAGGCCATAAATCTTTCAGAGTTCACGTGGTTTTTTGAGAGTTGGCACAAGAGCACTTGATTGTGGCATAAATAATGCAGAAGCAGTGACAGGAGGCTTGTAGGGGTAGACCTCCTTACACAAGTCTACAAAAAAACAAAAAACAACCTCAAAACAATATCTATTTATTTATATATATGCCGTTTAGCAGATGTTGTTTAGCAGATATTTATGTCAAATGTATGATGAATCTGCAGGATGGAAAAGCGATGCTTCTCTCGGGGCCCATTGAAAATTCAGACGTGGCTTAATATTAATGCGCTAATACTGTATGGTAACGTTGGGTGTGATTTGTTTTGTCCTTTGTTCCGAGCTTGGTTGCGTTAAATGTAAGAATATATAGTTGAACACGGTATCAGATGTCAACAATTCATTGGGGAACATGAGAACGTTCGATGATGGGAACAACGCAATACATGGAGAATCGTTTTAAGCTGTCTGGGAGTCTAGCTCTCAGATTTCTCAGAATTGTAATTCTGGTCGGTGTTTGTTTTATTCTTGATTTTGTTGGATAAAGTGCACTGCGTGACATAAGAAACCAAAGTGACCAAGGTGGTGCCTCCAGAGAAGACAGAGAAGGTGGGAGGAGGCAGCTAGCAGGACAGCAGCGGGGACTCAATGACAACCTTTAATGACAGTGTTTCCAAGCGCCAACTATTCAGAGCAAACGGTCCCCAAGAACGTCCTCCCACCGAATGTGATTTCACTGGCAGAAGTCACCAGGGAGTAAGGCTGTGGGGTTTTTAGAGAGTAACTAAGCTACATAACTGAGAATAATTTCACTCTTATTCCATTTCTGCCCTTGCTGGTGCACATACATTGCAAGTTATACATTTAAAAATTTATATCAAGGGACTTGAGAATAAATATCACTCAGCCGCTGTAAAAGTCCCTCGACAGTGTGACACAACTGCAAAGTTGGCAAAACTGCCTGGATATTTTCTGCCAATAGAAAAGATGGCAGTCATTCAAGCCAAAGCAGAAAGCATTCCATCGGGGACGCATCTCTGTCGTTACCGCTACGTTAGCGTGTACCAGAGACTTAGCCAGGCACCCACGTACTACCAGTTGTTGTCAGGGAGACATTCTGACTGGCGCCATCTCTCATGGCACATTGCGTGGCCTATAGTAGGACAAATAGTCACTGTCACATGGGCGGGTGGGCGGGTGCCCACCCTTCAGCTACAGTGACCATTCCGTGAGTATGGTTTGTAGAGTGGGCAACTCGAGGGGGACAATGGCTGACTGAAGTGAAACAAAGAAAAAAATTAATACATTTTAAAAACTATTTTGTGTGAATCGGTATAACCTCGACACCCTTTCTCCATAACCTTGAACACCAGCAGTCTAGCTACTGGAAAAAAAAGGAATGTGCAGGGTTTGAACAGAAATTATTTTCTGCAGAGACAAGGAATATTTACACCGCATCCACCCGCCCTTTCCTAACCCCCCATTAAAAAGGCATGTGTTATTTTGTAATGCCGAGCTGCAGCGTGGGCTGCCTCTCTGAGTTTGTTTAGCTGAATTTGGGTGTCTGAGTGGTAAAGTGCGTCCTCCGAATGATGTAGAGGCAGCTCCGCAGCGCGTGGCATTATCAACCGTCTGCAGGCGTTCCTCTAATAACTTTTATTTTGTAAACCTATAACTCCCCTTTCATCTCCCGGGCCTACTGTAGTACACATGGTTGCACACCGTAAAACTTTAAATATCGCCCTCCTGATCTGAAGTCTTAATAACTCGCCAAAGACAATATTTTCTGCAGAACAAAGAGACATTCCGTCTGTTTATATTAAAGCTGAGATTGAGGCTCAGCTGCAGATGGTTCTATGGTGTTTCGTTCTCTCAGCACAATGTTGAAAGGACCTTCTCTATCCTTGTGGCAAACCCAAAGGAAGTATAGGGATGTTAGTTCTGCTTTCCTCCACCCATGAGAACTCGTGGGAATGGTGTGAAGTGTGGGAATTACCAGTGGGTACACCACACTGGGGTATTCTGTGAGGCTCGTAATGGGGAAAATTACAATAGACTTTAGCCCGTGACTTTGTATTCCTGCTTGGAAACGGTATGGCTTGATTAATCGAAGGAGATTTCTCCATTGTCGCAGAACTTGCATGGGAGAGCAAAACAGCACACAGAAATGGCAAAAGCAAAACCCCATACCCCTTTGGAAATAAACTCTTCTGCAGTGAATTCTGGGAAGTTTCTGGGAGTTCACTATACCTGCTGACTGGCCTGGCCCATTCAGAACATCACATCACAGGCGTCTTGGTTTACCTCTGACCTTTCAGAATGCCTTTGAGGCTCTCAAACAATGACTTGGTCAGGCACGATCCAAAATGTGTTATATATAATAGGACAACAAATCACAGCTCGCAAGCTGAATGGCCAATCACGCCTTTTGTGCCCGCTCAGCATAGCCAATGAACAGCTCTCACAGATCCAGGCAAACGGGCGCACCCTGTACATTCGTAATGGCTATCTTAATGTGTCAAGCACTTTGCGGTGCTAATGAAATGAATCAATAGCACCCTTGCACTCATCAGTGGCGAATGGCGCGAGACGCGAGACCCGTGACGTCTCCGGGAAGGCCGGGAGTCACAGCCGAATATTCGTTCCCCTAAAGGGCGAGTGGAAGCTCCGCACCCGAGGCAAACCCCATAGGTGACCAATCCCGAGAGCATTGCACACTCCCGGAGGCCTCCAGTCACAGCAGCCAAATTGGAACTGTGTTGCACGGAGGGATTGGGACATCACTCACGTACCCAGTTCGCGATCGGTGTCGTACCACCCTCAGAGAAAAACCCCAAATCCTCACGTGGAGAAAAGGGGCAGTGTCCCAAACACCCGATTACATTAACGGTTCATATTCAGATATGTGTCTGTTCCGCAAATATACTGAACACGCTCACGTGGAGTGCGGTCTGTTACGATGGACATATTAATAAAGGAAATTCCACAAGGAAACAAATTTGCGAGCGCATGCTTTGACGCAAAGCCATTACTTTGCACAATGCATTAGAAGGCTCCTCTGCTTGCTCTGCCTGAATTCTGTAGTGGTTCAGTGTTGGCTTCTCTCAGCACTCTCTCGTCTCTCCACTTTGTAGGCAATTCTCCTTCCTGTCCCTTTGTTAGCAATTTTGTTGGCCACGAAAGCACGCAGTTATTCTGCAGTTATACCTGTCGAGCAAGTCGAATTTCTTTTCATTTAAGGGGTATCGCCTCTGAATCCAGCTACGACCTACAATGAATCATCACCTTACAACAGGCCATCCCTCTGAAAGACAACCCAAGGGAACGAGGAACAGAAGACTGATAAATGCCACAGACGTATTCAAATATGACATAATTACATGTAAATTATTAAGGATTAAAGATAATAGTTCTAATTTAAACCTCAAAATTCATTGATATGTTAATAAAACGGCCGAAAGTAAACTGCCTGAATCAACCTGCAAGTCAAAACTAACTCCTAATCGGATTTAAGATTAAACACATTTATTAAATAATGGCAAACAAGAGATGGCAATGAGGAGCCAAATTGATACACTCACTTATGAATGTAGACGTACTACTTACAATAAACTAAACAAACTCAATTGAAAATCACCAGCAGAAAGCAAGAGGACAGTAAACAATACCTTGCCAGCTACCTCACTTCCACTCCACTGCAATAGGAACAAAAGGTCAAAAGCTACAATGGAATTACACACCCAAGGAACCACCACAAAACAAAAGAAAAAGCACACTTCTTTTCTTAACTCTTCAAAGTTCTTGATCTCCAACTTTAAAATGCTGAACTCTGGCCTGGATGTGAATGATGACCATGGGCGATGCTGAGCTACAGCACTGAAGGGGTCGGGTTCATTTTTACATTACATTACAAGCATTTAGCAGACGCTCTAATCCAGAGCGACTTTTAGAAAGCACTGGCTTATCCAAGATCTGAAAGTTAACTTTTCTAATAAGTAACTCCAGGTTGATGAAAGCAGGGCTAAGCACCATGATATTATCATCAAAAGGTTATTCGTTTTTGAAGCAGACCAAACACGATTAAGGTCATTCAGATTAGCTATTGGATACCTCTGACTGAAAATGGGGAATGTTCTCATGCTTTTAACAATAGAAGTGATGGTGGAAGCCACTTTGTTACAATTCAATTTCGCAAGGATCATAAATCTAAGGACCTAATATCAAAAAATACTGCCCCTCTCTAAAATGCCGTTATCTGAAAACTAGGTATCCACCATCCGACAAACCAGAAATGAGCTCCACATTGTGCTACTGTTTCATTACAATATTGTCACGGTCTTGGGACTCTCAGCAGTGCTGCCAACTTGGCAAAGTAATCTAAACAATCATGTGTTCATACTTCATGGCCACAATTTTAGGAAAACTTTTTTCTACTGCGGTCACGCACAGAATTAGTAACTGAATTCCATAATGGCAAATCGTTTTTATTCCACGATTTATATTCCTGCCTTCCACCTTCTTCGAACAGGACTAAACTTCCCTTTCAGCAGAATATTTTATCTGATATCTTGTAACCTCCTAGACCAGGATGAACTTTACAAAATTTTACATTTGAGCATTGGGATGGGACAGGATTCCAACGTGCGTCTTCGTCATCATGTGACACTCCTGCGACTAACCCCACCTGTTGAAATGAGCCATTACTGAAATCCAGCCTGGTGTTGTGGCTACGAGCCCTGCGTGAATAGGGTTCCACTGTGGCCCAGCTTCACGGTGCAGACTGAGGTGCGTGTCAGTGGCGTGGAGAACACGGACCAGACCAGACTAGACACGCCGACGACATTCGTCCTCACTTCAGCGGTGTCTTCTGAGGACAGACAAACGTGTCCGCGAGGCATGCGTCGAGGGAGCGGGGTGGGCTCCCTTGTCATTTCGCTCTCCAAGCACATCCTCCTGCCCACAGGGACCTTTCGGTCGCTTGTAAAAACCACCCGCGCATATGATCTGCATAATGTTTTTCAATTACCCTACTCTGGCTGGGAGGGGGGGGGGGGCGTGCTGATCGGGCAATAACTGACAAGTCATGCGCTCGTGGATTGAGGCTGAAGGCTTTTTAAACCTGTCCAGAATTCCAATTCATCACAGATTACACCGACAAACTGTTTACAATGGTTTAAAAAAATATATATATATTAATCTATGAGTCAATGTTGAATTTTAATAGTAAAAGTAACTTAGAGTAACTTAGTAGTAGTAAAAGTAGTAACTTAGTACAAAGCTAAACTACCAGGCTGTGGAAAATGCTTTAACTGAAGTGCAAGGCACCTTCAAGTGTGCCTCCATCACACGGAATCAAGGAAACAAAGAGATTTTAATGCAGAACGCTGGAATACATAGCAATTTGCCTTCTTTAGGGTCAGAACTTTTAAAGAAAGTACACGGCATTGGACATGTAATGTATACATTATGGGAAAACATCACCATCATTCACCACCAGTAGGGAAATGGACAAAGAGATAAAGAGCTTGTACAAGCTGGGACTTTGTGATCACCGCGAAAATAAGGGATTTGTGACATTTCTTCCCAAGTGACCCCCATTTCTCAGCGGGGAGAGAGAGTTGGACAAGCAGAAAACCGTTGGGGAACCTGTGACCCGAAATCACTAGATTAGCAGTAAAAGGTGAACTGAAACCGGCCTTGTAACACCCCCAGATCACGCACGCAATTACCAGCCATGCACGTCTCCCCTTTTGCAAGACGGGGAAAGCGAGGCAAACAGTTAGAACAGAACAGAGAGGACTTACACGAGACTCTTTTCGTTATTTATGAATGACGCCCCGTGCAATGATACAGTGAAACGGCCACTTTAACGTCCTTTAAGACCGTGGCCTCGCTTTGGCAGACCCTGGAATGAGGTAACGCTTTTCTTTTTTTACGATCGTCTTATTGACATTACAGCTTTAAGAGCCAAGCGGCGAACCTCTGGCGTTCGTTGCAGTATTTTATTCCTGGGCTCCGAGGCTTGCGTCAACCGACTCAGACTCCCCGCGTGTACATGAGACAGGCACATCCACAGGCGCGCTGCAGTCACCGCAGCAAACTACAAAGGCCTTCAAAGTCAGGCACCCGATCCCCTCGTAACACTGACGTTTTCTTTTTCTCCTTTCAATTTACGTCGGGGCGGCTAATAACAGACCAAATAAAGCCTTTTGGGATTTTTGTAACTCATTTCCGAGGCATCGACTGAAACCATATAGATTTTGTGCAAGTCTGGTGGCAAACTTGTTGGGGGGGAATTAAGCTGTGTTTGCTCATCTTTAATTTAGAGGGGCGAACTTCTGCAAGCATTGATTTTAAATGTCCTTACCGTCGCTTTTGTTGTCGGAAGACCTCATTGTTTGTCAGAGTTGAGGGAAAAGCACACTGTCGTCAAGACTATCCGCGCTCGCCAGGATACATTCTGACACTTCCGCACTTTTCTGGCATGCCTGCGGGACCTTTGACAACGCTGCGAAATCCCTGACTCCAGCTCTTTTTCTTTTTCAAAGCGTGTCCTACGACTCGGTGCCTCATCGGCTGAAAAAAAATCCGATGACAGTCGGTGCGTAGACGCACTGTTCTCCAGAAGAGCTTTAGCTGGCCCGAGTCCCAGAGCAAATGCGGCTCGCTCTAAGGACCTGCCGTGACGTGAGCAAAACCTCCCGGGGTCACGGTGGCAGCACCCCTCCCTCCCCGGCCACAGAGAGCAAGATACTTACGCAACTCCCCGACTTTGAGGATCTCACAGAGCATCTTGGTCAGCTCAATGCTGCTCCGGCCGAACGGACACTCGTGCTTGTCCTCCCGACTGCTGTTTTCTAGAACAATCTGAAATGAGGAGCGAGAGAGACCATAGTTTAGCAGCTACACCCATACAGCCACGCCCAACGATGATGGGTCCAGTGTACGGGAGACACACGTCTGAAACATGACCTAAATAACCACTGCTCAGAGGCTGAAACCAGTCTGTGTTAGTGAAACGTGGTACTTGTATTATTTTGGGGAGCCGATCGCTTACGTCTGTCAGTCAGTGAGGACAGGAACTGTTTTTAGAGTGGCTTCCTCTAGTCACAACCAAAAGCTCTGGGCACCATCTCTACAAGTAGAGCCATGGGAACAATCACCCCTACATATATGTACTGCGTGTGTATGTCAACAAAAATAATAATAATAATAAAATAGCTTCAGTTGTATTTATGGTTATCTAGGGTATTGATTAAATGTAATTATATCCTTAATAATAATGTGTCAATGGAATCTTATTTAAAAAAAGATAATGATAAAAATAAAAGGTTTTTATCAATCAAAACGGGTGAGGATAATAGCAAAAAAAGAAATTAAGTCAACCACCTACTCAATGAAAATACAGGCACTGGTAAATCTTACCGCCCACACAAAAGGAATCCACAGGGAGATATCGAGGCCAATCACACAAAATATATTACACCACGGACTCTTAAGAACAGGGCAACAGAATTCTTTCATTCAGGGCACAAATCTTCACGGCAGCAAAGAGAGGAAAAGGAAAAGTAAAAGCTCTCCTCTAGCTGTCAAAACGTACCATGCAATGGGCTCCTGCATAAAGACCCTTGAAATGCAGGGAGCAGCGCAGGCCTAAGCCATCATGGTCACAGCCCAAAAGCTTAAATGTTCTCAGAAGCCATGGCTGACTCCAGCTCCCAGAAAGCTCAACCTAAATGTGACCTTTCACAATCCCTCCAGCGTGCGAAACAGGGCCAACGGTGCCGACACAAAGACGTGCAAGCGAGTTCTGAACAGCAGTGGTAACAGTACAGCGATTTCATGTCTGTGTGTCCTTACATAGGCCTACATCATTATTTTATAGCTTCTGACCTAACATTTTTCCACCATGGACTTTTATTTCTGGCATGTATTCGTAAAGTTAATTATGGAAACTCCAAAGCCATGGTATACAAACCATGATATTTCTCAGTTGTTCAGATATTACATACACATAGGGGGGGCAGATTGTTCACAGATCCCTTAACATCGCTGCGAAAGAGCACTTTAATCAAGTCTGCTGACCCAGCTCCACTCCAATAACGATCACCCTGGACTTGAATGAAGCACAAAATGAAGGTTTTTAAAGGTTCCTGTAATCTTCCCTTCTAAAATATCATATCGAGAGTCTCACCTGCAATTACCTTTATGTTCCCTTATGTTCTCAACCTGACACGAACAAGCTAATCGTCAGACGATTCGATCGATAATAACAAGCCAGGAGAGCTCCTCCGAGAACGGGGACCGCAGCTCATTATCGCTTGGCTGGCGATTGGCATTCAATTTGCGTAGCGCGAGAAATGGCTAGAATGCGTTAGCAGCTACTTGCGGTGGGCGTGTACTTTCATCGCAGTGGTCCCGGGGGAATCCTGGGCGAGATTTAATTTCCCCATTAAGATGTGCCTGTAGTCGAATGCACAGAAAAAGACATGCCGATGGCCAGACGGGTTAACCCGGGTACCGGCCACCTGCAGCAGTCACGGGGCTCGGAGGACATGCGCCGCTGCTCCGGAACATCTCAAAACGGAGAGCGAGACTAAAACCGAAACATAAACAATTTAACCAGGACACTCGCTTCCTGGGAAATAGAGCGCTCTGATGTAGAATTTATTCAATCCTCGACTTAATGGCAAAAAGGGAAGCGTCGTATTGAGCGCGTATCCCGAAGTCCGACGACTCGACCGGCGTTTGGGTCGGAACGATTAAAATTCAATCCCCAGAAGGTTTCGCCGACCGATGTCCACCGTCTTAAAGCTCTTCCAATGCGCACAGTCAGCAGAGCGAAGGATTATTCGGTGAAATGAAAGGCGAGCCCGTGATTAAGTCGCAGACGTTGTGTAAAGCCGATCTGTGACAAACGGTTTCATCGATCTTATTTATTGACCGAGGCGTATAAGCCCGCTGCACTCCGGCCCTGCGACGGCTCAGTGGTGGCGGCTCCACAGCGGCTGGGGCGGGGAAGGGAAGGGAAGGGCAGAGACGAGGCCGAGGCACGAGAGCCGGCCCAAAGTCACCTTGAGCGGCCCAGTGCAGGGACCAGGGGGCCCGGCGCTGTCTGATCCGTTTATCTGCACTGTCCCAGGCATTTACATATATGGAAATGAGGGAACCGGCAGGGGGCCGAGGAGAACCGGGGACGCGGGGCTAATGGGATCACAGAGCGCAGCAGACCTTCCCGAGATCTTTCACCCCCGAGATCAGCTGCAGAACTCCTGGGGGCACGGCTGGCAGTGCGTTAAGGGCACACACTTACTGCGGTGCAGTACATTATTATTTGACACGGACGGTGTATCGCTAGGCCTCAGATACTGCGCTCGTGAAACTGAGAAGAAATTGTAAATGATATTGGGGACAGCTTTGAACGGTGACGTCTGCCTGTCATTCCGGCGGTGGCGGCAGTGTTAGCATAATGGTTAAGGAACTGGGCTTGTAACGCAAAGGTTGCAGGCTCGATCCCAGGTGAGGCACTGCCGTTGTACCCTTGAGCAAGGTACTTAACCTGGACTGCTTCAGTAAAATATCCAGCTGTATAAATGGATTGTGTGTAAAAAAAAAAGAAGGGAAACTGTGTAAGTCGCTCTGGATAAGCGCATCTGCTAAATGCCTGTAATGTAATGTAATGTAATTCACTAATGTGAAATAGTGTAATGATACACTATTTCACCGTACTATACGGTATGGGAGTATTTTTCTTTAGGTACAGTGTGGTGGTAGGGAACAATATCTTTTTTTAAAATATGAATTTATGTAAACATTACATCGTACAGTACTACAATCCTTGCCTGGAGGTGCTGTTTCAACACTCGCGATGGCATCAGAATTTCTGGGCTACACACGAGGAAGCCCTCTAAATTCTGTTCAGTGTTTCATCAATCTAGATATTCGGACAAATAACCAGTATACACAGAGAACGGAGTGAGGTCAATAGGCTGGGTATCTAGTTTCTGTGTATACAGTGTTGAGAAATGGGATGGAGGATATAGTCTGAAGCTCTCACATCAAACATACTTTATCATCATCCCAAAACATAACCAGGCCTCTCTGAAAGCATGAGCCGACGACATTCGGAATTCCTATTACAATTTGTTCTTGCTGAAGACTACAATTTTTGCCATAAAATTGTTTCTGTAAAAATGATCATACAGGCACCACACGAGTCACAATGTATCCTCCCAGATTTTCCAAGGACAACGCAATCTGATCAAAATATATTTTCAATTTCACAGATTTGTATTTTTGCATGACATGCATTCCTGAAGATGATGGCTGACATTTTAAAAATAATACTTATCATATGAAACACACAATGCTGATGTGTGTTTTGGGTTATTCTCACTGACAGAGCATGTTGGCCTGAGCAAATCAGTGAAATCTACAATTGAAATGGAAAACTATCCTAAATAATATTATTCCTGTTAGAATTTAGCCTAGCTGGATTGCAATAATACAAAAGGCAGTCAGGTGTCCTTCACTATTTGGAACAAAACCACATCCCCACCCCTGCCAGACAATAACAACCCAATCTTTATCAATAATCCCTTTGAATTTACATAATCATTTATATTCACATTTTGATTATATTCATGAATATATATTTCACATTTTAGTCGTTTTTTTTTTTTTTTTTCTACAGAGGACATGGCAGAAATTGTGACAGGCAGGTGAAAAAAGCTAGTGTCTGAACACATTACTAGTTAAAACTGAAACTCAAACCAGAAGCCCTGAAGAGTTTGGAGAAGGCTGTGTGACAGTGGGGGGAGTCACAGAGGGTTTGGGGGACGCTGTGGAAGGCTCACCCGGATGTAGGCGTCCTGGTGGTGCTTGGCGAAGTACAGCATGTTGTCCAGGGCCAGCATTCCCGGTGGGATCTGCGTGAAGTCCACGGCGGGGTTGACGTGATTCTGGGGAAAGCAGCGGACGGGCCGGGGTGAGCGAGTGTTCAACACGCACAAAACACTGCAGCAGCTGCTACAGGATACATTTACGTTCTCCATTTTATGCACTCCTTCTCAGATCTGTCCCCAATTTCTGTTCCTTTACTCCCGTTTTGGAATGTCTGCGCTGCAGGGCTGCTGCCCACGGCCAGCGCTGGCACGGTCAGGATTCAATAACATACCGTAGGGCACGTCATACACCGAAAACCAGTGCTTCAGCAGGAGGGGGCCACTCTACAGCCCCGTGATACTACATTTTTACATTTTACACATTTTAAGCATTTAGCAGACGCTCTTATCCAGAGCGACTTACAAGATGTGCATTAATACATGGTAGGAACAATCATAGTTAGTGACTACATTGTCCATAAGCTTAGCAGTCTTATCCACGACAACAAAAAAGAGATGAAACAGTACACACACATCCACACGTATCCGTTTATACAGCTGGACACTTTGACTTAAATAACAGGATCGAAGGTGCAACAGCAGTGACAAAACTGGGATTTGAGCCTAAAAACCTTTTCATTGCAAATGGCATCTCTGCCTCTCTCGCCCGTGTTCTCCAGCTACCACACCCTGGTGCAGCAGAGCCTCCGTCGGAACCTCTTAATCTGATCATAAAAGTGTGTTTTATTCCTTCCCCATCAGCCCGGCCGCCATTCATTTTTAATGCCTTATAAAGCACGTCAGCACCGCCGACTCCACAGGGGGGCAAAATCCCGCCAGCGACACACTCCAGCGCCTCGCTAACGGCTCAGGGCCAGGGCCTGCCACAAAGCGTGTCCACACAAAACTCATTCCACCGTGTGGGCTTCCCCCCCACACACACACACACACACACACACATGCACACACACACACACACGCACACACGCACACACACACACACGCACACACACCCACCGACGCCCACAAACACACCCACCCACACACACCGATGCCCACAAACACACCCACCCACACACACACACCCTCCCCCCCCCCCACACCCTCCCCCCCCCACACACACACACACACACACACACACACACACACACCCACGATGCCCACAAACACACCCACACACACACACACACCGATGCCCACAAACACACCCACCCACACACACCCACACACACCCTCCCCCCCCCACACCCCCCCCCCCCCCCCCCCACACCCACCCCCCCCCCCCCCACACACACACACAACATACACACTGAATCACACCCACCCTAGTCGCTTTAGGTTAGAATGGACGGCCTAACCCCTGCTGTTTAAATCAAGGTTGTTACTGAGCCAACGTCAGCCCCACCACCCTAGACGTACTGAATGCTGAATATATAGTTTCGACTGTGTCTCGTTTATTGAAATGGCCAGTCTCAAGGACCACAAGCAGAATGATGTGCGAGTGGAAGCATTCTGCAGAGAGTACATATTTACCACACTATATTTTATACTCACTGTGCAAATGCAGATATTTGTAAGTAGTACTAGTAGTAGTAGTAATAGTAGCAGAACCAGTACCCTTATTCAGGGAAATTTACAGAGCTTTGCAAGACACACGCAAATGTAATATAACAGCTGATGACAGCATGTACAGCTAAGCGCAAATATTATATGCAACACACAGTGACAGAACACAATATACAAGGTCAGAGGTGAAAAATGTAGTTACTGTGTGTGCTTTCTGAAATGGAATTTTGAATACACGTTCAAAGCAACCGAAAACAACAATTCCAACTCCTTCTGTCAATCGCTAGTACAATAGACTACAAATATTACATACTGTGTGTTACTGTACGTTGAATGTTGAAAATAGCTGCTACCCAATCCGCGCTGCACTAACCCTGGCAGAAACATGAAAATGAAGACAAAGACATCCCGTCATGTTTATCCCGTAAGCGATGGCCTGTCAGAATTTAAGCCCTGGCGTCACACCCGTCAATGTGATGCACGTCGAGCCCTGCCACAAACTGTGGTGGAAAACAAGATGGCTGACAGGACGCGCGGCTGATTAGCGACAGTGGTGGAGAGGTGCGCGGGATATTGCCGCCCGCAGATTTACTCCAGCCCTTGTCCCGCTATGGCGATGAACAAAATGAAAAGGGAAAAAAAATCGGGATCGTTACGGACAGCTTATCAAAGTCAAGGCTGTGTAATTCTCCTGGACATCCAGTAGCCCAAATGACTTATTGTATTGAGAGGGAAGCAGAAGTTTAATTTCCGTCCAGCCTCACATATCTCAGAGAGAGAGAGAGAGAGAGAGAGAGAGAGAGAGAAAAGAAGAAGAAGATTGAGAATGCTGAGAATTTCCTGCACTTTCAAAACACTCATCAGGCCCAGAGGGAGAGAAATATAACTCTGTGTCTTTAGTCCATTTATCTTTGGAGAGAATTTGGCATTTACAGTATTCCCTCATTATGACAAGGTGGAATTTGTCATCCTGAGACCCCATTATAGAGGTCTATATGGAAAGCTGCATATAGTACCGTCTGTGGAGAAACGAGAGCCCGAATGTCATTCGGTACAGCAATCCCATGTTGCATTTCATTATTTATTTGCTTGGCAAACCTCATTATCCAGTAATGGTGAATAACACGGCTTACATTTGACAAATTGCAATTATGCAGATGGACGTGGGCTGTAATAATTCAAGTACCTCGCCTCAAGGGATTCAAGCCTGCAAACCCTAGCGTCACGTTTCCTTTCCCCTAACCTCCCTGCCCTGCACACTACGGAAAATGGCGTAATAATGAGGGATCGCTGTACCTTGGGGGGAAGGACGCGAAACCATGGGGTCTCGCCGAAATAAAAATTGCATTAGCTGCCTGTAAACGGGAGGGAGCGGCCTGCGGTTTGCAGCGTCAGCCTGGGTCGCTGATCTGAAACCGGCCTGCTGGTCGGGCCTGCCTGTCAGCTCCAGACGCGCTTTCGCCACGTGCACCAGAAGCACCGAGCTTGGGCAAGGACCGAAAAGAAACCAAAAAGAATAATCCACACACTACTGTAATGCTCCCATCCTGGACATCTGCACACACATCTCAACAACGTTTTGGTCCCTAAGGATCTTCGTCAAGTGCGTGTGGGTTGGGAGGTAATGGGAGGTCTATGTCACCTGTACATCCAAACTATGTCAGAGGTGCAGGATTAAAAAATAGTATGTCTTGTATTGAACTAAGTAAACACCCACAGCTCGGGTTTACGGTAAACGAACAGCATGGCTCCCCCTTTCCCTGGAATCGATGGACGTAGATGCCGGTTGGCGTTTTCCTTTCTTTGAGAAGCGTTGAACGCGTATCTTCTTCCGTGTTCGTGTACAAATTCATTTTTACCGTGAAATTGAAATGTAATGCGAACGGAAACCGAAACGGCCATCCCGTCCATGCAACTAATCTGATCGACGCAACTGAAAAAATAGGCAAACACTTAAACGGCGTTGAACCATTAGTCTCGTGATACTCGCTTCCTGTTTAACTGAAGACGGCAGCTTTGGGACTGGAGAAACAGCCGCAGAGCCGCAGAGTTGTAATATTTGTGAGAGATTAGACGCCGCGCTGTAGCCACATTTTGTCGGAGAGTTTCTTTCCTTCCCGTTCAGTCGTCTTGACTCCGTGCTGTGCGCCCCCACTGCGCTCTTATCAGAAATGACTGCTTTCATCGCTAATAAGAGAACTTATCACAGAAGCTTTAACGCTAATGTTGTGCAAACAGGCTTGTGCCGGTAGTTTATTAAGCTGCCATATTGTCTCAATTTAGAGACTGCATTTTTGAAAAGCGAACAATGTTTGCTTCTGTGAATGATTGATTAAATGTAACGCAACAGATCACACACAAATAAAAAGACAATCCAACTGCTATTTCTAACAATGCTGCACCTAGAACACAATACAACCAACGACAGTGGTATATTCATTTAAGATGATCACACTCATGTGTAAGTGTGTGTTACACTATATTTAATTGTAAACATGTTACATAAAAATAAAAATAAAAGATAATTGACAGCCCCGATGCATTCTGTACAATAAGTAAACAGCTGAAACACAAAGAAATGCTACAAAATAACTGCGAGAACAGGAAAGTGAAAGTAGGTCACGCATTGAGGGTAGAAATGGTGAGAGATGTATAGAGGCAGACTGTGAGAGATTGTGACATATAGTCAGCGGGTGTTACAAAGAACACTTCTCTGAGCGTGTCGTAAAGGACCTACCCAGGATTTACCCTGACCCTAGCCCAGGGGTGGGCAATCTTACCCTGTGTGGGCCGGTGTGGGTGCAGGCTTTTGTTCCAACTGAACAGTGACATGCCTGATTCCACTAATCAAAGCCCTGATTGAAGACTTTGATTAGCTGATTAGTCAAATCAGGTGAGCTGCTGCTCGGCTGGAACAAAAGCCTGCACCCACACCGGCCCACACAGGGTAAGATTGCCCACCCCTGCCCTAGCCCTGACTCCAGACAGAAATGCTCCTGTCAGCTACCGCGACGGTCCAGTGCTCCAGACTGAGACCAAGTTGGTCGCATACGCAACCAAAAATGTTTGCTGTGCTCCTCGCGTCTCCACCGTGTATCTGATGTGTAGTGAGTCTGTATCGGCGCACTACGGCTGACACGTGGTTTACGTGGTTTTAAGGCACAATAAGGACAGGGTTAACGCAATGCACTGTGTGTGCTGTAAAAAGGGCAAACCACAGGTCATTGCCACAGGTTATCGTAAAATGTATCTAAAATGTGAAAAGAAAAGCGCTACTTGTTATGTGCAAATAAAAGGGCTAGGACTGAAGCGCTACTAGGGAAAAAGTTCATCTGGAGCCATGCGAACCAAAACAAAAGTCTGAACAAAATGGCACGGTAATTTAAAAGGTGATGAATCACTACTTCTGTTGTGCTGTGCTGCCGGCACATTTTTGGTGCGAGCAAATCATGCGCTGGTGCCATTAACTGTGGAAAATGTTAGTCCGGAGCCCTGGTGTCCCTGATCAATTTATCTGCACACGACTCACAGTAGAGCAATATAACGCAGCCCTGCCAGTTCAGACTGGAAGGAATGGTGCGTTAACCCTGTGGTACCGTATGTGAGTTCTAAATACAAAGATAAACAGCAAAGCAGGAGAAACCGCCATCTATAAGGCGTGGCCGTTTAATGCACTGTGTAAATAATATGAATACAATTCAAGATGAAGATATTGCAGGTCTGATTCAGACTTAATAGAAATAATACATATGGTGCCCTAATCAGTATGTAAGAGAGCTTACTCCTGATGAACAGAAATTGTTGGTACAAGCAACCAAAAAATATACATCATATGAGTTCTTTTTTTTTTTTTGGCAACAATTTCCTTTTATACTTCTGAAAGAACAACGAGCAGTGGTAAAAGGAAATGCATTACTGAACTAGAAAATGATTAATCTCATATTCAGTTGATAACACGGGGAAAGAGAAAATCCTTTTTACTTATCAAATTATCTTGTACTGCATAGTAAATGCCATGTAGTATTAGGTAAGTAGGTTATCTAAATTAATTCAAATGTCATTTTTTCCCCCCCAATTTCTGTGTAAAAACTTTAATAATTCACAAAGTAATTTAAATGAATTTAGAAAACAACGCAACACATTTCCCTAGAATCGCTCTTCGATGACAATTTGCACCGCAGAATTTATGCAGAGCAAAAATTATTTGCATCCCCGCGTTAGCCAATCCAGTACTCTGCTGCCCTCTAGTCATTTCACTGGAGATTACAGAATTAGACGCCAGTCTGGTTCATGTGCGGTTCCATCGTACACTGAACAGCATTTCTGAAGAAATCTTAGAACTTCAAATCTTTTGACTAAGAACATTCTGTAAACAACATTCATTAGACACCAGTCTGGTTCATGTGCAGTTCCATCATACACTGAATGCTAAATGGCATATACTGAACAGCATTTCTGAAGAAATCTTAGATCTTCAAATCTTTTGACTGAGAACATTCTGTAAACAACATTCATGTTGCCTCCTGGACGGAACAGAGCCCATAACCCCTAAACACGCGGAATATGAGCCAGAAAACAGGAAACAAACGTGCTGCTGTCACTTACTATGAACCCAAGCTTTTTGTAGTCTCTGGTGTACATGGATTTGCGCTTCTCTATGCTGCCGCTGTTGTTTGGTTCGCACTCGACGTCAAACGCAATCCTGCGCAGTTCAAATATGATGTCCCTCTGGGCCTGGAGAGAGGGAGGGGTGAGAGCTTGTAACATAATGACCACAAAAACCGGAAGACAATTACGTCGGTCAAATGTACAATCCTGTAGCCTCATCACACACAAATGTCCAGACTAGAAGGACATTTTCAAGCGGAACGCTTCACACACGTTGCTTTTTAGTGGTTATTGTTTTGCCCAGTTTATATTATAATATAGTATTTTAGAAGGATTGCACCACAAAGAGCAAAATGTATGGGAATCACACTTCCAAAGAAATATACACTGAAATACGACATTTAAAAAAAAGTATTACATTGTTTTAATATATAACAGTAATCACATTTAAACACAGTGCTCTTAATGGTAGCACTAAATTCTAATCTAGAAATCAATTAAGGAATAAATAAAAATTACATATTGTGACGTTTACATGTATAATATTAATGAGCACGTACATACTGTTCCTACAGACAGGGAGAGACTGAACACCCTCCACTCCACCTACTGGTGGCAGAGGTAAATTACACCCCTAATTGAACTGCGCAGTACCTGATCTTGAGGGTCCATCTTGGTCATCATGCGGTCCTCGAGAAGGTTGAAGGTGAGCACCTGAAGCACATACAGCTGATGTGCCATCTCTTCGTTAATGGGCCTGGTGCTTCGGATGACATTCTGTGGGAGAGAGAGGGGTAGAGAACAGCATTGGCTATTTTCACTAAGTTCAAAGCACCGCAGCGCAAGGTTCAATGTGTGCTCACTCCATCACCACCTCCAATACAGAATGTACAGATCTACAAATAGCCCACACCACCCAAATGCGGTACGGTTTCTAGAGACAGCAAGACTGTAACCACTGAACCATTTCTCCAAACCTCCTGAAATGTAGCACGAATGTGAGCCTCAAAACAATCCAAATTCATGTGCGGCTGTGAATACGTTTTTTGTAGCTTCGAACATTTGCACAACTGAATGAATGAATGAAAAAATTAAAGCAAGTAACCACTGAATACACTGTAAAACAATGTACACACAAAAAATAATTATGCCTCCAAGCCTTAAGCTTCGGTCTTACTGTACTTTATTGGCTCATTTTTTTCCTTCCTGTTTTTGTGGCCACAAACACTACATCCCAATGATCATGAAGCTGATTGCAACTTGGTATGGATATGGGGGATGGCATTACTGTGTGTAGGCTAGATTGTGTTGTTGGGAGCCAGTACTCGAAGGCCATGACCAAAACAACAGTGTTTCTAAGCAACTGCACAGTACACAGTACTCAGAGCCAAAGATGGTGCTACATTACAATTCAGTGTGAATGCATGTCAACAATGTTCTAAATTCTGTTTGTATTAGAAGTTTCTATGTTGTTTAGTTTGGAAGACACAACTCTACCCCAGTGCTTCTCAATCCATTCCTACAAGGCACACTGCCCTGGAAATTTTAATTCCAACCTCCCAACCTCTGCATCGGTCGTCTGTTAATGATCACTTGAGCATGACTAAGTGGTGGTTGGAATGAAAACATGCAGGGCAGTGTGCCCTGTAGGAATGGATTGAGAAACACTGCTCTACCCAACTATAATGCCTAACAAACCAATGGACCAGGGTCATTCCTCTTGAGAGTCATTCTTAATGTCAAATTTAACCATAATCTTGGCCAGTCCAGGAACGTATATTAAAAAAGGTTTTTCTTAGGCATTGCATAACATAGTATGCTTAAAGCCATTCCTCCTGTTCCATCTGTTGCATAACCTTTGATTCTAGGACAGAGAACCATAAAGCTATATTGCTTGATATTTAAATCTGAACTGGCAGTTAGGTGTGTTAAATGCCACGGTGTCCATATTGCGGAAGAATCTACTGAATAATTGTGCTTAGAAAAGATCATTCTGGTGATCTGTTACAGGCTTAGCCTTGACATTCTCCACTCACATAACCTGCAAATATTTCATAGTATAACATAAATTAATATGGCTGAAATACATGCTCTGATAGGCTTACTGCATACTCCCAATGTCTACTTTCAGCTTGGAATCCAATAAGAGTATTATGCTATTATAGCAACCTCTGGTTTTCTTGCCTGTTGTTTCAGCCATCTAATAAATCAAATGAACACTGAGTGCTGGCTTCACTTTCTCCCATTTACAGATCTTTAGCACTGATCAGACCTGATCTACTGGATCTAGTGGGGGGCATCTGAATACGCTGAGGTAATCCCCTGTGAACCCCGAGAGGTGAGTGACGGGGGGTGCTTTGCCTTTTGGGGTCACACTCACACTGAGGATGATGGAGCGCAGCTGCTTCTGCGCCAGGATGTGGGCCATCTCCTACAAGAAGAGAGAGAGACAGACAGACAATCTATACCACTGTGGATGAATTCAAACACACACACACCACAAAGTACACACACATGCATGCATGCATGCATGCACATGCAATCATGCACGCGCGCACGCACGCACGCACACACACACACACACACACACACACACAAAGAACACACACATGCACGCATGCATGCATGCACACGCAATCATAGGCACACACGCACACGCACACACACACAAAGTGCACACACACGCAATCACATGCGCACACACACACACACACACACACACACACACACACACACACACACACACACACACATATATATAAAGTAAACACACACGACCAAAGACAGAAACTGCGTATGCGTTTCAGGCTCCATAATGTAACACCGCGCAATATAATTAATTCATATTGGTACGAGGAGGGAATACATCCAACAAGAGAACGAATAAGGCTCTTCTCATGGATGCCCACACACAAACATGGCATAGCTCTGCAGACGCGTCCCTCCTTTAAGAGAGACACACGGGGGGGGGGGCCTGAGACTGCACAGCACTTACTGTGAGAGGACAATGAAGGATGTTCACATCGTTCTCAAGCTACCACAGAGAGCAGCACGGAGAGAGAGAGAAAGAGAGAGAGAGAGTAAGCAGAGCTCGGACTGTTAGTAGTCCCCCTCTTGGCCCGACACCAGAAACAAGGCACAGAGGACAACACTGCACTGGGCCCCATCGCCACTCCCGCGGGCTACGTTAAGACTCTTACGCACAGGAACGTCCGTGAGTACGGTACTGCGCTGTGCCCATGACAAAGACTAAGGAAGGAAGATTTGTTCCCAACACAGAAAGAGCCACATTCTCATTATGCAATATTGCAATAAATGAACAATTACTAGCCCCATTATAATAGAACAAACAATATTTGCGTGATATGTATGTAAATACAGCATACATATTATTGATATGTATGAATGTTATGGAATAATGGGTGTGGAATAAGGAGTGCTGCCTGATGTAAATGCAAAAATTTGCCTTAAGGTAAAGAGTTTAGGTTTTTTCAGGTGGTCGATTTCTCACACATCATCAACCTTTATATGTGTGATTGTGTAATGGATTACACGTAAATGCCATTGCACTGCAATGTGAAGTAATGCAAATGCAATTGTGCGTAATTGTAACAAAATGAATGTAACTGCAATGTGCCCAATGTAGACGCACTTAAGCAGTGGCGACGTAATATGGTGGCGGCTCTGCGTGGCTCAGTAGGTAGAGCATGGCGTTGGCAACACTTAGGTTGTGGGTTCAATTCCCACTGGGACCACATATACTGAAAAAATGTATGCATTCACTACTGTTAAGTCGCTTTGGATAAAAGCGTCTGCTAAATGGCATATATTATATATTAATATAAAGCAACTCTCGTCGATGGTGGAGTGACCCTGCTGGTCCTAAAACAGTGGCTGGAGTGAGGGCGACCGGCAACATCTCTCTGTCTGCTTCTCATCATTTACACTACCCTGCTCACTCAACAGTGCGTTTTATAGACTGCTGGAAAGGGCCACTGTGACGTCATTAGAAATGACAGAGGTTCGCAAAAGGCGGCACCCGGCTGAGTAACTTCACAGCCCTCATCTGTAGAGCGAGGCGGCTGACAGGCCCATCACAGAAACAGATCGCACGGCTTTCAGAGGGCGGAAGCTCCGCTCCACACACAGATTCGGGAGCAGTATCACTATTCAGGCAGTAGTGACGGGCGGCAGCGTGGCGTAGCAGGGGAGGAACCGGGCAGGTCCCCAGGAGGTTGAGTTACATTCGTATAGGGGTCATTCAGCAATGACCTTCAGCAAGGTCATTAGAGTAACCTTCTGTAAAATATCCAGGGGGAACTTTGGCGTTCATTCGATCTAACCCTGGACGGCAGGCCGAACAAAACCGCCAACTGCCAACTTCAACGCAAAGCCTCTGCTCTGAGCATGCGTGCCTTTTCCGATGTCCTTTCCGGGAACTGTATCACTCGGGTTCTGGAGTTTGTGTCTCCTACTCAAGGTCGAGGTGCAAGTTGTTTTGCAGAAGGCACTTTCACATTTAAACAGGCCGGAGCCAGGCGAGATGATGAATGACAAGCTAGGACAAGGCCGTGGTTACAGGCCAGGGGGGATCAGAGCAGTGCTGCGTCAGCACCTCCCTTGGCGTGATTCGGTATTTTCACAGGACAACAATACAGTAAATCTGACAGAATGTGGAAGATTGCCATACTTTATATCCTTATAAATCAGAGGCAGGCAACCATGTTTCTGGAGTGCCAAAATGTGTTACTTTTCTTAGTTCTCTCTAAAGGGTAAACTACTCAAGACAATCATTGTAAAACCACTTACACTAGGTCACCTTAACGGTTAATCAAACCACGTGATTTAGTCGTTATAAAATATTTCAACACTTCCTTAAACGTTGAATCTATTTATTGTTTGTTTAACAACAATCTAGTGGTTACAACGCTCGACTCTGGCCACTGCGACCGGGGGTTCGATTCCACCGGCCGCGCCATAGTCGGCTCTGGCCGGGAGTGCCATCGGGGGCGGCAATTGGCTGTCTGCCCCAGGGAGGGGGGGAGGGAAGCCAATAGGAAGTTCGCTGCATATAGGAGTGGCTCTGTAGTACCTGGCGAGTGCCGTCTCAGAGGAGACAATACTTCACCTTTGTCACTACTGGTCACAGGGCTACGGCAGCAAACTCACTATACGAGGGGGGATTGACATGAAAAATAGAGGGTGTAACTGGCTACTTAATTTGGAGAAAATGGGACAAAATCAGAAACTAAATTTAAAAAAATATATATATTTTGGCGTCCGGTGTTAAGTAGTCATGACCACCGCCGCTCCTCTTTCACAGTCACGTCACTCTCGAACTGGGCTACAGCACCAGCGAGCGCCCCTCCTGCTCCGCACCACTCAAGAGCCCGTCCGTGACCGAAGAGTGAGTGAGTGAGACGGCCAGAGGCGCTGGAAGCGAACCCCCACGGAGAGGCAGCTGTGGGTTATTAACCCATTAAGACCTGGAGTGACGTTTAGGTCGCTTCGATTTTGCGATTAATGAAATGCGCTGTGATTCGCTGAAATAGACGTGGGGGAAATGAAGTGCACGTTGGTGTCGGCTTTTTTTTTTTGAAATTTTTTCCAGAAAACCCTCAGGTTTTAAGAGGTTGTGTAGAATAATTGCTTAGGTTTTAATAGGCGTTTTTAGCAGGCATTTTAGGTCTGAATGGGTTACGGGGCTGTCGGCGGCGCCGGGGCATGTTTTAGAGGCGCCGCCTCGTTCAGGACGAATCGCCCGTTCTGAGCGCAGCGTGCGCGGCGAGCGACGGCGAGAGCGGCACAACGGGGTCTACCTGTCTCTTGTCCTCGGGCGCTTTCAGGAACAGGGCGTTAATGACAGCGATGGTGTACGTCTGGATGTCCTGGTCGGTCCTGCCGTTAAGAGAGAACAGCAGTGTGAGGACAGCGTCGTTCTCTGTGGCTCAGTTGGTAGAGCACAGCGTTGGCAACGCTTAGACTGTGGGTTCAATCCCCACTGGGGCCACATATACTGAAAATGGTATGCTGAACTGTATGCATTCACTACTGTAAGTCGCTTTGGATAAAAGCGTCTGCTAAATGGCATATATTATTATTGTATTAGAATGCCAGCGGGCCCACCGACGACTACATGTGTATGTTGGTAAAAATGTGGATGTACCCATGTGGGCGCATATTTAATGTATGTATGTAATAGTGGTGTGTATATTTGTATTTATGTAATTTATGTAATTTATGTGAGGCTTTCTCTGTACAGACTGTGGCAACAAATTTCCTGAAAAGGACAATAAACAATCTATCTATCTATCTACACCAGCTAGCATTACTCCTGCGGTGTTTGAGGCCTCTCATTTAAAGCGCCGACGGACACTCTTTTCACACGATTCATTACCGTTGATATAAAAGAAGAAGACGCAGCAAAGCTCGCCGTCTAAAGAACGGCTTTCTGCACAATGCCGTGTCAGCTCCGATATAAAGCCTTAACAAAAGAAAGGCAGCTACCGATGAAAACGGTGCGATTCCTCACCCCTGGAGATGCGGTATGAGCTGGCCAATCGTGATCTCTTGCGCCACCTTCTGGTAGAGGTCTTGACTGTTCAGCACCATGGATTCCAGAATGGCCAGTGATCTCTGCAGCACAGCCGTGTCCATTGCAGACTTGTTCACGTAACTTGCAATCTGCAACAGGGGGAAAAAAATAAAATAAAAAGATTAACCTCTGTGTAGTAAAAGCACAACTCAGAATTGAACAAAATGTGCAGTTAATGTGTCTGGTTCTATTCACAATTTGGCAGTACATATCTTTATGAAACTGAAAAAAAAACTTGAATCAAATCTTGTTTTACTCCTAACTAAACTACCGTCTAGCCAGCAACTAAGCCTAAATTTGTTCCCTTCTAAAGAGTATCAAATATTTATTATATTAGTATTTTATACATTGTTTTCGAAGGACAGCTGCCCTCCCAAGCTACGTGTGCGTCAATGAGCTTCCATTGTCAACGGCTTAGGGTGAATCCGTTAATCAATTCCAGTCTAAAGGCCAGGAATCCTGCGGGATTTACAACTCCCTTTCGGTCAGCTACAGCTTCACGCCTGATCAGGCCAACTTCCATGCAAATAAAGACTTCAAATTAACAACTAAAACAACCTACGTTGTTGTTATATCATAACAATGCACAAATCCCTTTGAGGGAAAACATCAAGGAAGGAGAATTCCAAGTCCCACACGAGGGAAGGAACACAACACGAGGGTCAGAAATTCACTCGAAAGAAATGCTCAGCTGCTCGCGTTGCACGCAGACGGCGTTGGTCAGACATTTGTCCAGCGTGACAAAACGCAGGCCCACCTTCTTGATGAAAGCCATGGAGAAAGTGTCCCAGGAGACGATGCCGTGGTCCATGAGCTCGACGAACGCCGTCAGCGTGAACGACAGCAGCTCCCCAAAGCTGGAAGAAATAAGATGAACACCTAATATCGTCATCTCCGTTAACTAGGAGGGTCGGGGGGGGGGAGCAAAGCGCTTGAGCGGGGAAGGAGGCTTGGGCAGACAGAGGACAGAGTTGCAGCCACGGCGACGGATGAGAGGGGGCGGCTCCGAGGAGGGAAACGGCGACGGCGTTGCGACGTCTGAAAACACAAGGGGGCGCCAGAGGGAGCCGGTGCGAGGGAGCCAGCGCAGCGGGGAAGCTTGGACGCCGCCGTTCCCATGCATGGTTATCTCGCCGTTCGCACGCGGGCGACTTCCAGCCGACTCAGACTGTGAAGCAGGGTTAGTCTTACAGATGACCTGAGCTGCTAATACTGTATTTCGGTAAGTGTATTCCAGACCGCACCCTACTTGTTATCCCCAGTTATCAATGTGTGTGGCATAGGCATCGCCTCTTAATTCCATCTCTAAAGTACCCGGAGGGCACAGCAAGTGTTATGACAGGGAGAAACTAGAGATTAATCTAATTAGAGGATGAGCGACACTTCATTACACATTGTGACATTAGATTAATGTCTACAGGAAGTATTCAGTGCCTCTGGGTAAGAAGTGAAAACACTGGCACAAGCCAAAAAAATATTTTTTACGGATATTTTATTTATATATGTCCCAGAAGCCTCTGAAGAGATTTTTTTAGGAGTTTTAAAAAGCACAAAACCATATCAATTAGAACTGGCTTGTATTATAACTTTGTGCATGACATTTCTGTGTTGGATATAAATGATCAAACACTTTTGAAAGTTTAATTATGTTCTTAGTTAAGTTAGACTATGTCAGACCCTATAAGACTTTGATTGAGCTTGTGTTTAATAAATATTGAGAGGTAAAAATACAAATACTGTAGCACAATAATTCTGTGCATATTCACATCCTCTCGGGATTACAATTTGATATTTTTATAATCCAACGTTCTGTACACCACAATCAACCGCTAATAATGAAGAAAAACGAATTAGGAATAGAAAGGAAATTAGCAAAGCAAAAACAGAACAGTCACTTTAAGGCGAAAACCAATACATGGATTACAAGCATTTTTCGATCAAAACATTAACGTTAATGACATTAATTACTGAAGAAAATTCTATAAATACAAAAGCAATCATATGCACACATGCAGCATTTATGTACGTACATACATATTTGCAAAATCACAGATGTACAACTGTTCACAACTCACAAAATGAACACATTTTTATTTGCGATCTTCCTAAAACACCAGAAACATAAGCCCTCTCAGTAACAATCTTACTGTAGTTACACATGTGATTTTTTTGGGGGTCGTTGTTAATTATGACACATACATAGGCCCAGAAGGTAGCACAGAGGTTAAAATGCAGCATCAGGGGTTGTATTACTTTACACATTAGTCTTAACAGTTTGACTGCTCATTGTGAGTAGGCTTTTTGCACATGGCAGTGGGCGGTCATGTGATCTGTGCGAAACTCCTCATCCAAAAGAAGAAGGATGTAAGCGGGGGGTGACAACACACAAAGGTGCTGGTGGGAGCTGTAGTCAATAGCAAGATTTAAAGTAATGCACAACATCTATTTGTGGACTTCAACTCCCATAGGCCTCAAAAGCATTATTCAACATTTGCCTGTTGACTCACTTCTGTGTTGTGTGTACGATGAGTGGTGAACCATGAAGTATACTCTTACAATGCTAAGGAACTACACCAAACTGTTACTGTCCTACTGTGGTAATAGACACAATGTACTCTTAAAGTAATGTGATCAGACTTGGTCCTCAACATGCTTATAAAACACAGTTGCCAAAATAAGTAGGACTAGAGTAGCCTGTCCATTAAAATTGTCACCTTCGCTACCGACACTGCAGTGGGGTACTTTACACTTTGAAACGATTCGTTTAGACGTGAAATGAGAATGTAAAACAGCGCTACTCAACGGCAGTCCTGGAAGGCCACAATCCAGCAGGTGTGTAGGCACTCTTTAAAGCACCCCAGAACAGTAGAGACGAGGGAAGAGGTTCACTAGTGAACGGATACTGAACTGAATCAGTCCCTGTAGTGTAGAAGACCCCTGTAGACACTGCAGCCCTCCACAAGTAGAGTTGAGCAGCTCTGGTGTATAAGGGGGAGGCAGTATTCAATGGTTTCAGTCATCCCACCACCTCCGCAACACAACACCGCAACGGAAGCGGACGCGCTGTGTGGAACACCCCGTAAGACGATGCTATCCACCACTCATGCGCCAACCACCCCTAATAATGCAATGATGCGTCCTTTGCAATTATTCTGACAATAACATGGGCACAGTGACGACCATCGCCATTTTCATAGGCACATACGGCAGTTCTATGACCAAATGAAACCCAGGGAGAGTGTCTGCTCATACGTTCCAAGTGTTAACAAAATCAGCCGTGTTTGTATGGGACCTTTATACGGTATTTGTTTATATGTCCAACCATTTATATGTACAAATAAACACTTTCCCTTGGGTCTGACTGATTTTGTCAAAATATTTTCATTTTCATTTTGAAAAATGAGCATAAGGGCTTAAATTATATGTGCACATTAAATGATAATTGCCTGGGGGGGGAAATGCTGATCGTTATTTAGAAAACCTTTAGAAAGTCCTTAGATTGAAATATCCAATTAACATTCATTGGAAATCGTGGTTAAGTGTGAATGTGCTACTGTTTTGCCCATTACCACATGCAAAAAGAGAGAGAGTGAGAGAGAGACCACAAGTGGCTGTTATATTCCATCCTTCTAGCACCAGGACCAGAGCCAAATCATGCAGACTCAGTCAGTAGATTAAGAGCAGTAATAGGCAACGGAGTTATCCAGCTGGGGGGAGGGGCTAGGGGAGGGGCTTACCATGGCTTCATAATCTTCTGAAGTTTCTGATACCGTCTGCAAAGATTTAAAAACTTTGACATCAGGGAGACAGCAAACCAATACAGGGCACAAAAGAGTGGACGCTGGACATGGAGTGCACACTCACTCTCACACACACATATATGTATATATAAATATAAATATACACAAACACACACACACACAAGCTCACCATCACAAGCAAACAGAAATACGCCAACACTCACACACACACACACACACACACACACACACACACACACACACACAGAGCAATGAGAATTCATCGGTTTGCTTCCTTCTTCTCACTTTGAGTGAGAGAACAATGTCCAGTAACAGATAAGAATACAAAAGACACAATGCTGGAAACAAGCTTGGAAGACAAACTGCTAGTGAAGGAAATTTGGGATCTTTCTAGGATGAAACTATTATAAGTGAACATTTCCTTCCTTGAAAAAAAAAAAAAAAAAAGAATGAAGCCAGAACATTACAGCAATAAGTTCAAAACCTGCTGGAAAGAGAGAAATAATGGAATAAAAGTATTTTTGACTGGACATTTGGGTAACACATTCGGTGGACAAGACAGGCATGGGCAATGACAGGGAAAAAAGCTGGCAAGCAGAATGACAAAAATCTTTTTTAAAGTGTGGTGTCACCCGTGACCTTACCGTTCCACAAGGGTGGGGATTACAGACTACACATCACAGAACATTGGCAATGCAAATGCATAACGACACATAATAACAAACTACCCTGTTGCAATTTGATCTCGAACCAAACCATTACCTAATACTGTCCAAGGAAAGCACAACAAATTACATTGGGTCACCACTTTATTTTCAGGGTCCTGTCAACAGGGCAGTCTTAAATTGAAGGGGGAAAAAAACTTTAAGTCAACACAGCTTTCAAGCCAAAAAGAACATTCACCCGCCGAGGTTGCGCTGCGCTATACTTTACAATTATGCGTGTGTTTGAATCAAGCCCACTTCCACATAACCGCCACAAGGTGGCGCTGGACTGCACCGGGATTGCACCAGAACATGTGCAGAGTCCACATTCAC
Source organism: Aldrovandia affinis (assembly GCA_029706075.1). Taxonomy (NCBI): domain Eukaryota; kingdom Metazoa; phylum Chordata; class Actinopteri; order Notacanthiformes; family Halosauridae; genus Aldrovandia; species Aldrovandia affinis. Next base: position 4,250,988 of record JAINUG010000060.1, read on the forward strand.
ATTTTACACTTTCATGTCCTGGAGCAGAGGAAACCCTTCCTTCCGTGTTCTTTAATGTCCTCTACACCTTCTGAATGATCACATTACGCCGAGCAGCTGGAGGAATTCACACCTCCCCATATTCCATCTTAGATTCCCCCCTGCACCGGAATTAGGGCCTCTGACACAGCCCGGGATTACGCACAAGCACGTTCAAGGAAAACACTTAATTCTGCTCTGACCAGGAAGGGGCGTGGTAGCGGTTCCAGAGAACAGCGTTGGAGAAATCAGATACGCTGGGGGAAACTTTGAACAAATGAAGCAGCGCTGCAATTCCTAGTAACTGGGATCCGGATTTGCATAACGCTCATTACAAAGACATTAAGAAGTCAGTCTGCCCTTCCATGTTGACTTGGGTTATTCCTCGTGGACGTCAACCTTGCCCGAGAGAGACACACAGCTGGGGCCTGCCCCATTTCGCCTGAATCAAAAGCGTTAAAAGCGAAGCTTTGGCGCTTGTCCTTATCGTATCACTCGTATACGTTCATCAAAGGCATTGGAAGATTTTGGACCTAGGATACGTGCTGCATTTTCCTATCGAATATCCGGAGAAAGACAACGTCGTCATCCAGCATGCCCTGCAGGAGAGGCTGACACGATCGCGGAAGAGTGACCTTCAGACGGGCGGCCCTCGTCGGTGGAGGTCACCGCGCTGTTTCCGCGCTCAGGGCGCACGCTGTGTGATGCCAGAGACGGCACATAAATCACAACCCGGCCGAGCCCTACTGACAGAACTGCCCTGAAACTCGTGGCTGCGCTGAGACCCAGTGCACCTTCAGAATCACCTTAACGGAGGCTCAACCGCCACAACGACCTACGAATACCTCCACGTTTACAATATTTCGCTTCAATTGCATCAATTCCTTACTCAAGAATGTCAATCTTTTGAGTGCGTCACGGTCACTGTGAAGTCCCTTAATCAAAACACTGTTAATAAACGGGATAAGGGTTTGACAGGGTGGTTTTCTTCAGCTATAGGAGGATTGACACTCTCGCTCATTATCTCCATGGTGGTGTGATGACTATTAAAAAGGCTCAGACAGAAATTCAATCCTACCACATTGTAGTTTGTCCTTAACTATAAGTAAAGGATATGGGCAACCATTAATATTTTCGTAGTCTCACTTCCCCTTTGGAGGCTCGCTATGAAACTGGTACTGCGACGAGTTTCATACTCCGACGTGAGACAGTTCCACCTAAATTCCAGTTATTTCTTCTGATGAATCATGGGATGCGGAGGCCCGTTGACCTATAACACTATGCTGGCAAAAAAACTTGGTAGAACCAATCAGATTGCAGTAAACTAATGTCACAAACCAACTTCCCCTTCCAACTCTCACTCTTGGTAGTCTGGGGTCAGGGCTGATTGTTTTCATTACGCAACCAGTTCCATTAATGGCAGCGCCAGACAAACTCAATTAATGGTACCCAAACCCCAAAAAAAGGACACTTACTTAAATCTAGTCGAGGACAAACCACAAAGCAGTAGGGTTAAATCCCCGGGGCGAGGGCATAAGCCCCTGTGGAGCGGGGCGGGACGGGCGGGGCCGGTACTTACTCTGTGCCACTCTCCACCATCTGGGTGAGGACAGAGAGGCCGTCCAGGTTGATGAACTCCTGGGCGAAGGTGACGTCGCGTGACGAGCTGGCCAGGTCCTTCAGCGCCTCCAGCTTGGCGTCCATGCTGGACGACTGGATCCGCTCGTGGAGCTGCTGCGCCGTCTGCGCCTGTAACCCGGGGCGACGGCGGCCCCCGCGCGGGGGAGAGAGCCAAAGTTTACTGGGGGGGGGAAAGGGCTCACTCACGGAGCAGACTCACTCACAGAGCAGACTCACTCTCACTCACAGAGCAGGCTCACTCACAGAGCAGACTCACTCACAGAGCAGACTCACTCACAGAGCAGACTCACTCACAGAGCAGACTCACTCACAGAGCAGACTCACTCACAGAGCAGACTCACTCACAGAGCAGACTCACTCACAGAGCAGACTCACTCACAGAGCAGACTCACAGACTCACTCACAGAGCAGACTCACTCACAGACTCACTCACAGAGCAGACTCACTCACAGAGCAGACTCACTCACAGAGCAGACTCACTCACAGAGCAGACTCACTCACAGAGCAGAGTCAAGAGCAGGCTCACTCAAGAGCAGACTCATTCACAGAGCAGGCTTCCTGAGATGTCTCAGAGCAGGCTCACTCAAAACCAACGGCAGACTCACTCACTCATAGAAATCACAGAGCAGACGGAGCTCAGAACACAGTGAGTTCACTCACTCACAGAGCAGACTCACTCACAGAGCAGACTCACAGACAGAGCAGATTCGTTCATAAACAGTATTATTAGTTCCCCCGGCTGGGGTCTTTAGCTCAGCGGGCTAATAGTGTCCCTTGTGGCTTTGGGATCCTCGGTTCTAAACCCGCTGTGGTCAGACGCAAACCCCAATTACGTAAACACTCGAGTAGCATAGTGTTGGGCTGGCTTGCGTTTTCTGAGTACAAAACAAAATGACAACGCCTGTGTGTATGTGCTCATAAGATACAGATGCAAGTGCATAATCTACCTTTTTATGCACATCGTGTCTTACTGGCAGGCCCATAAAAGTGGCTGTACGAGGGCACTGTAAATTAGGCCTCATTTTTCCTTGAAGCCAATTAAGAAATGTGCTTCAGCAGCACCCTTTTAATAGCCTTTCAACACCCCCCACCACCCACTGGTATTAAAGATTAAAATGTCATGAGATCGACCATCAGTTAATCAGGCTCTCAGTTTTCAAATCAAACAGAGGGGGGCCAATAATGCAGTGGAATATGACAAATTAAACCCATTGGATCCTGAATAATTTATACATTCATCACCAAGTACTTTGAGTATTGATTGTTTGAGTGTACATGATTCATGTGTTTATTTATGCATTAAACTGATATCAAAGCGTTTCTGAAATCTTCTGAAAACGTCTTTCTTTTAGTCTTTTGTAAAAACTACTACTACTACTACTACTACCAACAGCTGCCATCACCACTAATCCTACTACTTCTTATTTATTGGAGGATTAGATATTACAGGACATCCAACATGTTTATCCCCAGCATATCTGTGTAATGTAATAATATATTATATAATATATGCCATTTAGCAGACGCTTTTATCCAAAGTAGTGAATGCATACATTTTTCAGTACATGTGGTCCCAGTGGGAATTGAACCCACAACCTAAGCGTTGTCAGCGCCTACCTACTGAGCCACACAGAACAAAGAATGTCAAAGGCATAACCTGAAAGTTACTTACAGGAGATGTAGTCAATCGCAGAATGGAACCATTTTTGATATCATTGCGATTCTGCAGAGAAGAGTGGAAAAGACTTAATCACTCACCTGCAGAGATGGACCTCTAAAAATGGAACCCAGAACTTGGAATATAATGTGAATTCCTTCATTTATTTTGTATTTATTTAACCTTTATTTAACCAGAATAGGCTCATTGAGATTAAAAATCTCTTTTACAAGAGCGTCCTGGCCAAGATAGGCAGCAGCACAATTACAATTACAAGTTTACAGACAAAAGTAAATTAAAAAACAAACGTATGACAATTATAACAAAAAACAAGGGCAAATCACATTCGTAACCATTCAAAACATCTGCAGCCAGATGTGCTGGCTTCCATATCACTTAGAAGTGTTTTAAAAGCAACCAGTGAGACCAGCTCCTGCAGGTTCAGCTTTGTGTTATGCTTCACAAAAGTTTGGTCTGCTTGTTTTGACCTGGAGTGACCAATACCTTTTCTGTGATGTAGAAGTTTGTGGAATCTGCATTTTGAAGAGCAAAGTTTTCATGGTTCCCCAGGGACCACCTAAAAAAAAAGAAAAACGTTTGGAGAATGTTGGTAAAAACTGGTGAAGTGTTAATTTTGTACCGATGCTTTTGTTTGACCACGGCTCCCTGGAACAGCATGACACTGACGCAGCCTAACCCCTCGCTCGTAACTTCACACAAGACCAAGGACATCTGGAATAAGAAGTATAGACCTGCAGTACATTCAAATGCTGACATAAATAATAATAATCTTACTCATATAGCGGCTTTCTAAAAGCCAAGGACACTTAACATTAAATGGCAAGTGTAAAACAACTGGAGATGTAAGCATGGATCAACAATGATAAACCTATGCAAAGACAGAAGAAAAGAAAAGTGGAAAAGAAAAACAGAACTTGTGAGATAGAAATGACTTACCCTTCACATACTTCTTTTATAATGGAAGAAAGAGGCTTTTTCTGAAAGAAGAAATATTAGAAACAAATGTTATTCCTTACAACAGGAGAACACGCTAAACTTGCTTACCTGAGATATATTATACAACAACACTACGGTGTGCCATGGGATCGATGTAGAAGTGAGGAATAAATGTAACTTATGACTTGCACATGTACTGTATGAGAAAGGAGAGCAGAGAGACCATCCCTTCTGGGCATCGGAAGACCACAAGGAGGAGAGAGCTCTAGTCCCCGCAGGGGGCCCGGGCTAACCCAGCAGGGGGAAGGCCCGGCGTGGATGTTTTAGACCGCACGAAACATGGCTATCGTTGAAACCTAGCAGCAAGGCAATTAGGATGTCTCCTGCCTCGAGATGCCCATGTTTCGCCAGACATTGCTATTCAAATGCTAACAAGTAAATATTTGGGTTTGTACCTCACAGCAGAGGGAAAACCTGACCTTTTTGATTCTAAACTGTTTATGTTCTGGATTATTTTCAGTTAATAAACTTTTCTTTTGGCACATTTTCAGACTGCCACACGCTGCAGGGCCTGTTCTTCTGTACAGGGTTTATATAATATATGTGTGCATATCAACGACTACAATGCCAACACCTAAACTTTTCAATTGCGTGTCCACTGGGCCAGCGTCCAAAGCAGACAAGTACTTAAATTGTTCAAATAAATTCCTTCTCCATCTGCATTTAATAGAGGTCATTGTTTACAAGTCTCCTCTATCCAGTCCAATAATAACATTGAATCGTTTATTTGCGAAGCAGAGGCCTTATTCAGAGTGATTTAAATGGATTACTACTTTTTTTGGTAACATTTATAGTTAAGGCAAGCCCCTGACTTAAAACGGTATGAAAGCAGCGCCCCACTCCCGACTGGTAAGTGCAACCTTCGGGTTAGAATCACAGCCATGTCAGCATTGCAGAATTGCCCCCCCTCCCTGCCGTGGCGGCAGTACTGACCTGGTCTACCTCCATGAGCTTGGGGAAGGCCCCCGGCCACTCAATGGCCACCTTCACGATGTCGATGGGAGGCGGCATGGCGGTGGCGGCGTGGCGTTGTCCCTCACCTCACAGCTACCGTGTTCTCATTCAACCCTGCGAGACAGAGACAGAGAGAGAGAGAGAGAGAGAGACAGAGACAGAGACAGAGACAGAGACAGAGACAGAGAGACAGAGAGACAGAGAGAGAGAGAGAGAGAGAGAGACAGAGAGACAGAGAGACAGAGACAGAGAGAGAGAGAGAGAGAGAGAGAGAGAGGGGGAGAGAAACGCAGTGACAGAATCACTCACAGGGCCCCTAGGCACAAATCCCCACATCGGTGCATTACAGGCTCCGGAAGAATCATTGTACTGACCCAAATGACCTAAAATACCTCTGTTTAGTCACAAACCAACATAAATACATTATAGGTGTAAACGTACACATAACGTGTGCACATTCCTTGCTGAGTCATTTTCAAAATGATTCCACTATGAATCATATTTTCTTTCCAAGTTTTTCCCAACTGAAAAAAGTAAACGTCGGACAAAGGGCCCAAAGGATAACTGAAAATACACCAGATTCCAAACATTACTTTTCCTGTGTTAACGCCAAGGTCAAAAATGAAGCAAAGACCCACAACGGCAACTCACAAGTTTTCCAGGACAAAGCTTGTCGCAACCTGGATTTGAACCATCGTTTTAAAGGTTTTACGTGCCTGAAGGGTCAGCGTGCGCGCACTTACGATTGCCAAGTGGTCGAGTCAAAAGCCGATCATCGCACTAAGCCTCAGGAACTCTCAAATTAAGTTAAGCTCAAGGCTCGAATGCTGCCGGTGTCGTATTACAAAAAAAAAAAAAAGTGTACATGGGACACCATCGGATTTTCTGAGCCGTGGCTGTTCGGAGATAAGCAGGCCAAGCCTCGGGGAGCTTTAGGATGGTTTGGGTAACGGATAAAGGACAGCGAGTGCCAGCAATGCAGAGTCGCAGGTTTTTGCTGAATGCGACATGAAAATCAGATCATATCAGAAATGACAGAACCGGAGTTACGGAGGAAAGGCTTCAATGGTTTCTTAAGTATAAATGTATACATTTCTTGCTGTAAAATTTGGGGGAAATGTTAGTCTGTTTTTAATTCAAGTTTAGAGCCATTGGTGGATAAACAAGCATACCAGCATATTTTATTATTAGGGTTTTGCCGGTAGGCTTTGAGAAAGGCTCCCATTCAAAACCGCAAACTTCTATCATTATCTTAGCTCTCAAACCGATCTGTTCAGCTGTTTTCTTGAACGAAAGCCCCAGCAAAAATGTGTCAATTATTAAGACAATTTTCTTGTCAAGGCTACCTAAATATCAACGATACTGATAAAAAAATATGCTGCATACAAATGGTTGTACAGATGTCCTACATGAACCTTTGGGTGACTCAACTTCGTAGGTGTTTTACCTTTTATTAAAATCATAATTTACCGGATTCACGCGCGATACAAGGGGATGGACAGACAACAAGCTAGAATTGAATTAGCTGCGCTAATACTCAATGGTAGTTTGTAGAATCACACATTACAGCACTGGCCAGGCACATTAATCCATCCTTACCATTTAGCTAGCTATATACAGTAAATCAGTCATGCTTTGTTGATTGATTGTTAATGTCTGACTGGTTCCCTTCCCTGCTTCCAAGTTGCATAGTCAAATGCATATGTGCAAGTTGATCCACCAACCCACTCGCTAGCAAGCAAACTAGTTGTTTTACAATTGAAGGGCTTACTTCCAAAACCTGTTAAGTCCATTTTGCTTGTAAGGAGAAAAACGCATTTTTCTGAAAAGTTGTTACCACTAACAGCAATGTTCATTTTATGAAAACTATGTTTGGTTACCATGGCAGACTATTTAAATAAAGGGTGTTTTTGAAATCTACTCTTCTTTGTTCTTATTATTTTGTCACTTTTTGTGCCAAAATGTCATGAAATTCATTCATCGCGATTACCGTGAGTTTCACACCAAGCATTATGCATGTGTTATTTGTTCTTACTCAATTTTCCTGTCACTCTGGCTTACTGGACTATATTTTTTATAGTATTGTGGCATAATAGATGGATGATATAACACAAAGACAACGGTTATAAGAGCTCTAAAATGATGTTGGCACTTCGGTAAAAACAAGTTGCTTAGAAAACTTTTACTTTATTTTCAACATTTTGTTGTCTGAACGAAACATAAAGAGTACAGTCTTTTGTATTGGCAGAACTGTTAAAACGTACATTGGAATAGAGAAATAGTAAATGTTGTAGGAAAAAGAAACTAAAAACTACATAATACTGACTTCAGACTGCAGACATATTATTTTGCAAGGAACACAACTAAAACTAAAAAATTAAAATGTTGATAATGATATCACAGAAACCGATAAGCAGATGTGTAAACAATAATGCTAATGGTTGTTTATGTTAACACAATCTAAACACACGCATCATTGCCATAGTCAAATAACCATGTCACATTTTCATCTTCCCCGTCATCCACGGACTTGTTATCCAAAGCGGACTGACAGATGGGTTGATAGTATGGCTGCAACTTGGTTGCAGTTTCCAGGTTTATTCCTACAGCCATCAGCAGCATAATAATAATCAGCATAATAATAATCAGCATAATAATAATCAGCAGCAGAATAATCCTCACAAATATCTTCCGCCATAACAACTTGAACAAAATATCACGTGACGTTGAAAACCTCACGCTATTGGTTATCGACTTTAACAGGTTTTGGAAATGAAACCAGGTGGGACTTAATCGCTTTTGGAAACAACACAATAGTTTTATGGGCGGCTTCTATGGGACTAAACCGCTTTTAACGCTCAATTTACAGCAGAAACATGCGTTGCCATATGTAGTTGTAGGTGGTGCTCAGAACCATTTTTTGGCAAAAATGGACTTAACAGGTTTTGGAAGTAAGCCCTTCAATTTTACACACATCAAAGCCACCCCCTCTCTCCACTAGACAGACAGACAGACAGACAGACAGACAGTTTAATTGTCACACACACACACACACACACACACACACACACACACACACACACACACACACACACACACACACACACACACACACACACACACACACACACACACACACACACACACACACACACACACACACACACACACACACACACACACACACACACACACACACACACACACACACAATATGCTTATTATTTCGATCGAGACACTCACTCCTGTTCCCGCCTCTTCCGAGATGGAAATTCTATTCCACGGACGCCTTTTACCTTCTCCTTGTCGGACTCGTGCCGGCTTACCCTCCCCCCTCCCCCAGAGGCGGACAGCCAAATGCCGCCTCCGATCGGGGCTGACAACCAGGGCCAGTCTGGTAGAGACGCGGGTTTCGAACCACGTCCCTGACAGGCAGCGCTACGCCATCCGCCGCCCCGTGCTTTGCCTATTTAACGCCAGCGGCTTAAAAGTCAGGAGCGAGATTTCAGACTTTCCCCCTCAACAACGTACACGGCGGTCAATGACGTTTTCAGACACGTTTCAGTCGTTATCAATCGGGGGAGGATGCTCTCAATTCTGCCTCTTGTTTCTTCATCTGGCCTCAAGACAATTATTGTATTGTGTGCACACACACACTCTCACACACACACTCACACACACTCACTCACTCCCTCTCTCACACACACACACACACACACTCCCTCTCTCACACACACACACTTACATTACACTCACACGTACACACTCACACACACACACACACACTCTCTCTCTCTCTCACACACACACACACACACACACTTACATTACACTCACACGTACACACTCACACACACACACACACTCTCTCTCTCTCTCACACACACACACACACACACACACACACACACACACACACTCTCTCTCTCTCTCTCTCACACACACACACACACACACACACTCTCTCTCTCTCACACACACACACTTACATTACACTCACAAAGCTGGGGACCACTGGATTTAACACAACGACACTTGGAGCACTGTTCGTAAGAGACTGCCACCTCACTTAAAGGATTCATAAATTATATTTCTTGAGAAATCTGATGCATAAACTGCAGCACAAATTAAACTACTTGATCGCCAACTCATAACTCTTTTCTGTGATTTGAGAAGCTAAGGAGTTTGTCAAGCAGGGCCCATGCAGAGCTGACATAACTTATGCCTCTTCAAATTCACACAATAGCCTGCGTCACGCACTAGTCAGTTGCACATATTTTAAAATGTATGTTCTGTTCATGATCTGTGAGCACTCTCCACTTTTGTTTTGTAATTTAACATTTGTATAGACCTATTTATGACATATTAAATATTGTCAATTGACACAGTGGTGTAAGATTTGTGAATATTTTTCATATTGTTATTACAAATGGTTTTGTTACTTTTCTAATGACTATTTTAACAGGCGTTTCAAAGCAGTTTGTTATGACATGACTTTAACCAAGGGGTAACATCCTACCGCTAACACACCTGATTCAGCTCATTAAGGTCTTGATGAGAGCATTGTTTACAGAAACTATTTAGATTTCATGAAGAAAGAAAATAAAATGTGAAAAATGCTAAAGGGGGTGAATACTTTTTATACCCACTGTATGTACAAAAGAAAATATGACTAATGCAAGTTAAGATGCAAAATTGTGTAATTTGGTATGTAACCCCCTTATGTTTACAGATATTTTAGTGCTAGGCCCCGTTAAGTACATTTTCATATCTGTACAGTAGTTCATGGTTATGATTTTCCAGGAGCTTGCTCAATTGTCCTGTTAAAGGAGGTTGGAAGACCTTTTCCAATTTTGCCATATTGACTCAAATTGGCATCTGGTTTTCACTTCCCTCTGGAAAATCAGCTGATTTATTAACAAATAAATACATATTTCTAAGAGTACTTCTGTTGCCATTTGTCATTAATCCTCTACTAAAGGAACTCCATTATCACAGATGGACAGCATCATAGACATCACAGGTTGCTAGTATGTGGAAATGGTACATAATGCATGTATAATATAATATCACCTACCAAAGTAAAAACTCTGGAAATGAAATTCCAAAAACTATGTTTTATTTTTAATTTCAAATATGCATTTACAAGGTTTTCCTGCACACAGCTTTGACACCTGCTACAGTATTGTAGCTATGCTGGTCTACTGTACAACATGTAGGCTACTCACCACTGGGCACCTCGGCATCCGTTTGAAAATACGCCACAAATGAAATAGGTCACCAGGCTAACTAGCAAGCGCTCTGACATGAACAGGGTTGCTGAAATGTCATTGGAAGCTAAACTTCAGTGACCCTACCTTCTGTAAAAGACACCAATATGTGCACCAGCACATTCTTCTTTCACTTTCTGTAAACAGTCTTTGATGCAGGAGTTGTCTCCTTGTTGCATTTTGTATATTGAAATTCAGTTTTGTGGGAGATTCACTGGTGGAATAATCCTCCCATCCTCGCTCCTTCCAAAATAAATCCTGATAAATTCTTGATTTTACTCTTTGATTGATCATTCATTAAAGGAAAAAAACTAACAAATTCATTTCAAATTTATTTAAGACTCGAAAGAAATCGGTCTTTAAAAAATGCAGTTTTTCATACAGACCTTTAAGATAGTTACTTTCCAACTTTCCACAGAAACGAATACCTCAAGAGACCTCATACAATTGGCCTAAATAAAAACTCAAACAAGCAGCCAGACAGTAGCAACAGGTGGATTTTGAAAAACATAGCCAAGTGTAACTAGGTAACACGGCCACCAACTGTCCTACATTAAACGTGCACAAAAGCCCAGGTCCGTCTGATGTGCAAAACTAATGCACAAAACCCCAGGTCTGTCCTGTCTAGTGGAGCAAACATGCAGAAGTGGATCCACAAAGAGGTTGTGAATTTATCAGCATACAAACTGTGCTCCATTAAAAATCCGTAATTGAAGAAAAGGTCTTGATGTCATAGTTATTTGTGGAAGTGTGGTTCAGAGCTCTAGTTAGGGCCAAAAGGCCCCACGATCCTTGGATGAATTCATCCCTGCTTCCTCAGTCTGCCAGTTCACTCTCGTGAAATGAACTGGGCCAACGGTCACAGGGTACCATGTGGAATCCGCTGCCCAGCACAAACTTTGTAAGTTGCCTGTTCCCAACATTCCCTGGGGCTCAAAACTTACTTCTGCTCTGTCAGATTCACTGCTGGGCGCAGTCTTCATACTCCAGCAGCCTTGGCTAACTTAAGGGACATGCTGCTGATCGACTTCATTGGCATGCTTCCCATAGCCTGGCACGGAGGGACTCCTTGCCAGGCTGTGGAATTTGGGGATTTGTTATTTATTTCCAGAGGGTGGGTGGATGAAAGTGTGAGAGAGCAGAACTTCAAAATACAGGATTTCCATTTCCACAATATGCCATTTAGCAGACGCTCTTATCCAAAGCGACTTACAGTAGTGAATGCATACATTTTTCAGTATATGTGGCCCCGATGGGAATCGAACCCACAACCTAAGCGTTGCCAACGCCATGCTCTACCTACTGAGCCACACAGAACCACTGTGAGCCTGCGGTGAATTATTTCTTATTCACCAGTTCTTCTTTATACTCCATTATTAATGGACCAAGCAAAAGAAAATGGGCATCACATAAGTTATTCACTGTTCAGTAAACCCTGATGGTTCATATCAATTTTTCTCGGTACTAGGCTTTATCTTTATCTCATTATCAAGTTTCAGAAGGCACCCAAGCGATCTCCCCACACAGAAGTCAAACAGAAGTCAATGGCGCACTGGCTGTCTGGGGGTGTGGTTCTGACCCTCAACTTCTTCGACAAGATGGCGTCCATATGACGTGACTCATAGCGCAGAATCGGAGACAGTTAGAGCAGTTTGCCTTTCAGGCCAGCGCCACAGCACATCTTTTCCAGGGTGTGCCCCTTTCATAGTTCTTCCCCCACAAGGTCAGGCTTACCACATTTTGTCAATTTAGTCAAGTAGATTGAAAGATAATCTTTCTTTCATTTTTACAAACCGATAAATCGAAGGGAATATAATGTTATAATGTGACTTTGCGCGTCTTTTCAGACATGCCATAACGGCTGCGTTCAATATTATGTCAAAAAGAAAGGAAACGCAGCTGGCCCAGCTGCGATGAAGCTCCTGCTGTCTCCCAGCATCTCTCCTTTTCAGTCTCGTCTCGTATTTGACTTCGTTCGGCAGCGATCGATTCGTTCACCAACCAAGTAAACAAAAAAAATAGACCCGCGTTGTCCGAGCCATTTCGAGTTGTCGCTTTAACATTAGCATAGACGAGCGCGCTTCAACCTTTGCAACTCGCACCTCTCTCTTGTTACACACGCATTCACGTTTAATTTGGAAATGAATATTAACAATGCTGACATAGACATCCCCGCCCCTTTTGTGGCTGTCTGCTGCATTGACCTTTTTCAAGAACACTCAAACTGGGGGCCGTGAGTGGATGTGTGAATTAATGTGACAGCTTTTGGGCAAAATATGCCGATGTAAGCGGAGGGAATTCTCTAGGCGCCTGCACTTCTAGTCCATCCACTGCCGGCAGCAGGGGAATTGAAATATTCCTACAATCGTGGATTTGTGTCCATGCCACAGAAAGCGAGGGAAATGCACTGAACACCCACCCCCAAAACTCAAAACATAAAAAAACATCACCATTCCACCACGCCCTTTCCGATAACTACAGTATCACGCAGCCACTGCTCACCTTGGGGTTATCGATTGTCGATGTCTGGACACAGACCCAGGGTGAAACAGAAGAATCACTCTCCCCTCAACCCACAAATCTCCTGGAACATGCTCTACAGCCTTCCTGGAAAGTGGCATGTTTACCGACTAACAGCCAACGGAGACAGACGGACCGGTGAAAAGTATGTTGCTCGTGTTAGCTAGACCCACACGTATGATTTCCTATGTCCTTAGTTCTTCGTCGGGGAGAAGTCAAACATGCAGCCTGGATTGGGTTTCGAATACTTTGGATGTCCCTTTTAGTTTATTCGACATATCAATTTAAAATACATGTCAGTGCAAGTCATGCATCAAAACAATGTCCAGGATAGCACAAAAAGTTGTGGACTTATTTCCGTTGTGGTCCTTTAAACCCATGTTGTTCTATGCATTTGGGTTTGTAAATGGTGTGGGCGTCAAAAGTTAAGCATGTCGTTTTAGCTATCATCCTTTAAACCACAAAGTGTCTGCAGTATCTTCTTCGCACTGCCTGGAGAAAATAGCCTCTTGTAGCTCCTCTACGCGCCTTCACTGGAGGGCCAGTCTTAGAATGTCCTAATACTGAAAACATAGAATCACCACCCCCCACCACACACACATACACATACATACACATACACACACACACACACATACACACACACACACACACACACACACACACACACACACACACACAAACACACAAACATGGGTGACAACAGGACAGGATGCTGCTTGGTCCTCCTAATGAAAGAGAAGCAGTGTGGCCTAGCTCAAAAACATATGGTCCTGTTTTAAGTCTCTCCACTGAGGCATTTTTAACCCATTATATCTTTTAATGGGGACAGGAAGTCTCCGTTGAGCTTCAAAGTTAAGCAACACAGCAACAACATTTGAAGATGTTCATGTTGGGGATAATACTGCAAAAATGGACCACCACCAAAGAGGTGGTGACTTCTTAATTTCTCAGCTTCTAAATGATTTATTCAGCTTTCAAGTGTTTTGGTACAAAATGTACAAGTTGATACATATCTAAACCCAACAACTATGTCCACATTCCATTGCTAAAAAGTAATGACATCACATTAAAAAAGAGTTCTTAATAGATTTATTTGTGTACCAAAATAAGATTCAGCCAAATCATAGCCCTACAGGACCTACTGGACCCATGTCACATAACCTCTGATCTAACCTCAGATTCCTCTCGTCATGAAATTAACAATCACAACAGGGACACGCAAGTCCTATGAACCAGAATATCGATTCATCCAAGGTAAAAACATTATTATCGGAAAGTGAGCACTGTTTTTCCAGCATCATGTTACGTAAATTCCATAAATATTTGTCCAAGGGCGTTAATAGCAGTTGAGCATGGTGCATAAGATTTGTTGCTGGAATCTGACACAATTTATACCTTAGGCAAAAAGCTGGGAAAATAAACTTGTTATAGCACAGCGCAACAATATGAACTGATTTGGGCTATGTTTTGAGATTAGTTATTGAGTTATTCAGCATATTGTTTGGGCTTCTCACTGGATCTTAACCAGAATGTTCCCCTCGGCACTCTTTTGTAGTTAGACTGCAAAAGCAAAGCTTTAAACGTGGAGACGTCCTTCTATCTTAATATTCTACAGCTTCGTAAGTGCAAATGCTGAATAAATGTGTTACATCCATGTGAACTCTGACAACAAAAAATGAGTCAATTAATTTAGATCTTGTAGAAATGCAGAATTTGCTTTAGTACACTTCCAGGTCAATAATTCATGAGGGTAATACGAGATGCACCTTCCAAGAGAGAGGACAGCCACTCAGTGAAAGTGAATACATGAAATACGTGAAAACATGATCTCCAAAATAAACTCAAATTCACATCCCACTGGAGCCTTCAGAAACAGAATGAATACTGCCATTCAGCACGTTAAAGCTAGACTTGTTCTGTAAACAAGTCATCCTCAATTTTAAGATTTGACTCATTTTAATTTTATTTTACTAGCTTAAGTTATCACTCACAAATTCTAAAGAATGAAATCTTCACCATGCACAGACTGCAAAAACAATTTCTACTGTATTCTGGATTAGAAGCAGTTTATGGTATTTCTTTAAAGATTTGAACATCTGTTAAATTTAGTATAAAACTCTGTTCCACTACAGTAAGGATGGAGGAAGAGTATTTGGTTCTGGGTTTTAAGGATACGGATCAGAATGCTCAATCAAGCAGGCAAATATATGTATATTAATATCAAGACCAATCAAATTTGGGTGTCCTGCTAATGCACTGGTTCTCAATGCAGTGATGATATCCTGGGGGGGAACAGTCAAAGTTGTCCCTGTCTTTATTTTTACAATAGCAGTACTTCAATACCTGTTTTGAGTAAAGACCTGAACCATATTGTAATTTCCTGGTATTACATCAGCACCCCCACCTATCAGAAAGAGTATGAAATAGTGTCGATAGCGCAGCATGTTAGCTAGCTTTTTTTAGCTGGAGTAAGCAGCAGAAAAAAAATAAGCTGGGGTAAATAAACTAGTTGGCATTGTGCAGCACTGTGTTAACAAGCGTTAACTCCTTTCATTTAGTGTGTAAGTCAGTAAATGTTTGTAGTGGTAAATGTTTGTTAAAAAATAAAATTAAAAAAAAGTTTTAAAAAGATGCATCTTTATAACTTATTTAACGTTATCAACTTCCAATGCCCTGAGGCTACAATATAGAAAATGTAACTTGCTATTTTACGTGTTCAGCTGTTCAACTCCAGACAGGAAAAATTTGTTTATTTTGTATTTGGAACTTTCATGTGTTGGTATGACAACGAATGATGTGATTAACAAGCAAGCTAGCACCAGGTGTGTTGTTGGGCATCTAAACCCGCTTTTAACAAAAGCCATTCTCTAAACAAAAAGACACTAACTGAGCCAGTGGTTAGCTATAGTTCAGTTTGGTTAAGTAGTGGAAAACTATTTCAAGAGGCTCATGCTAGTCATGCGTGATGTCTCCGTTCCTGCTAGCTTTTAAATGTGACACTGTAGCACAAACCCTGTGTCAAGCAAAGTAATGCCTACAATAAAAACTCCCATCTACACTTGGACATTGATCAGCAAGAGGTGCACCTTAAATTGTTTATGCTAACCATAGAGACTGTTATATATATGTTGGGTAACAGCTGCAAGATTGTTAGGTACTGTACCATGGGATTTAAAACAAAGTGCATTGCAAACAAACATTTTAAATTGTAGGCTATTATTACATAAAAACAAGTGTATCAAAATGGTACTACGTTATGCACACAACTGTAAATTCAATTGAGTCAGGATGACATTTATGATAGCTTGCATAACATGGACTTTGGTGGTTGTTGAAATTAATGTTTAAAATGTGCAAATAGCTAAAAAGTTGCCCAAATTCATAATTCACAGATAATGACAAACCACAAGGTAGTTTGATTGAATCCAGGCCTTGAAATCCGATAAACACGGGACAAAGAGCAGAAAATAACCCTCTTAAACCTGAACGCTAAAGCCATTTGCACACCGCAGGAAATGGGGCTGCATGGATTTCAAAGTGTCTTAAACCAATTAATCTGACACCACCACAAAGGACTACATCATCAGGCCCCACAGCATAAAAACTACAAAGTTTTACAAAGGTCTTCCTTTCCCCATTATGCAGTAAAATGAAGGCGGTGGTGACAGGCTGAGATGCATTATATCAGGGAGCATGACACTCGGCTCGTACGCTCTGCCCGGCAACACAAACGGGCTCATGTTTTAGCCCAAAGAGACTCATCACAAATCGCTCCAGACCAAGTCCGGATTCAGCAAACAAGCATTAGACTGCAGCACACAATATTCACACACACCCAACATTACCCTCTTTCACCCATCCCCATAGATTTGGAGAGTAAATGGTGTATGATACAGGACTGAGTATGTGGAGGAAACCCTTTGGAGAACCCATTAACAGTGAGATTTTTTTTAAGTACATATATAATTGTATCCATTACATGTTATTCTATGGGTGGCTGACAAAAACTGACACAACAAAGAATGATTGAGGGAAACATGAAGAGGACAGAAAACACCAAACAAAATGTTTAACAAAGAAGAACCACATCGTACCACAAAGGAAGAACTGCATTGTGCTGTGTTTGGAGAGAAGTTCTTTCATGGCTAGAATTGTCAACATGCACACACAGCTATTATAAAAATGATACGTGCTGCTGAATGGCAAATTGTTTTCTCAGAATGTGTCTCAGTGCCTGATTTGTATCGTGAATGTGACCCAGTCTCTCCTCCGGTAACCAGGATATCCTGTCAAACAACTGCTAAATAGGCTCCCCACCTCCCACGACAGTTTGCCATTTTGAAAAGCAGTTGGTTTTGCCCAAAGTTAACTGAAAGGGGACTATACCGTTAAAAGTTTATTTTCTAAAACCATTTCTGCTACTCAGGCCTCTACACACTAGAAAAAAGCTCCCAAGTATTTAAATTCAAAGCAATCGTTTAAAAAAAGACAAGACAAAGTACTTATTAAAAACGAGTGCACACACTGTAAAAATAAACAATGACCGACACAAAGTGGAGTGAAAAGAAAATGTAAAAAATTGCACCCACTACAGTACGTACCGTCATGCGAACATATTGTGCATTGGTACAGAGTAGAGACACACAGGGTCGAGTACCACCACTGATTCATCACAGCCCAGCGAGGACAGCTTAAAGTAAACATGGATCGCAGCCTACACTTAGTGACTTTTATCTTAAGTGTTCAGAAAATGAATGAGGTCCTAAACCCCAGTCACTGGAGAGCCCGGTGTCTACGAATTTGGCAAACAAACCGTTAGGAAGGCTGCGAAGAGGAGCCGAAGACAGCAGAAACCACACCCTGTACTCTCTGAGACCAGGTTCTGTCTGTCTGGTAAGAGGGACCTCTCATTTACCCGGAAATCCTGCCTCAACGCAGCAAAGACGGCAGATTCCTCCCCAATGCCAGTTTACCAGATAATAACGAAATACTTTCGGTCACTTGCTTTTTCCTTAACACGTCCAACGCCCCGGATTACCGAACTTACTTGCACGCTCCACCAGTAGATCCTCCAGTTGGAATATCTGTAAAAGGCTCGCAAGTCGCACTCCACAGGAAGGTTTCTGCTGAAGCTTTGCAGCGACTCGAGGAGAGGAGAGGAGAGGTGAACAGAAGGAGGAAGTAGGCGTTCGTCGGCTGAAGAGGAAACAGGTCCGCCGTTGTGTCAGAAAGCGGCAAGACTCAAAATAAATGGCTGACCGAACGGGAGACGGGAAGTGTGTCCTTAAGCAACACAGTGCTGGCCTCAAAAGATAATATAATATATGCCATTTAGCAGAGGCTTTTATCCAAAGTGACTTACAGTAGTGAATGCATACATTTTTCAGTATATGTGGTCCCAGTGGGGATTGAACCCACAACCTAAGCGTTACCAACGCCACGCTCTACCAACTGAGCCATGCAGAACCACTCCCAGAATGTGTTCACTCCCTCCTCTTAGTGGTGGTGCTAGTATCCCCAGTTTAACCATCAACACACTGAGGAGCAAGAAGTTGAATGTGAATTGAATGGTCGCAAATGAATGGTCACAGTTGATATTACCACAATCATGCAGGCATATAAAAGCTTTAACCATAGGCCAATCCATTAAACAAATTGAAAGCACTCACGCACGCTCTCCTATATTTGTATACAGAGCCCCTTTTAAAGTCTAAACCCTGTCACAAAAATGGCACATTTTGTTGCCTTACAGCCTGAAATTAAAACATATTAAATCACTTTGTCCACCTTTATTTACATTTTACCCTCCAGCTTCCAAGTGAAAAAAATTCTCAATTTCTGAACATGAAACAAAAAAACTAGAATAACTTCAATTGATAAAGTCTACACTCCGCTTATCACACTAATTGTAAACTTGCTCAGGGG
Organism: Aldrovandia affinis; assembly: GCA_029706075.1. NCBI lineage: Eukaryota > Metazoa > Chordata > Actinopteri > Notacanthiformes > Halosauridae > Aldrovandia > Aldrovandia affinis. The sequence continues at coordinate 4,269,993 of JAINUG010000060.1, forward strand.
GTGACCAATCACCTTCCAGATAACACACTAAGCTAATTGGCCTCCACCTGTGTTCAATTGTAGTGATTCTGATTACTTCTGAATAAAATCATCTGTTCCTACAGGATTCCACTGCTGAGTAGTGCATTTCTGACATCTCAAAGCCCATCTGGAGTTTGCTAGAGAGTGCGTGGGCGATCCAGCTAAGATGCGGGAAAAGGTATTGTGGTCAGATGAGACTAAAATAGAGCTTTTTGACTAAAATGCTAAGAATTATGTATGGCGCAAACCTAACACTGCCTATGCCCTCGTAACACCATCTCTACAGTGAAGCACGGTATTGGCAGTATCATGCAATGGGGATGCTTCTCCTCAGCAGGGCCTGGGGAACTTGCCAGAATAGAAAGAATAATGGATGGAGCAAAGTACAGGCAGCTACTGCAAGAAAACCTATTCAGGTTTTCAGCAGGACAACGATAACATAAGGGGAAGACGAGAACAGGCCATTCAGCCCAACACTGCTCGTCCATATGCACAGGGCCAAAGCTACATAGGGAGTGGCTCAAGATTAAAAAGGTGAATGTCCTCGAGTGGCCGAGTCAAAGTCCTGACCTGAACCTCATCGAGAAACCGTGGCACAACTTGAACATTGCTGTCTATAAGTGATGTCCAAACAATTTGAGAGAGCTGGAGCAATTCTGCCAGAAAGAATGGGTGAAAATCACCTCCAACCAGTGTGCAAAGTTTGTCAAAATTTTGCAAAAAAAAGGTAAATAAAGCTGTTATTGCAGCGAAAAGTGTTTCCAGCAAATATCAATGCTAGGGGTATGCATTAAATATTTTAAATATTTGCTGACATAACTAATTTCTTCTACAATTCTTCTCCTACAAATCTCTTCTTCTAATTTCTATAAACATTCAGTTTGAGCATGTGAGTTTTAAATACAATTTTTTAAATTTTTTATGTGACTATTATTTGTAATCCAGCAACATTTAAAAACTTTCCAAGGATCTAAGCACTTATGCAAGACACTATGTATAATAATATATAACATATGTGTGTGTGTGTGTGTGTGTGTGTGTGTGAGTGCGATGAAGAGAAAGAACTCATTCCTAGCTAGCTTCCTTACGCTTCAAACCAAGTAGCCAAGTCGTGCTAATACACAACGTCTCCTAGAGTCCCAGATTCGAACCCCGGCGCTACGGGACGTCGGCGCAGCTCAGATGTGCTCTCGCGCTGCCCTGCTCGCTGAAGGGCTGAGGCAGTGCCAGGCGTACGGTGTGATGCTCATGTTTCAAAGGATTTGATCCGTGGCTTCCGAGCTGGGGAGTCAGTCAATTCTGTCTATAAATAGAGCCTAGCAGAGGCTCTGGCAACAGGGAGAGCCGTGGCTAGGTTGTGCTGCAGTGCCTTTTCCTCTAATGAAAGCAGCCCGGCTGCACCCAGCGGGACGAGCTCCTGTTATTAGGAGTAGAGTCTGCACGGCCCAGGAGCCGAGACAAAAGAAGAGCATTCATTACGACGCGGGCCCGTTTCTCTGGATTAATGTTCGGCCTATATAACACAGCTTTATCTGCCATTTAACAATGTTGCGCACTAGTCACATATTCCACAAATGTTACACATGCCATATATGATCATCAAATTAAAATCGCTATCATATATCTGAATTGATTTCAGCCTTTGGGGGCCATTTCGTGTGGTGCTACACATTGGTGGTGGTTGTTTAACTGTAAAGCACTTTCAGATCCTGAGAGGAAAGGTGCTATATAAATTCAATCCATTATGAGCATTTTTCATTCTTTTTCTTTATTTAATTTGCATTTTAATTTTACATTGCAAGCCGGTACTAGTCCTTTCTCCGGAATTACATTAGGCTAGGAGTACGGTTTGATCTTACCGAAGCCTGTACTTCTGTACCCTGTGGGTTTGCTGTGTCCGTTATGTTTATCTTCATATCCGAACAATTCCGGTACTCAAAGTGTTTCACGTCAACACGTTTCGCCCTTTTATTTTCAACAAATACAATTACCGCAATAAATTGTTTATTATATTAAATGTTATTCTTTTAACATTTACCATGACTGTTGTGATAAATATTGTAAACAATCTTCAAATTCCCCAAAGCTGAGAACAAACCACAAAGCAGGTGAACTGAACAGGGATTATTTGAATAAATTCTCCCCAAGACCCAATGTCCTTTAAAATGAGGTGGCTCTGAACCAGGGGCTAATGACACAAGACAAAAAATAACAAAAAGAAGCTCAAAAGGCTCCTGACGTTTACCCCTCGGCCTCAGAACTGTCGTGGAGACTTTTATTTTGATTTTTTTCTTCAAAATTCCAATTAGCCCTTCTCTTCCACCTCAATATCCCCCAGCGGGTGTGCCCCTAAAGTCTCTCTGCCCAGGAAGATTAATTCACTCGTCAGGTCAGGACACATTTATGGCACAGAGCTCACAGCAGGCATGAGGCTACTACAGTGACAACTCTCACACTGCAGTCCCCTAAGTTGCAGCAGCAGCCTCTGTAAGATGCACACAGAGCAGTACCGGCTACAGCAACATTTCTACTTGCGGGGAACATTATGCAAGGCCATTGTTGGGGGCGGTTTCCTTCCACTATCTGGAAAAAAACCCATCACATTTTTACATTTTAGCAGACGCTCTTATCCAGAGCACTAACACAGTTTACATTTCTTTACATACAATCCATTTACACAGCTGGATGTTTTACTGAAGCAATTCACGTTAAGTACCTTGCTCAAGGTTACAAGGCTACAACGGCAGTGCTCCACCTGGGAATTGAGCCAGCGACCTCTGAGTTACAAGCCCAGCTCCGTAACCATTACACTACACTAAACACAGCGCTACCGGCGCGAGGACACGGCAAAACGTTTCGAAACACGCTGCAACATAATATCTGACAAGTCCAAAAAAGCGATGGCGAAAATAACACTGAGGTAATTAGAACCTAGTCGTTTCGCTCGCGTTCCTCGGAAACGTTGGGAGCGCCGCCAACGACAGCCGAAGCCTACGGCCCCATGAGTCACGGTTACTGCGTGACCTTCTGCTCCGTGCCTCCCAGCGCCCCGGCTGCCATACGAAGCAGGTCAGGGCTTCCACCGCAAGCTCGCTGGAGTGAGCACTCAGAGGCCGCGAAGGCCAACAGGAATCTGCCAACGGTGGCTGGTGAAGCGGAGGAGTTCCAGCGCCCTGGCTGGCTGGCTGGCTGGCTGGCTGGCGGGCGGCGGCAAGATCATCAAACCTCTTCAGTTTGCAAACTTTTTTGGACAGAATCAAAAAAATATCTTATTTTTAGCAAGTTACAGCACAGTGGTTAGCTTGGGTTCATTTTTAGCAGCGACATATTTATCAGACCCATTATTACAGCATCAAACAGTAACTTTTTGACAGAATCAAAAATGGTTACAGCACAACAGTGGCTGGTTAGCTTGGGTATCAGTGCTTTGATTGGCTCACCGACATGCAGCGACATATTTATCAGACCCATTATTAACTAAGACGATCAAATCTCTCCAGCTTTTTTTTGGTACATTATCATTTGCCAGTTTCCAACACCAGATGAAATTCCATATTCCATATTCCACAACTCCTTCCAAACGGGACTACATGGACCTCATTGACATGCTTAGAGACCCTGTCTGGGTATTTGACTGCCTTCCAAGTCCATCACATTTGATAATAGTGGTCTCATACCCTCAATTATATACACTTATATGCGAACAACAGCATTCTAACAATTCCTCTATGTACCCACAAGACTCTGGTTAGTATCAGTCTTGGCTCTCAAAAACGGGTAATCTACATAGCTGGGAGATTAAGTCTGAGCTGGAAACGTTTCTAGTGTTTGTGGTGAAGGAGAGTTTTCACATCAAGAATGTGAACTTCAATAATGCATTGACATAACACGGGGCCATATCCCAGGCGTATCTGGGTTTAGAATGTAGTTTTGGTCCGCCATATTTTTTATGCAACAAAGTTTTGGACCCATTTCTCTCGTAAATTGAACTCGCCCCTTATAGTACTGCTATGGCATCGTGCTTTGTGTACAGATAATGTCTGTTCACCTTTGCCAGTGATATTCAGAAACAGGAACTAAGAACAAGAACAGGAACTAAGCTCATGCAATCAAACCAATTTTAATAAAGTACATAATAAAATTCACAACCATCGATCACCTGCAAACAGTTTGAAACATAACGGTGCATAATTATTGCAAAATTATCATTGCATAATTAATTTACATATTGCCAGCCACCTTCTTCTTCATATGCGTGAATATGAGTAGAAGGATTCTACAAGATGGGAGCAGTACTTAACATGAGATATAGGTCAGATATGGGATCATTTTCTCACACAGGAACGAATTACTAAATTAAGACACATGAGCAAGTCTCTCAGTCCTCCGGGTCACTGCCTTTTGAATCTGTGGGGCAAAGTCTGAAAGACGAGCAGTCCCGACAATGCTAAATTAACCTCAGATGTCCATGGGCTACATGAAAGGCACTTTTACACCACATCACACCAGCCCAAATAAGTGGAGCTTTTTAAACTGTCAAAGGAGCAACCATGGCGACGGTGGTATTTCTACGTTCATTCCATTGTTGCCGCGGGAGGAGACCACGCAAGAGGTCTAAGGAAGAGGAAGCCGGGCAAATAACTGCCAGGACCAAGAGAAACCATTCATCAGACAACTCTACTACAACGCCCCAATTACCCTGAATGCACAATTTCAGAAGCCTCACCCCCCACCCCAACTGTGCTTCATGCAGAGTGCACACTTCAGATAAATAATCTCTCAACTGAACTGGAATGCTTATGAAACATCACCTAATATCTTTCAAAACATCATCTTAATAATGCATGTTACATTTTATAGGAGAAATTTCACTGTGACGTTTTTTCCCCCTGATCAACCCGATAGCATTTCTGTCTGAGGCCACGCTGAAAAAATGGCAGAGCAAAAAAAATATCCTGTATTTATCCTGGTCGCACGGTACACCCCAAGGGGACAGCGGTTGACGAAATGCCGCATTCATTTCTTTGCATGTCACTGACCCGGGGTCAAATTGCCCAGCCAATTCATTGCCCGTGTCAACCCCAGGCAAGGCACCCCACATTACGACCCAACGCATCCCTCCTCCACCCTCTCTGCAAGCCATTCCTGCTGTGGAACAGAGGGTAGCATTTCGCCTCTGGGGTAAGAGGCCGATATACCACAGATACTGCTGACCGAATATGAAATGTGAGTGTGTGGGCAACCAGAACCCCCCCCCTCCCTCCCTCCCCCCGGCTATTTCTGATTGGTGGGGAGGACGGGATCTGCGACAATGACTTAACCAACTCTGACCACGTCCACAGCAGGCCAGCATCCTGTTTTCCTTTCTGCCTCTAGCAGTGCAGAATCTCATATTGATGTAACCTTGAGCAAACGCGCGCAGCTTATTATAACAGAAACTGCTGGGAATGGAATGGATGTGAGGTGTATCGGTTACTTTTGGAAATCCGACAGGTAGGCACGGTGTCTGCCGCTGTTTTAGCGCTCACTGGTTCCTCTGGGGAGGGCCAGAATTGCAGCTGCCCCAATGTCTGAAATAATCTATGACCACACACATCCTGTCAAGTTCTTCACCCATCACATGCTTCCAGTCCATAAAGTTTCCATTTGCAGACCAGTGGTGCGTTGCGGTTCCCTCGGTTGAGGTTTGTCTGGCTATTCGATGTTGAAAAGGAAGCGAAAGAATCGACTTCCTCAAATCCTAAAAAAACACGTTTAAAAAGACATTAATCAATACTTCGCTTCAATAATCACTTCAATGTGCGAATGCTTTTTTCGCCAAAAAAAACAAATAATTAATACGTGTGATTTCAAAAAGATAATGTGGATATATATTGAGTTCATTTATTAAATGAAACACTGAAATGGAAGGACAAATTAATATTTTACATTGTTTGGATAAACGGCATCAGTTACCGCATTTTCTTTCTCAGGAAACAAGGCTTCAATATGATTCAGTCACCAAGCAGGGGACCATGAGCACTGGTCAACCGCATGAAAGTCCAGTCAAACAACCACATTTTAGAAGCACAGGCGCAGGGCTAAGGTTTAAACGACATGAAACAGTTATTTGGTTTGGACATGGTTATTTATTGATTTGTATGTATTCAGCCGAAGCCCTGAATCCTCACCCAAGGCAACTTGCGCACTGTGAGAAGACTACACTGCAATGCCTGAAGGAGGGGGGCTGAACAACATAACCACATTATTACATGTGTTGTATTTACTCACAGATTTATGTTACTGACATCATTTTATTCCTGTAAGAGCCGCAAATAACCATGGTTTGGTCTCAACCGGGCTGTTTCCTTCCAGGCTAGTTATGGCGCGAGATGTGTATTCCAAGCGCCTGCTGTGCTGTTTTAATTCAAATAAGCTAAAGTTTACGGAGTCTCGGTACTCTGTCTAAGTGCTTCGCTTTCTTTGCGATGACTAAATTCAGAGTACGCTAAATGATAGTAACCTCATTTCCCCAAAGTTGATAAAAGATAAAGATAACCCTAATTGTGAGACTTCACATTTGGCGATGCCCCGTTCAGTTACAAAACGAAGTCCTCGAGAAGCGAACGCGACAGAACAAATATGGATTAGTCCTTGTGCAGGCCTTCCGTGTTGTTGTCTTAATCTGCGGGGATCACGGGGCCGCTCTGCCGGGTGCACAAAGGCTCAGACGGGAACACCGTGACCATTTACGGACGACGAGCAGTGCCGGTGAAATTCGGAGGCGCGAAAGGGGGTGTCAAGTGAGCCGTGACAAGAATTTATGTTTCCTCTGTCACGTTCAGCGCCGTGTCGTGAAAGGACAAGTTATTCTTGCCGGGGGGGGGGAGGAATGTTCCCACCCTTTGACACATTAATCTCCTATAGTTTCCTCCATTAAGGTTATCCGCCATTTCCGTTCGGTACGCTACACAAAAAGCTAAATTTGGACCAGGTTGCATTTTTTTTTCTTTTTTTTTTTCAGTGAACGGAACATTGTCCACAGGTTCTTCCGAAAAATCATTTACAGTCACTTGGCCCTACTGCCACCGCAGACATGTCACAGTGTCCCGGGTGGCTTGTGCTAGCCTAGATTGAAACCTGAAAAAGGCCCGGAACATTTTGTGATTGATTTGTTGCTATTTTTACATGTCCTACTTCAAATAAATGGTTCAAAGTATACCGCCTGGTATTTCCAGCTGGGACGAACAGCTCAGGGGGAAATAATACAATGCCTTTTGAAATGCCACAATAGGCCACTTGCCTACAACCTGAGAGGGGAGATGCCCATTGTGCACGGACACCCTCGACGGTTACAGATCAGCAGGTCGTGCGGTAGCTACTGTTCCTCTGTGCTGACGGTGAAAGGTGGGGAGACGGGAGGATTCTTCGGCGCTACAAAAATACACACGCTCTAGGCGAGACGTGCGGAACGTTCCACAGTTCTGGAACGGAAAGGTCAATAAGACACTGTGGTTCAACCCGTTTCTCTTTCTGTAGAATCCTCGTTTCTCCCGTTCGACAATAGCGTCTTTATACTGGAATCGCGGCTGCGATGCAACCGCCGAAATCGCCCTGCCCAAAGGTCTCCAGCTTGAAGAGTCTGTGAGCAACCTGTAGCCCATGAGCTGTTTGAAATTCGGCCCAGTGACATACAAAAAATACTATTTGATGTATTTATGGTTATTTTAAAAGGGACAGATTCAAACACGTTGACCCGTCGAGTAAACGACCATCCGATGCGATACGCGTTATTGTATACCAAAAATGAAAACGTAGGCCTACATACTTTCGTGTAAATCAGTAAATATTTTATACAACAGTATAAAATATATACAAAGAAATAAAAAATATAAAGTATATTTTATACAACAGTATAAAATGATTCAATATCTAACTAGTATATTATTTTGTATTAACCTGTACATTTTTGTAAAGTATTAGCTGTTTTCCCACAAACCTGTGTTTTCCTCCTGCCGGTGCGCAAGCTTATGCGCTGGGGTACTTGTGGCCCTTTAAAGGAGGATTTTGGCCGCACCAACAAGACCGCCGCTACGGTCCACGCTGGCTAGGGGGAGCTCGCCGGCCCCAGCTCTCATAGGTCTAGGCGCAGGATTCACTGGGCGGCCGTTGCCAAGGATCCACGCTGCGACGGGAACGGGATCGGGAGACAAAGGAGACACTGTGCTCGCCCCCACCCTCACGCCACCACCACCCCCCGGCGCTGCCAGTTGTCCCTTGTCCCGCATGCCTCCTCCCGCCCCCAGCTGCCTCCGACCGCTCACTCTCCGTCCCGCTGCGTGCCGGGAGCATTCCAGAGGCCAGCCTCTCACTGCGCGGGCCTCTGCGGGCCCGCGCGGCTCCTCTGCAAGGCCGCGGTGTAGATCAGCTCCGGTCCTGCTCCGGGCCGCCACACATAAATAACCGATACTCACAGGAAAACAAGGGGAGGGGAGCTAAATCAATTCAACGCGGTGTCGACACAGTAGCCTTGCTGAACCAAGTTGGTTAAACGGCAGGCAGCCCGAGCGCATGTCGGGCCCGGAAGCCCCTGGCGCTGACATATTTCACCCACAGGCGCTGATCCTGGGTCAGCATGCGCCCTTTCAACAAGGTGGTAAGGGTGGGAATTAAGGGCAGGCAAGCTGGTGATGGACTGGCTGCTAGGGGGAAGAAAGTACCCAAGGTACCGTACTTAACAAGAGGTAGCCAACACGACCGTAATGCGCTGTAAGGTATATCTGTCAATGTGTATATTTGCATGCAGGTCTACCTGTATTCGGAACCATGCACTGCATGTACTGTTTGTAATGTAGGTGCTGTGCTTGGTTTGTCCACCAGAATGTCTGCATGCCGTATGACACAGAAAGGTTTCACGGACAACTCCTTTTTGCCAAGGAGGAAAGAGTATGGAAAGTGTGAAAAATTTGCACAACAAGCTGAGCTGAGATTAACTGATTTAGGACCACTGTTTCCAGTAAGCTGCAACATTTCTAAGGTTATTGCCTTGAATTTATTGTCCTTACGCCAAAGATTAACATGGAACCTTATAAGTATAGCCTCCAACAAAAAAAGAAGAGTAATAACTATATTTCAACCCACAGGAGTCTGCAGAACAAGCACAAAATCTACAGAAAGAAAGCGTTCGATAATTATGACAATTATTTTATTAGACATCGCAGCCATTTGTCAAGAATCTTAGTTCAGTAAATATGCAATTCTATGTAATATGGTGGCTTGATATGACCTCAAGCAATACCATGATCATCCAGCTACTAAAGATCCAATTTCAGTTATTTAAATGTGGTTTATATTAGAATATGGTGAAGCTTGTGCAAAGCACACTTTTAAAAGAGGAAAAAACCTGAAGTATATACAGGCACTCCTCACTTAACGACCGAGTTCCGTTCCTACAACTAGGTCGTTAAGCGAATTGGTCGATAAGCGAGGAGCCGCCCCTTACCGATACTTCAAGCATACCAAACTGTTAGTGGGTTTGTGTCAACAGTCTTTAGATATTGTTTTAATGTCACCTTTGCACCATTTATTTAAAAAAAAAAATTTTTTTAAATGTTTATACAGTAGTGTACTGTACACTGTAATAAACAGAATAGAGGAAATCAGCTCTAATATACATTACTTAGGTTTGCATACTGTAAATACAGGTAATAGTTATTTATTCTGAATAAAGAAAAGGTCTAAAGGAAACTCCAACTTGATAACTTTGTTTTAATTTGCATAACTCTGCCATTTCCACGACCAAAGTTCTCGTACAGCATATGATACCGACTGGTCGGAGAGCTGGTCGTAAGTCCGTGCGGTCGTTAAACAGGTAGGTCGTTAAGTGAGGAGTGCCTGTAGTTCCCTAGTGCTGACAGTAGTTCACCTGATATTATTATTTTTCCCTGAGTCTGCAGCTGTGCTCCACATGAAAGGGGAAGAGCAGCTGGTCTACAGTCAAGTTTATCTGTCAACAGAAATGCACTTAACAACAGTCAAACAGCTATCTGCCAGCCTTCCTGGGAAGGACTGTGGGAACAGCAACAATGCCCTGAAGGTTTATCTCCCTCTATTATACAGATAACTGCCAAAATAAAGGAAACACTTGAGTAAATGAAGGGTTCTGGCGTCTCTGTTATGGTGCGGGTTGCACTCCACCCTGGCGTGGTTTAAGTCCACTCAAACCCTGAGAGGGCAAGGTAGACGCCATAAATACAAAGCCATTGTGAGTGATCACCTTCATCCTATGGTGAAGCATTTCTCTCCTAATGGGAGCGGTCTCCTCCAGGATGACAATGCCCCCATCCACAGGGCATGAGTGATCACTGAATGGTTTGATGAGCATGAAAATGATGTAAACCATATGCCAAGGCCGTCTCAATCACCAGATCTCAACCCAATTGAACACTTATGGGAGATTCTGGAGTGGCGCCTGAGACAATGTATAACACCACCAACAAAACACCAAATGATGGACTTTTTCATGGAATAATGGTGTTGTATCCCTCCAATACAGTTCCAAACACTTGTAGAATCTATGCCAAGGTGGATTGAAGCTGTTCTAGTGGCTCGTAGTGGCCCGACGCCCTATTAAGACACTTTATGTTGGTGTTCCAATTATTTTGGCAGGTGCCTGCATATAGAACACACAGTGCTGGCACACAATAAGTTGTCACTATTTGTTTGGTGAGAAAGCTCTGTGAGGAGTAGAGCCAGTGACAGAGTTTGCAGCAGGCGACTGCAGTGCCCCACTGAGACGGCGACAGTGACAGAACATTTGTGCAGAATTACAGAACTCCACTTTCGGCAAAAAGGGTAGCTGGATTCAACCAGAGGAGCAGTAAACGTTAGCGCTTTGAATCATGGGCATTTAAAGCAATTCCACGAACGGGGAGAAGTATAGAATCGCAACCAGGTGTTTACCACATGGTACCTTTTTCAAACATTTTTACATCAAACAGAACGCTAACAGGAAAGAGGTTTTTTTGGGGGGTTGGGTGATGTTTTGTGGGCACACACCTCCCTGACGCACTGGCACACAGAAAACAATCTTTAAACAAGGTTTTCAGGGCTATTGTCCTCACTCGCAGATGTCTGTGTGTGTGTATGTGCTTGGGGGTGGGTCCAGACTTAAATGAAGAGGTTTAAGTATAGACTGTTCTTTTAGACCGTAGACTGGTTCCCATAGACGGAGTAAAGACTGTTCCTTTATTCAACTTGTTTTTCGGGTAAATCGCTGCAAGCGGCAATTACCCTCATTACAAGCTCATAAAACCTACTTGGAAAATATGCAGAGGAGAACAACACAACAAACACACAAGAATCTGCCTTCAATTCCTGGTCTACAATGACACACATTCAATCCTAGCTCGGAGTTACAACAACCATTTTATGTGCCTGGCAGCCTGTCAGGCCAAGAACAGATTTCAGCACAGGCTGTGCTGGTGCATGAGTGTTTAGCGAGCTCTGAAACACTTACTTATGTATACAATATGCCCACATTGTTCATGCTGTAGACACTGCTATCCAGAGGGCATTACGAGGCTCCAGAAGATTACGAAGCATTACGAACTCCAGAAAAACACAAGTGACAATTATGCTACTATTGATAGCTTAACATACCAGGAACTCACTTCCTATGGCAGTAAGCTGGACATCCAGGTTAAATTGAAATGTGTAATTTTGTCTTAAACAAAAGGGCAATTTAGACAAATGAAAAATGAACTGCATTTTAGGTTTCAAGAAACTTAATGTCTGTATTTTTGCAGATATTGAGAAGTTTTTAACTTCAGTGAATTGGATTACAGCAGTATTTCATTATCAAGACACTTTTGGGAGTTAGTGATGATACCAATGAAAGGAAACTGTGCTGCAGTCCATTTACAGCAGCTATAGTTTTACATATTCTAGCTTGGTACCTTGTTTGTGTAAACGATAGACACACTGCGAACACGGATCTCATTGCACAGTTTGACTCGGCTGCCGTCTGTAAGTTAAAGAACAATTACGCTCATCTCGAATGTGTGCTCAATGTTCCCTAAACTAAGAATCATAATATAGTAATGGTTAGAAAATGGGGAAGCATTGATTTATAGTACACTAAAGGCTATTTACACACTGACTCAAACTAATAAAAAAATAATATTTACTTCCCACAGCTATTTTTTCACCATGTTACTAGGTCATTGCAAACAGAATGTATAGGAGCAGTATGAATTTACCTTAAGTCACCAAAGCAGAGTGCAAGACATGTTACTCAGCAGTGTCCATTGATGAAGCAACTTTCCGAAACCAAGAATTATGACTGAAGAGAATAATAAATGTAATATTTTTAATACACAAACAAATATTTAATTGCAGCCAGCAATGTGGCATTACAGGGAATAAGACCCATTTTTACATTTACATTTTAAGCATTTCGCAGACGCTCTTATCCAGAGCGAACTACAAGATGACCGTCTTCGCCTGTTATCTAGCTAGCTGGTGTATCATGAATCTCAACACCATCTCTCTGCCATAGCACATCGGCAAACCCCATTGTTAGCCTACTAATTTGTTTTTTAAAAAAACACGATCGTGTAAATGCATAACTACGTATGCTGAGCTAACCTGTAAACAGCACATCCTCTATGCATGCTACACAGGTTTGTGCCTTACTGTGTGGAATTTGATTTATTTCTTACCCATTTTATCAGCCTTAGCCAAGGGCTGACAGGCAGAAGGATCCAACCAGCCCTACAAAGCACTGCAGGGATTAGAGCCAGACAGGATCAAAGTGAAATAAAGCGATAGGATGGTTGAGAGCAGACACCTGTATACGTCTTGAAGGCTCCTGCACAGATCAAAAACAGACCTGTTGCGTGGCGATACAAATATACATTCTTTGCTCAGAGGGGGAAACCCATGCGGTGAGGTCAAAGAATGACACCGTCATTGAAGGAAGTAAATATTTCTGCACTGTCAAACCGGTTTCTTTCTTTCTTTTCAGTTCTGACACCGACTACATTTTAAGGAACAAGACCGAGATAGTTTGTGACGTTACGCGTGTACCAGATCAGCGTTTTCTTCCGCCACGTTTAGCAGGGGGTTCACGTAGGCGTGGCGCCAGTGATAAAGATATACTGATGATGGTAATTTGACCGAAACGTCTGTCTCTTTGTCTTTTGTCGATTAAAAGACTTTAAATTAAACATCGAGCCTTCGCCTCGTTTGGGATATTCCCTTTTCTACACACAGTGTGCGGGTTCCACCTTCATTCAGCCAGTGATGAAGACACAAAGACAAAACGCAGACAAGACGTGAAGCGAACCCGGCTGTCAGCCTGATCTCCGTTCTGATTGGCGGGTGAGGTATATCCACATTCACCACCTGTTTCAGAGGCAATCACAGCACCTCACTGTGCACACTATTATCAACAGAAATGTCAGTGTTTACAACGACTGCAGCGGAATACCGTTTTAACCATATGTTCAGACCCAGAGATTAAATCTGAGGAAGCCTAGAACCTGACCAGTCTGTTAGCACGGCCTCACAAAAGCGTTAGCCTGCTTCTTTAACTGAAGGACTGTGGGACGGACATTTTAAATGTCCTTATTTGGAGATTTGAAACACTGGTTAGATAATCTCTAAACTTCAACTGCTTACTGCTCTTTTCTAGCCCACTCTGTCACTGTTTTAGCCACAAATTAAAAACCAGATACGTTCATTTTTTCCTCTAGTAAGCCGGTGTTCACTGACTTCTGCCATTTTAAATATTGGTATAGAGGCATTTTAAATACTGGCATAAACAGTAGTGTTGGCATTGGAATAGTGAACTTCCAAATAAATGTCTATTTTTAAAAGAAAAAATAGGTGACAGACAATCCATTCCTAAGAATCAGAAAGGCAAATTTACAAATGTCTACTGTTTAAAAAAAGTATATATTTATGCTTAGGTCAGTTGATGTATTGTATTTTTATCTTCGATTTAGTATCTGCTCAGCCAGCTCAGTTATAGTATGTTTACAGAGTATAGCTTTCTAGGATCTTAAACTAATTCCCCCAATTGCTAATTGTGGATCTCAAATCAAGGCTGTGCATCACATGCATCACTTGCACCCTCTACAACAGGGGTGGGCAATCTTACCCTGTGTGGGCCAGTGTGGGTGCAGGCTTTCGTTCCAACTGAACAGTGACACACCTGATTCCACTAATCAAGCCCTGATTGAAGACTTTGATTAGCTGATTAGTCAAATCAGGTGAGCTACTGCTCGGCTGGAACAAAAGCCTGCACCCACAAAGCCCACACACTGTAAGTTGATACTCTACAAGGACCACTGCAGTTGATGCACTCCACATGCACTCCGTAGTACAGGCCACGCGGTAATACAGGAGAGTTGGCACCAATTGAAGGAGAGGCGCATCCCTCACGGGCGAAAACAGACAGCACGCGAGTGCCTGTCACATTATTAGGAGAAGCTAATGTAAGAATAACTCAAGGACCCCTTGCCAACATAAACATTTCCTACCCCTGGCGGGACGAGGAAGAGTTGTGTCCCATCACCGCAGACCTGTTACGGACGGCTAAGGGCAATTTGAAACAGAACTTCACATTTCTCCCTGGTTCCAGTTGCAACAGCAGGAAAACCCAAAGAGATTTATCGTACCAATGTGTATTTGCTGTAGCGCTCACCAAACATGACTGAAAAGCATTGAGCTCTACTGTAAGCTCTCTCTCTCTCTATTTGTATATACCCATTTAATAAACGTATTTTAACTGAAGCCCTTCCGTCAACAAGAGTGCCTTGAGCTTCATTGAAGCAAGACCAATGCACTGTGACTTGACTATAAATATGTGCTTGAAATTCCTGTTACCACTTCAACTATAAAATATGACAATATTAAACTGAGGTAATGTGCAGGTTAGACATTCCACCCGAGCACTAAGAATGCTGCCATCGTATGCTTCACGTGCTTGATTTATACATTTGCGATTCGTCCAAACACATTTCCTGGGATGACCCTAGGCACCCTTGAAAAACTTTTTAAAGAAAGCCAAGTTATTTACCAGTAAAAGATGGATATATCCTTTTCAATAATAACACTAAAAGTTCCAGTCTCCAGCGATCATTGTTAAATTTACAATCTCCCTGAAGCAGAAAGTATGGTTTCGCATAAACTGTGCCGTACAATATATCCTCAGAGTTTATTTGAGTTCAGCTCCCAAGCTCTCCATATGGGCTGTCTACTTCTATCTGGGCTCTCATTTGAGACCTGAGCTTCCAGGGCAGGGGTGTGTACTGATGACTCAAAATGTGCAGCAGGCACTGCCAAGTGCAGCGCTCCCCATTCAACACTGCAGAACAGCCATGGCACACGTTCAAGGAAAAGTACACAAATTAACATCAAAAGTACTCAAAGTATGCCTTTGTTTGACTCTGTTAAACACTGCCTCTCGGTTTTACAGCACAGAGGATGAGATTAAGAGAAACTGCTTTTTTAATTTCCGAACACACAAAAGAAGATCCGGCTTATTGCCGACTGTACACAATATGAGACGAGTGTGCCGGTCTGCGCTTCAAACCGTCCTACTTCATTTTCCCTGGAACAAGTGATGTGCAGACGAAGGGATAAAAAAAAAAGCAAGCTCGCGACCTTGACAGTGCCTGGGATCAGAGCTGCATTGTGTAAGCGACTGCCTGCACAGCTGGAATGCACTGAACTGGCGAAGACAAAGCATGGAAACTCCTTTAATGCATCGGGCCACAGCCGGGCCGGGCAGCATCCACGAGCAGTCAACTGGACCGCAGAAGCGCGAAAGCATGCGGTTTGAGCACATCGAACAAAGGGCTCTCTCCGGCTCAGAGCTAGACTGAGCTTAACGACACAAAGCCCCCTCCTTCGCTCCATAAGGGGCGTCCTGCATTCGGCAGGGGTAACCTGTATAGCCCAACTGAGCTCTCAAGTGGCATAATTAGAGGTTGCATAGGCTTTGGATTCATATTCATTTAAAACTGGTCAAATTCACCTTTTCTTCTCTTGGGTACTGCCTACACTCTCTTACTGCATCAGACCCAGGTTAAATAGTCTGTGCCTTGCTGTCCCCTCCACTCATCTTGCCTTGTGCCATTTCATTTGCAGTTTGTCTTCTTAAAACTTTTAGTAGTTTAGCAAAAATATGCTAAAATGTTACTTGATGACAGGTCAACCGGTGTTGGGCCCGAGGCTATTCTAGCCAGCTAGCTACCTAGCGTTGTGTCTCAGCCTCAGGGGCCTCTCCCGCCAAGCAGACCACTTCTCGCTCGGAGGCACAAATTGAAGATATGGAGTCCCCCTGGGTGCTGGAAACAGTATTAAAGGGGTATGGACTCCAATTTCATTGCCGGCCACCGCCCTTCGGGGGCCTTCGGGCTATAACAATGCCTGACTCCAAAGAGAGCAATTAGGAGACTGCAGCTATGAGAACGACTAGGTGGGTTTTATTCCACCACATATTTCATCGTGCCAAAGAAGGACAGTGGCTTCCGCCCCCGTCCTTGATTTACGGCTCTGAATTTATTGAGAGAACTAAAGTTCAGAATGTTCTCCTGTCTGTCTGAGCCACAGACAATACCTGCGGTTCACCTTCGGAGTTGCTTATGAATTCCGGGTCCTGCCCTTTTCCCTAGCACCCCAGATGTTCACCAAGTGCATGGAGGTCTCAGAGGCTGTTGATCCTAAACTCCCTGGACTGTGTGCCTGGGGTGTGTGCCCCATCCAGGGAAAAAGCCATAGCAGACACGGTCTCTCTTAGTCCACATCAAGAGCTTGGGTTTCACGTTGAATGCCAAAAAGAGTTGCCTGGGCACCTCCTAGGTTGTGACCTTTCTGAGCATGATGATGATTCTTTTTAATAATGTATTTTTACCCCGTTTTTTAGTTCAATCCCCCTACCATTATAGTTTGCTGCCGTAGTCCAGTGACCAGCAGTGACAAGGGCGTAGCGCTGCCTCCTCCGAGACAACACTCGTCGTGCCATCGACTGTAATTCCGGTACCCCAGAACCACTCCTGTGTGCAGCGAACTGTGTGTTGGCTCCCCTCCCCCCTCCCTGGGGCGGACAGCCAATTGCCACCCCTGGTGGCACTCTGGGCCAGAGCCGACTCTGGCGAGATGGTGAATCAAACCCCGGTCTCCATGGCCAGTGTCGAACGTCGTAACCACTGGCCCACGCGGGAGACCCCATGATGATCGTTCTTGAGTTCAGCCTGGCAGGATCCATCAGAGAGAACTGGTGTGTTCCAATGCCTCTCTGATGGGCTGGCCGGTTCAGGGGAGTGCAGCCAGGGGAGAGCGGAGCCCACCCTGGCCCGGACAGCACATTAAAAAAAAACCTAGAGCTCAGGGTGGTTCGCCTAGCTCTCCACCACTTTCTCCCTCTGCTACAGCAAAGACACGTCTCGATACAGACAGACAACACCTCCGTGGTAGCTTACATAAAGACGCCAGTGTGGCCTGGGCTCCTTCTGCCTACACACGCCAGCTTGGGAACTCCTGTTGTGGTCCCAGAGCAACTTAGCATCGCTGCGCATGTCTTGGATGTTTGAAACACCACGGCAGACATGCTTTTGAGAGCGGGCCCTCGTGCGGAGGACTGGAAATCAGAGCCCCACGTAGTACGGCAGCTCTGGACGAGATTCAGGAGGCAGGAGGTCAACCTGTTTGCATCACAGGAGGACACACATTATCCCCTATGGTCTTCATTGGACGGCTTCCCAGGGCATCTGGGCCTAGACGCCCTGGCTCAGGAGTGGCCGCAGACACAGCTTTACACCTTTTCCTCTCCACTGATTCCTGGCACTGTCAACAGGGTGTGCGAAGCAGAGCATCAGTTGCTCCTTATCACCTTGTGTTCCGTCCAGGTGCCCATGGCTTCACCTCCTGCTAGATCTGCTGTCAGAGACATCACGGAGATTGCCCGAGACCAGGTTCTCTCTCTAGCTTGGGTGGCCTTATGGCACCTCGACCCTGCTCCTCCCCAGCTATGGGTTTGGCCACTGAATGGCACAAATAATGGTCTGGCCTTGGCCTTCAGCATGCTGTCCTCCACACACTGCAGAGCACCAGACCCCTCTACAGCGTCTACATGTGAGACCCGCTGGTGTGTATTCCGAACATGGTGCAGGTCTCATGAGGTGGTTCAGCGAGTCCTCCCACCATGCTGCAGTTTCTCTTACTCAAGACATGTGGCCATTTACATTTGATTCTGGAAACACATTCACATGGGCACCAACACAGAACTGTAGCGAGCACAGTCAGAGCAGATGGTATTCAACCCAAAACACAGTGTGTTCAGAGCCTGTGAGCCCAGGTGCTGAGAAGCGCAGATATTAGTAAATGCCATAAAGGCTGGGATCTTATAACCAGCTCTTATAACCATGAATTCACTTCCAGCTGTAAAAAAAAAAAAAAAAGGTCTTGTTCAATTTCCAATGGTTCATTAATATTCAAGAACAGGCCTTCAGACTCTCCTGAAGAATTCCAGAACATATGTTGACCTGGGAAAACCGACCTTGAAAACCCTGAAGAAAAAGACGAACTTAAAATATTTTAACCTGAACTGCAAACGCGTTTTGAGCTGACAGGAGATTCAAGACGTATAATCTTTTTTTTTTTTTTTTTACAGTAAAATTGTAAGATAACGCCAGGGAAGTAGGCTACGCGTGAATTAGGCTGCAATTAGAATGCTTAGTGTGCGCGAATTCTGTAATAGGAGTAGGATAACCTTCAGTCGAGAAATACTCAAATTGCAGAGGTTGCACTTCGGAGTGATGGGCTGAGTGTGTGCAGAAAGTAATTTACATGCACACAACCGTGTGTGATGAATCTGGATGAGCGCTAAGTGCGACTGTGAATCTTAAATTTCCCACGAAGGGATTCATCCGATCGTAATTGCCGTGTTTATCACGTCGCAGATGGGCCATTGAAGACTAGAACCCTTAATTATGGCAGCCTACAAAAGCGCGAAAATGAGATAAACCGATTTTGAATCTCGTTGCGACTTCAGAGGTGTGTTCACGCGCAGCTATGTGAGTGAGGCCTCTCCCAGAGGAACATATGGTCACGGTTTGAAGCACCATCAGCTCCACACCTCAACATCTTGCGCAGCTTCGCAACAAAGAAGACATGCGTCAACTGAAAGCACTTCCATCCGTCGACTTAAATCAGTGTTCTCCTTTTTCTTTCATTCCCCAAATGGTGAAAAGGCTTATGTAGCCGAACTCAAATAAAAGCATATGTGCAGGCAATTGGGGCGATCATAACCCTGTGTGTAGCGAAATCCCCCAAATTATGTAGCCTAAAATCCAGAACAAACAACAAATTTAAAGGAAGACTTGAGTAAAACAAGATAAATGTTTCATTACGTTGTGTTGGGGGAATAGACTGCCTAAAAGGTTTCATTCCTATAGGCCACTCTCAGAATTAAAGCCTGGATTACAGACAATGGTTAACCCTGACTGTAAATATAACCAACATATCTATGCTATTCATTCCTATCATGGAAGCAACAGCCAATATCCACCTCACAGAATCAACACTGAATTCATCCAAGGAATCTTTCAACTGAAAGTAAAGTGAAAGCCGACGCACCCCTAAGAATTGTGGAGCTGGGCAGCTGGCTCTTCAGGTTAGTTTACGGGGTAGCCTATAAATATAACGACCGCCACTAGCAAGGCCAGTGTGGTCACTGTGGCGGCTCCTGCCCCCGGCAGCTGTACAATGAGTGAAGTTGAAACAGTCAAGCTGTCGCTATTTTGTCCGACTTGTGTGGGAGACTTCGTAGAGAAGATTAAAACGTTTCATACAATAGCCTAAATAACTAAAGTCATTGTTAAGACTACTTAGCCTATATTAGGCTATAGTCTGTCACATCCCAACGTTTATGAGGTCTTGTCAGCAACGACTCAAAACATTTCGTAATACAGCTAATCACATCGTTTCAACAATCAAACGGCAAAATATAGGCTACTTTAGAGCTGTGCGCTCATTAAAATGTAGGCTACAACAAGGCATAGATGCCTGTAATTGTTGCCCTGTAGGCTAATTCTCCGCCAACATTGAACTGTCACCATAAGGGCAGTGGTCCAAATTTTTTGTAAAAGGATAAAAACAGGCATTGCTCAAACCACGTGCAACATATAGCCTGGTAGGCTCGCTAAATAGGCTACTACAGATTCAATAAAAAAAAAAAGCTTTTTTAACATTTCTTATTGGGATTTGTTTAATTAAAACTTTTCATATACAGTTAACTAAAATTCTTAACCTGTTTCGTTGTTTTGTGTTGAAGTTTTCTGAAAGCTATACTATAGTTGCGGGCTAAATGTTTAGCTGTACAGAGATCTTACTACAGATGCGACAAACTTCAGCCGTGGGCTGGACAATAACATCAAAGGCAAAGCGTTGCAAATCATAATGTCAAAAATGTTAACATAGGCTCCTGTTTAACGGTCATTCCCGACTCTTAACCAAATTAGCTAGATGATCTTCATAGGACTTCACATACTCAAGCCACTTTACATACTACTAAACTAGAAATCGGTAGTAATCGCAAATCGCATATTAATGTATGTGTCACATAAACCGCACCGCATACGGAGATATTAGCTAGCTAAGTTTTGCGAACTGGGTATCCGAACACATGAACTGAAACCGCAAGCTCGCTAAAAAGATAGTACCCGGGACTTGTCTAGCTTGCTAGCTCAACTAGCTAGGCTAGCTAGCTAAGTATAAGCAAACTGGAACGCTCTGCATCACAGGCCCCCTTGCAAAACATAATGACATCGTAGCTAGCTTGCTGCGGTGTTCAATGTCACATATTGTCTCAAGTAAATTGCATTAGTCTTTTTGGTGAGCGGTCTAACACCTTAAGCCAAACAAGTTGAAAACTCAAGTGCATGCTCGCGGTGGCTGAAGCGTTCCTGCTTGCTGTGATTTTGAATGAGCGACAATAATTTCACAAACCTGATGAAGCGAGCGGACTTTCCCACCACCAAAGTGCTGATGTTCGGAGTTTCAGTGCAGCGCTATCGGTCTCTACTCCTGCTCAGGCACGGCTGATGTTTTCACTTCCTCTTTCCTCCTCCTGCTGGTTGGTGCTTTTCCTACTAGCGGTGATGTGAGGGCTATCGACCAATTACAGCACAACAAATTGTGACAATATAGTAGCACAGCGCTTTTTTTTTTATCGTGATCGAACATCCAGCACCGAAAAATAAACTTAGCCGTCCCTTGTTACAATGCTGCGAGTAGGCTAGCTACGCGTTAGTTTTAGCTCCACGTCGCTGATTGCAAGAATCCCCTCATTCGCAAAGCCAATTTCACTGTGCAAATAAACTGTGTATGGACAAAGAATTTAAATAATTAATGACAATTCAAATTGATGTATGCAGTTGATGTATCATTGTATGTATAATACCTAAACAAACAACAGCAATGATAATAATAATTGTCAACAAAAAACGGAATGTTTGAACTTATGATCACTGTTTTAGCCAAAAGAGAGAATCGGACTGTTATTAGAGCTGTTTTTATACGCATTGCGCATGATATAATTGCTCATATGGACAAGCTTTCGTACGCTATCACGCAAATATAGGCCTATTTCTTGCTTTTGACCAGGTTATAAATGCTTTTATTCTTATTAATGCGTTTGACCAAGTTATTAATCACAAGTAAAAGAGTAATTGCTAATAAGACAGGTCTATGAAACAATAACGCTAATTAGACAACGGGATACGTGTTTTCCTACCAACAGTATTGAAGTTTGTCAAGCTGTAGATTTGTGTACAGCTTGTAACCGGGAAATCAAAGATGCGGGCACGAGTAGTGCGTGAAGAGATTAGATTAACAATACACAAAAATAAAGTTACACTGAATTGACTAAGTTATCAAAAGTTGTATAATTATGCAGAACTGCTAGCCATATCTGTAAACAAAATGCCTAGTTTACATATTTCGCACTGAAATTTGAAAGTTGGACAGAACTTGGTGACGTTACCCGATGACCCAATTGCTCCCTGTTGGTAGTATGGCAGAATGAAGTGTATCCTAATGTCGCCTAAACTTTACAAAACGCTGGTATCAATCTGCTTTCCATTCGTGGTTTAGTTTATGGCTGGCAATCCTTTCAGTTTTTTTCCAGTTTGAATATGTTTTGCAATGTATACTGTTGCCCTAAAGTTGGTAATCTCACATGAGTTATGTATATAACATTTTTGTTAACGCGCGTGTGACAATGAAAAAGTTCCAATGTTGAAGTAACACTTACACGGGCAAATCGCCGCAAATGTATACGAATGCACGAGTAGCCTACAGCCTATAGTAAATAGACTGGTTGGTCTACAGTACGTTGTGATGTGTTAAATGGAACTGTGGGCAATCAGATGAAGCCCAACTGAAGCCCAGGAAATTAGTAATCATGGTCGTAAATTTGTGCCACTTTAAGTCATTACTCGCAAGTACATTTTACTAAAAATATCCTTTTGAGAAATGACTTACAGCTATTAGGCGTGAACAGCACCCTAACATTACTGTTAACATGTCAGGGAAGAACGCTGCTGCTCGCCTGGTGTTCAACCAGCCGAAGTTCACCCACGTCACCCCTCTACTCTCCTCTCTGCATTGGCTCCCCATCGCAGCACGCATCAGATTCAAGTCACTGGTGCTGGCTTTTCAAGCGGCCAGAGGTACTGCTCCCCGTACCTCCAGTCACTCATCACGCCCTACACCCCGTCCAGACCCCTCCGCTCCGCCTCCGCTGGGAGACTGACTGCCCCATCCCTCCGGGCGCCTGGCAGCCGCTCCTCGCGGTCTCGCCTCTTCTCTGTCCTGGTCCCTCGTTGGTGGAACGACCTCCCGCAATCGGTCAGGACTGCGGAATCACTTCCAATCTTCCGCAAGAGACTCAAAACCCACCTCTTCAGACTCCACTACCACTGAACACTGTCCATCTAGTCAATCTGTCGTCACCACTGTTTACTTGTTCTAAAAATTTTTTTAAAAAAAATAAACACCCACTAACCTTTTCTTTCCCAATGTTACAGGTATGATACGCAGACGCCTGCAATGTCTTTTGCCGTTTTACTGCACTGATCTTGTACGCTAACTTTGATTGTTCTCACCTTGTATTAATGCACATCTTGTAAGTCGCTCTGGATAAGAGCGTCTGCTAAATGCTTAAAATGTAAATGTAAAAATGTAAATGTAAATCTACAAGTTAAAATGTTTTTTGAAGATTAAACTCAGGCCAAGCTGTACTCAAACTGACCTGTCATTACCTACAGCATTTCATAAACATAGATGCAAGCAGTAGTGTCCAGACGTCAACCTAAACTAGGTTGCAGGTACCTTTCATTGCGGTATCCAGTTGACCAAGCCACGTCAGAGAGAGGCTTTGCTAGCAGCTGCTTGGATCTATTTCAGATGGGTACAGCTCTCATCACCATGGCAAAGCGGTGGGATTAGGACCAGCACTTCTGCACTCTCAGTAATAATCTGTGATAATAGTGGCTGTGTATCTCCTTAGACATTTTTAAAATCCTTTAAACATAATTTCCCTCGACCAAACCTACAGGAGGCAGAAGTCAGACAAGCACAGCAAATGCATTGGCATAACATACAGGGCTGACATTACAAATGTGCTTGGCTAGGGCAAAAATCAACATCAGTCTAACATTACAACACAGTCTAACACAGTTGTACGGCCGTGTTACGTTCTCACAAAAGGATGAGCATAGACCTCTAAAAAAACCTCTAAAAACTCACAGAATGTGGATAACCAATAACTTTCCAATCCAAACCTTAACAGGCAAGGAACCCACTCCAAACCAGTCACTGGACAGTTTAGCATCCACTGCCATGTCACTCAGAACAAACATTCCACCAAACACTCAAGAAACATCCTTTCCTAATGTTTGTGCCATAAAGAAGCTTGATGTAGGTGGAACAGTGGAAAAGGCTCCAAAATATCCTCCTTGTGAAGTAAGACCCTTAGATGCCAAGCAAACTCTGACATAACTCTGACTAAGTCAACAACCTTCGGTTATCTGGCCATACTCTACACCAAAAATTATTATTGGTTAAAATAATGCGCTAATTTTTTACTGTAATAATTCACTATTCTAGCAGTCTATTCTTCCCAATGTTACAGGTATGATACACAGACGCCTGCAATTATGTGTATTGCTGTATTACTGCACTGATCTTGTGCGCTAACTATGATTGTTCTTACCTTGTATTAATGCACATCTTGTAAGTCGCTCTGGATAAGAGCGTCTGCTAAATGCTTAAAATGTAAATGTAATGTAATGCAGTCATGGCAGTAGAATGTGACATCCCACTTTAGAGCTCAAGGACATGATATGATATGGACGTGTAGCAACAATCCCTCGGCATGCCAAGATTCAACAAAACATGTTAAGGTCGGTGACCAAATCTGAACAGTAATTGTGCATTTGAAATGAACTGCTACTCTTGTCCCAAAATAAAGATTTGAGAAATTCTTTAAAAAGAGAACAAGGAAAAAAAAAGGCTCACAAGGGGGAAATGGCAACGCCCCATTGAACATTCACAGTGGACTCCCACAGAGAAAGACACAGCGCCTTCGGTGAGCTACAATTTACACACTGCACTGTTGCAGCAGAGATGATTTAGCATACGCCTTCAGCCAAATATAAAAAGGAGAGCGTTGTCATGGAGCTGGGGATAACAGGGAGGAGACCAGACGGTGCTTCCTGTTTCAGCACATGAACTATAAACACATATACGCGCTGAACATTAGACGGTGTGAAAAAACAAATTAAATCTCCCCCTACATTTCTCTTCCCCAGAATAGGACAAGTTTAAAAGCTCTCCCATCACAGGGCGATGTCAAGTGAAAATCCTGATGCTTTCTTTCTAAAGCTCCAATCTTGTATGTTCATTTGGGAGGAGTTCTGTTAAGTGTCCTTTGATGTGGCTTGCGGACTCTACAGCTTGCTATGAAATGACACGTGCGCTCCCAGTTCTACTGCGGGATTCGCATGCTGAGCGAGGGGTGACAAGCCGAGCGCTGACATCAAAAAGGAAAATTGTGTTTTTGAAGAAGCCAATGTGTGAACAGCACCACGCCTATTTCAGCTGATGCTGAGAGTTGCGCTATGGGTTCCCTTGTCCTTAAAACTCTAGGATAAACGCAAACACAAGGACACCACAGGTCATGCATTTAGTGTGATTCATATTAGGTGGATGTGTGTAATTCCAGTCTCTACCTTCATAGAGGCTTATCGTGTATTATGTCCAGATGTCTGCTGTACTATTTTGAGCCTATTCAGTAAGAAGTCCTTTGGTGATGGATGACCATGACCACAATTGGTGATACAGAAATACTATAAAGGAACTTCATATCAAATTCTAAATCAAACATGCGGGTTTATGAAAAAATAAACAGTTGAATAAACTGGAAATATTGTTCGGTTTCATTTATTGGAATTCTCTTTGACATAATTTGTATTGATATATTTGCACTCTATTGAAACGCTAAGTGACGCTATAGTAAGAGGCTGATTAGTCAACTTAGACAAACAGTCACTGACAAAAGTCAGAATGAATGAATTGGGAACTGCTAATTCACCAGGAAGCAGTCAGAAATGGCTAAACATTCTTTCATCGGAAAAGTAGGGTAACGCAATCCCTGCGTACCACACAAACATGAAAAATGTACATTCACTCTTTTTGGTTGTAATGTACAATCTTCCTTTGCATAATCGTCCCTGGTGTAATTAGCAATGCTATTGGCCGAAACATATTTCAACAACACATGCAGGGTTGCGAGCTCAATCCCTTACTTGGAACCGCATGATCTGATGGAGATGCCTAATTAACCTTTAACCCTTGACAGACAGGGAGCTGAAAATCCATGCATTATTAAATGGTTCTGACTCCGGAGGAGGAAGAACAAAGGCTGACAGGCCCACCCGGTGATCGGTGGCTTCTGCTGCGAGCTGGCGAGGCGCTCTGTCACTGGAGAGGCTGTCAGCTGGGCCCCCTTCCTTGGAGGGCGGGGCCACTGTCGTAGGGGACACGGGAGCTGGACGCCCAGCCCCGTCCAGCTTTTCAGTCCGACGCCGAGCTGTCGCTGGCCTTGGAAGACTTGTGCTTCCTTTTTTTCTTCTGCTTCTTCTTCTCTTTCTTCTTCTTCTCCTTCTTCCTCTTCTTCTTGCTGCGCCGCTGACAGTGGTCTGACTGGGAGGACGCCGAACTGCTGCTTCCCGTGTCAGAGGTGGTGTCCTGCAGCAGCTGCTGGAGCTGCTGTATCCTGGAGACAAGAGATCAGAGCGGTCAGCACCGTGTGTGTGTGTGTGTGTGTGTGTGTGTGTGTGTGTGTGTGTGTGTGTGTGTGTGTGTCTGTGTCTGTGTTTGTGTGGGGGCATAACCGCCACTAGACAAAGACAAGGGCGCTTCAAGGCCAATACAATTACACACTCCACTGCAAATGACAACCCTCAACACTCCCAAGGACAGAGTTACCTTTGCCTTCATGTATATTTTAACGTCTCAGCTGACTTCAATGTGATTTTGGGTGGCCACGAGTTAACCCTCTCACAAATACAACTGTTACAACTTTGAAACCAAGTCTAAAATGTAATGTAATGTAAACCCAGTAAATAAAGAATCAGTGGAACCCTGCCACTAATTATTTTGGGATCCATCTCCATATGGTTAGGGGGACATTGTCAATATCATGGCAGCTGCTGAATGCCCTTTCACAGACTACATGGATTCAAGGGGTTCTGCAGCTGGTGCCAAAAGTGGGTGAAGAAAGTGGTTTGTGGTCACGATAGAGAAAAAAGCCTGAGTTCACAAATTGAGATAAACCTTTAAAATGTCACATGCAGCCTGCGCACACACTGAAATGAATTATGGATAGCTATTGATGAAAAAGAATATCAAGACATTTCAATGAATGCATTAAATTGAAGAATCTACAGTCTTTCATTAAACTTTCATCTCATTCATATGACATATTCTGACAGAGATGAAAAAAAAATATGAGAAGCTACTTCAGAAATATTTCCCAACAGATACAGACACTTAATTAACAATTCATCTGTAGAATGTTCTTCTGAAAACCAGCACTTGGCTCCCGCTTTATTGAAAAGGAAAAGGCAGAAGAGTTCTTCTTTAGTCTTGATTTCCTCACAGTTCCTTTTCATTCAACCATTCAATTTTATTCCATAGCTGCTTCATCTTCTAAGATGTCAGCTTCACACCAAGGTGACAAGTTGGTCAATATAAACTTTCACTGATAAAGTTTCACTGATGTGAAATTACTGGTTTGCTTGTTTCTTTTTAAAACACGCAGCAATAAAGACATACGCAACTCATTAAGAACAGATTTTGAATTTCAAACAGAATCTCCAGACACGCCTCTACTTTGGGAAAACCCCTCGCTGCACGTGCCAGAGAAGTTCAAAGGCTGAAACCGAACAGGAAGTTGAGGTGTGCTACTTTCGACTCGTCTCCACATCGCACAAGCGTAACTCGACTCTAAGTAGGGCCCTTTGTGTGCAGCTGGTACAATCAGATTGCAGGTGCCGGACCGGCCAGAGCAGTCTCTCTAGCCCAATGAGACGGGGAATAACCTGCCAACCGAAAGTCTCCTTCTCTGGACAACGCTATGGTAAATTATACACCACCTTGCGGGGCTACTGGCCACAGTTGACACTGGCACAGTCAGGATTCGACACCAGACTGAGAACACTGTGCTTTAGCAGGACAAGACACTGGACAGCCCACGATTAACACATTCTATGGCAGAATATAGTTAGCCTGAAAAAAGAAGAAGGAATACCTGGTTTCCTTTTCATTGCGTTTGTTTTCTCTTATCAGGTCATACATTGGGTCTTCATGTGCCTGCAAACACATTAAACATGGGAGGTGTATGGTTTACTGATTCACAGAGGCAACCGTTCAGTTACAGGCACAAAGCAAATGAACTAGAGTCCACATACAACCGAACACGGATGCGTTTTGCCTTCAACTCTGAATAATAATTGAAGAAAGCCCTGTATTTATAATATAATATAATATATGCCATTTAGCAGACGCTTTTATCCAAAGCGACTTACAGTGGTGAATGCATACATTTTCAGTATATGTGGCCCCAGTGGGGATTGAACCCACAACCTAAGTGTTGCCAATGCTGTGCTCTACCAACTGAGCCACAGAGAACCACATGTATTTGTTTCATTTGCTAAACACACTTTTTGGTTATAGGGCAGAAAATGAAACGTGATGCTCAAAGCCAAGGCCAAGGTACAATGCAGCTTCAGTAAATCTGAGGCAATGTGGAAAATTAAAGCAACGAACAGGGGAAACTCACGACTCTGAACTGTTCCAGCTTTTGGTTTCCTTTGATAAAGAAAGGACACTCCTTGTCTCCCGTCCTGTGCCCATAGCGTTTGCATCTCCAACCTACGCACAGAAAATATTTGACTGCACGACATTTTTCGGTGCATTTGTGAGGTTTCTCCTCAATAAAGCACCACAGAAAATCCAAGTGACATTCACACGAATAAATCATGGAAGTTTTTTTTTTCTCCTCCACATTTTGCGGATTTTTATGGGAACGTTTTGAACACATTAAAGGCTCTGAATGGAAAATGCAGCACTATTGTCCGGGGAAAACACAAATAAGCCACGGCTTCAGCATTCCTCTTATCAATGACCCCATCGAGGTGTCTACATGTCAGGAAATTCCCCATTATCTTGTTTATTCCACAGTATTTTCACTTCTGAAACTCCTTTGCTAAATATTTAGGCTATTTTGCATTACAATGAGCCAATCCCCCCCCCAAAAAAACGAAAAAACAAACAACAACTCGAAGTCTATGAAAAAAGTGAGCAAATTACCCACCTCCCTCCCCTGATAAGTTGTATCTGAAAAATGAAAAAGTGGCTACAAATTCCTCAAGGGAACAAATGAAAACTCTTGTACATTGTGCTTGACCGTTTACTTGCATTGCATCCCATGAGCCTGTGTGGGAACAGGAATTAATATGAGAAATAATGACTGCTTGTTCTCTCGGGACATGTGAGAACAGCTCTTGGCAACCACTTTAAGCTCATTACAATAAAATATGTACTGGGAACTCAAAGTGGGAAATGGCATTGACTGTTTCCAGTACACTGAGCAGAATTTCCCCTACTAAGGCACTAAAGTGACACCTTCTGGTGATTTATTTCATGCTCGGACAATTGTGTGAAAATCCATTTCCTAGCATCTGTGGTGTTGTGATATTTGTAGTTCTGGTCACTAACATTGATTTTACAGTATAAACAGCCATGTGATGATGTCAGGAGAATTAACAACTAAAAGCTGAGCTGTTTCACCACTTTCCTTGCAAAGGTATTCATGTGGGTGTGACATTTTTTGTCAAGGGCACAGCCAGGAATATGTACATAAAAAGACAGGCTAGCTGTGTATCTGTACTTACATTGCATGACTTTGACTTCCTTCCCAAGGGGCATCCACAGACCCCTCGTGGGAGCATTGGCCAAAAAGCCTCTCGCTTGTTCATTTCCTGGTGTGTCAGGAATACAGTCCTCGGGTTTGTCTTCTTCGTCCTACAAAAGCATCCCTCAGTGTGTGATGCCAACAGAAACAGCGCGAGCGATCCATAGGCTGTCATTTGCAGACTTGTTCTCCTTGCATGCAATTACATCGCAACCAGCTATTCATTTGATAGTTTATGTTCACAACATACTGCAAGCTGGGTACACGCCCTCATTGTAAATAGCACTATGCTCCACCAAATGTGACCTCGCAACACTTGCTAGTGAATTGAGGAACGGTTGTTACAAACCTTTATCAATCCAGGAGGAGGTTTTTCATAACTGCAAGGGAAGGGAAAAAAATATATATATTCAGACTGGATATTGTTTCACGTTAAATTGCTAGCTCTAGATAACTTTAGCTGTGTAATGACGCTTTCAGCACAATATCATAATTTCGTGCTACGTTAGCAATATTGGCTAAATAAGTTATGGTGGCTTATGGACTTCAGACTTGGCAGTGACCCCACTTCTCTCATGATGAGCAGCTAGAGCACAGACAAGAAACGTCCATATGCGACGCGCAGTTTAATAAATTATTCATAATTTATAGCTGTAGCTAGCATACAAGTTTCACAGACTTACGAGGGCGGAAGTTCGACTTACAAGGTCTCAACGTGCTTTATCTTTTGCACTTCTTGGTTAAGTTTTTTGGTTTGTTTCTTGAGTTTGTCCAAATCATGTTTTGATTCCTTGTGTCTTTTGTGATCTCGCCTGTCCTCCTCGTCATCATAGTGTTTGGATCGCTTCCTCGATGACATTGCGATATCGTTGATTGCAAAAGTCTGTAAATGACTCAATTTGCTAAAACAACACTTATTTAGATACTAACATTCCAGTATTTTGAACATAGCGTGAAGCAACGACACACATCTCCTCAAATGCAATCATTTTGGTTTGTTATTCTTGAAACATTCTACGGTATTTCCTGTTATTCCGCTGCTCTCCTTAAAGTTGAGCGCCACCTGTCGTGAGCACTTATTGTTAGTAGTTAGATTCTCTTTCGGAATGTTGTCTCATAAAAAACTAGAAGACATCCAAAAACATTATGAAACACATTCTGCCACAGGCTATTTGGTGCTTATATATTATAATTTATTATGATCATATATTTTATTATGAGCAGGTTTAACGTTTTCAAAAGTACAAAAAACTAGTACAAAAGCTATTGCAATCCCTGATAAATAAATTAGACAAATAAATGAGGACTCGTACCTGCTACAACCCACCCATAAATACACTCACCCTAGATATTTTGACAATTCCTGATGATAAAGTAAATGCTCTCTTAACATTGAGGGGGACAGGACTGGGAATAGGGACACACACAAATCTATGCCTTAAATGTATTAAGCTGAGTTTGCATGGTCCAGTTTTGAACAGGGTTGAACATCAGCCAAAAACATATATGTAAGAGATATAGACTGGCCACCTGTAAATGTGTAAATTTAGTATGCAGACACAAAGGTTTTAGCTGGTGAATAAAGGCAGCTAATTATTTGAGCATTGGGACAAAGGCAAGTTCAGTTCATGTTTAAAGGTGCAGTATGTGAAACGTTTTGCCCTTGACTGGTTGCTTTCACAATCAAATCGGTGGTTGACTGCATTTTCTTCTGAGAGTAAGCAGTTCCTCTGTACTCATCACTGGGCAGGACACAGAGGGGGCAAGGACAAGCATGGAGGTCAACTGGCTGGAAAATCGCCAGTCGAGCTAGGAGCCCTAAATATGAGGACAGAAATAGTAAGACCTGTGTAGTTATTGGATCTGTATTTATTCCTGCAGTGGACAGTATGTCATATCAGCCATACCTCGGCTGAGCTTGGGAAAACGCATTGTAAACAGCGTCCTGCCGATTTGGACTAGAGGATCTGGTGGACCTGGACAAGAGAAAATGATTCAACGTTTTTAGGTCTCCATAACTAGTAGAATATATTACATTACATTAGTAATTTAGCAGATGTTCTTATCCAGAGTGACTTACAACACAAGAGAACATAAGTGCATTCACATCAGTTTTATGACTCCCAGACCAGCGAGTGTACAAGCAACATCACTAAAGCACTACTGCAAGATATCTATGTCAATTCTACAACCATGCCTCAAACTGTAAATACCTTGATGTATATCTGATACCATAATATAATAAAGAGATATCTGAATACATATGTATTACGGTAGTAAGTGCTAGGGGGTGGGGGTTGGGAGCGGGCCAAGATACAGTCTGAAGAGATGAGTCTACAGTCTGTGAAGGAAGATGGGCAAGGATTCTGCTGTCCTGACCCGAGGGACGTTCATTCCACCACTGGGGGGGCCAGAACAGACAGGCATCATGGCTGGAAGGAGCTACCACACGCAGGAAGGTCAACCAGTCACCTCAAGGTTGTGGAACGGGGCAATCTGGCTGGCTTGTACAGTTTGAGATAGAATGGAGGTATGGTGGAGCTGTTCCATTCACTGCCCCAATAGGCTAGAACCTAGGTTTTGAACGTGATACACACTGTAACTGGTAGCCAGTGAAGTGAGACGAGGAGGGGTTTGACATGCGAACGCTTGGGAGGGTTGTAGATGAGCCCCCTAGCCTAGCTGCGGGGGTTTCGTGGCACAGGCAGGGAGACCGGCGAGGAGGGAGATGCAGTAGTCTAGACCTGTGAGTGCCAGGGCCTGAACCAGAAGCTGCATAGTGCAGGCGATGAGGAAGGAGCAGATTCTTCAGATATTAGGACAAACATTTTGCATAGTGTAGACTTCTACGTAACAGAAGCTTCGATAAATATGCTTGAATATGATTTTTCTAACTATCCACAGCTTTAGATTTGCTTTTGTACTCAGCACCAAGAAAGTGCCGTTATGTGTATGGAGCCCATTCATTTGATTATTGCGTCAGCATACTGCATTCAGTGAATACACTTGGTTAGATTTTTTTTGTCAATACGGAAACTAAACAAGGAGTTGGATCAAAGTTAATGATATGCTTGTGTTTGGGATCATTGTTTGGGATCATACCTACAGGGTCCTAGTTTTACTAGCACCTGGGAACTGTACATGGAGCATTTCATCTGGCACTTACCTGTCAAATGCCTATAATGTAATTTCATCTGGTTGCATTTTTCAACCAATATAAACTGCTTTGTGCTTCCTCTTGCGGGAAAATAGAGACTTTCACCAGAGCATGTTCATGAAAAACACTTTTATTTGTGTTTAAGTCCACACTCACTTCAGACATATCTTCCATTTGATACTCATTTGATCTATACAATATCAATCGTATTGCACACAAAGACAAAACAATAAACGTAACATCATGGCCACAGCCTTCGACTTCTTTGGTCTTTTGTACAAAAAGATCTTTTATAAAAAAATAAAATAAAAAAAGATAGTATAGCCTTCTTAATGTAAACATCGCTGCCCACATAAATCCTTTCTCCTGCACACGGTCCTTATCTGGACCAACAAATGTGATTAACACTGTAGAAACAGAAATAAACACTTTACTTTACACTCAAAGTAACCAAGTGACCCAAAGCTAATGTGCTGCATATACAATTTGTGTACACCAACAGCACTGTTTGCTGCCAGTGATTAAACGAAACTATGTTTAAAAAAAACTAATTTCAAAAACCGTGCCTGAGAAATAATGTTATGGCAGCATTACAATATATTAAAAGACCTCAAGGTTAAAGGACATGTCTCTTACAGAGTGGACCTCTAGTTCACAAGAAACCCAACATGTTGGGCCAACACTTCACCAAAAAAAAAGTGTTGTAAATATCCACTTGTGAGCAATTAGGCTTTCTCATGCACTGTGGAAGTTTCTTGTCCCGGTGCGACACACATATTACGGGAGGGAAGGGACTGCTTTTGGCACCTTCATTACCAGAAAGGACAGAAACTCCAGAGGGGTGCCCAAGGAGCTTGGATTATTTCCCGCAGGATAACACTGGAAGAGGGCACGATCTGTCGAAAACCACGCTGTTAGTTTAGTTGTGAAGGAGGCGCTGGGCTCGTATTGGCGGGGAACTGCCCCGCTTTTTTTCTGAATTCCACGGGAGCCATTCTATGTAGGCCAGAGACTGCTGCGGTGGTTTACTGGGACTGGGAGGGGGGATTCAGAGGGAAGAGAGGAAGGCCTTTAACCCTCCCTTTTTGCTCGCTGGGCTCTCCGACATACTCAGGATCTTCCTGAGCCTTCCGATCGACGATTTCTTTGCGTCGCTCACCTTCGAGGAAGGCAAGCTGCCCGAATCGGTGGAGCCGGACCTGCGGACACAGAACACACTCAACTGAGCACTCGACGTACTGACCGCACAACAGCGAGTCTGGCAAAACACGAGAGCGTAAAGCAAGACCGACGGACATTTGGGCAACCTTAAGGTGCCAGTGGTTATTCTGCGGGCAAATAAAATCCAACTGCCTAGCCAAGCTTTTATAAAGCATTTAATTCGAAATCGGCCTAACAAGGGCCGTTCAGTCGGGGGGGCACGCACAAAGACAGGGAACACTCCTTGGGGTTTCCTTTAAAATACAAACAAACATTTCCTACAAAGCAAAAAAGAAGTGCTTCATGGCCACACCACCTGTTAAATCGCTCGCAGTTTTGTGGATGCCAGTTAGAAACATTACATATAAATATAAAAAAATATTGTCTCATATTTACCTGGGTGTCCCATAGGGCGTCTTCTCTGTGGATTTGGGGAGATGTCCTCCGCTCCCAGACTGCGGGGTCCTGCCCGCTGTCTTCTGTTTCCTGGGAGTGGCCTGGGCCTTGGAGAGGGCCGTCACAGTGTCCCTGCTTGCACCCCGGCTCACTGAGGTCTTGCTGCAGGTGTGGCAAGTAGCCATCTGACAGAAGAGGAGCACAGGTAACCTTTACGATCAAGTCAAGTGACGCAGCCTTACGCTGAAATATGGTGGACACCGACTCGGAGATTAAAAACCTCAGGGAGCATGCCAGACGTTGGATCAATCAACCCTCCATCAATTTGTCTTATTATTCATTGTCTGCCTTATCACTGATGGACTGTTCATGAAATCGGAAACTTTTTTCAGTTTTCAGGTTAAAAAAAACGAAAAAACTTCCCCTGTTCCATCCTAGATAGCTGTGAATGAAATTCAAACTCAAACCTCAAGCCCTATAGATTCAGACTCAGACTCAGACTCAGTACTGTGTGGTCAATGGTAACCGTACATAAATATAAACCACTGATGATTCTCCAGGGCGCGAGCCCAAGGTGTTTTGTGTGCCAGTGTTATTTTACCACAGTCTGACCGGTTACCGTCAGTGAGTTTCAGTGGTTTGCGGCAACTTTTAGACTAAGACTCGAGTTGCCCCGTGGTGTCCTCGGCGCCGCTTTTCTAACCAAACAGCTCCAGGGAGTATTCCCTGCACCAGTTGAGTCACTGGGCTAAAACCAGAAGTGGCTTGCTTCGAGCTAGAACCCCCCCCCCCCACCCTCTCCAGATTTCCAAAGCTCCAGAGAGAAGCTTTGGAAATAAATCTCAGGGGCCCAGGCGGGCATTCGTATCACAAACAAATTCCTCAGCAATGTACTGAGGAGACTACGCAGTGGTAATAAATCCACTTCACACTGCTTTATTTATCCCCAACAATTTGAACTAACAGAGAAGACTGCCATCGCCCGAATGTTATGTTGCGCGCGTGTAATTGCATGTAGCACACCACCGGAATATTTCAGATTCAGAACTTTGGTTACTGAAATACAAGTGCCCTCTCTGTTATAATAATCTTCTGAGGACCTGCCAATCATAGCCTCTATGACTAGCAGATTTTACTTGGCATGTGGCCTGAACAGGCAAGTAACTGGATTTCCATATGTTGGATAAACACGCTGTCATAACAGAAGGAAGCCAATGGTGCTACAAGTGTGTAGAAAAGTGAAACGGGTATGCAGGTATTTATGAGGACATCTATAAACAGCATACCAGAGGCCCCCACCCATCTCATGTTCTGCTGAAACGTAGCACGCGTTCCCCAGCGAACGCAACATGCACGGCCCACTGCTACCGCTGTAGACGGCGCAGAACTGCACCCGTGAAGCGGGAAGGTTTGTGACAACCCAATTCTGTCCATCCCAAAAGATCGATGGCAACAGCAACGGCGAAACTTTTACCCCCAAAAAGTTTGGAAAACGTTACAGAATTACGAATACTCTGAACGAGCCAGCCTGCCTCTGCCATTATGGAACCCGTCACAAACCCATCACAAACCCATCACGAATGGATCACGAGCGCGCAACAAGAGAGCACCTGTTTCGCAAGGTCGAAGCAACTCACCGAGACGAAGGTTGCCATGATGGGCGAGTGGTGAGGAGCAGCAGAGGTGGGGATTACGAATGACCCGGAGTGGACTGTGTGTTTACTACTGCACTTGCTGTGCCTCTATTTATAAAGCACATCACCGCGGCAGTTTGGCCAATCAGTCACAGAGGGGCGGGTCCGCGGTAATTCATTCTGCCCCCTCACACACATCCGCCTCTCCCTCCCCCCTGCTGTGATGTCACTGGCAACACTTTCCCGCTCGGAGTGATAATCTATACACAAGTCGGGAAATGTGGATTAAGGGTTGACATTGGCAATATATTTCACTAGAAGGCTGCCCGGTTTCTTTGTCAGAGTATTCTATGAACATTTATGGCTGTATCTTCACTGCTACATAATGTTGATACATAATGTTCAAAAACGTCAAGGGTTCTTTGCAAGCATTTCTAACCAGTCCCAGAAATAAAATAAACGTAAAGAAATGATAGAAAATGTGTATGTATACATACAAATACATATTATATGGCAACCATGCATCTTGCAATGCGTTGTAGTATTATCTCATCTGAGGACTTTGAGTTCTCTGATCAGATACTACAAACGACTGCAGCATATCCAAGCAACGGCAAAATACTTCAAAAAGATTTAGATTGTATTACAGAAGATTTCAGATACAGGGCTTAGTCACACAGCAATCGTGGATCCTGCAGATAAACCGGTTTTATTCCCCATATTTCAACCAGTGGTAGGATTCAGACCAGGATAAGCAGTTAATTGTATTTCTTGGAGATGTCCTATATGTATAGTCGCTCTTTGCCCAATGAAACGAGGTGACCCTGTGGACTAAAACCCCTCCCTCCCTGGGGGACGCTACAACCAATTACGGCCCATCCTGTGGGGCTGGCGACCACAGTAACTATAAATAACTCCTCCCACTGTACTGCAACCTTGGGTTTCTTGAAAGGCGGATAAAAAATAAAGAAATAAAGAAATAAAACAATTACGCTCGCCTCTGGATCAAACAACACAAAACAGAAACCATTGGAGATGGTCATGGAACTGGAGAAGATTATTTCCGGCATGCAAAGCCCCCCCAGTAAATCCTGGAATCGGGCGGCTGTGCTGCAGATGTTAGCGGGGAGTCGATTTCGAAACATACCTAATGCCTCATCTCCACCACAGACAGAAAACACTTCTAAATATAGACCCACCTGCTTTCGGGGATACGGATCGGGCAATAAAAAATTGATATAAACAAAGCAGGTTTAAAAGATTGCTTTACAATGGCACAGCATGGGTTCGTTATCCGCACAAGAGAACAAACGTTAGCGGCGGGGGACAGGCTAACGAAAGGTAGCAGGGGCTCCAGAATGTCGTTTTGAGTGTGGCGCAGGAGCGCAAAGTTGTTTCGGGGGAACACGGCCATCGGACTGTATTGGCCTCCTAACGTGACAGGCCCTAATAAAAGCCTTCGTTTTTTTCCGAGCAATCCTAGGCGCTGAGCTCAGGTGACGGCCGCGCTTTCCTTCCGCACACCCGTCATAAATCTAGTGTGGAACAAACTCAAAGTGTTTCCACACTCCTAGCGCGTTTGACGAACGGCAGAGCGGAGGGGAAGATCACAACTGTGCGCGCGCGTCTCGAGTCTCCCTCAAACCTCAGACAGGCTGTAGCACACCTACGCACCGATGCCACGAACAGTGTCGAGCCAACCTTTAGGCTGGCACATTTAAATTAGGATGTGGGAGAAAGATCAATTATTACCGTGAGATTCAGGGCTTTTTTGGTACGGCAAAATCAACACTTAGTTGATAGAGCACATCTCAAGAGTTCAAAACTGGAGAACAAACTCATTAAAAAAAAAACAGAAATGACCTGGCACTCTTCGTGCGCATTATTACCCAGTTCTCGTTGTGACGGCGGGATGCTTTCACTTGTTTCTTTGGGAAAACCTGGTTCGCACTGTCAAAAGGTGAGCAGTATAATAAGCTGAAAGTAACAGGTCTTGGTATGTTATACTACTGCACCTTACCATAATATTTTCTCATTAATTCATTTCTCAAATGGAATATTTAAAAGTTGAATTCATTCAGTTCAATTACAACCGTTCGTTTCAACTTCATATCGCGAAATACAGATTCCATTTTTGCACACAAAATTATTCAATTAAAGCCTTACAGATTCAATACGACGTTTTTCAAACGGTGGCACTAATATCTCTCCATAACATTCTGCTACAAACAACTGTCGTGGATGAGAAATGGCTACTCCAGCCTCGCTCGCTGGGTCATGAAATGCAACCCCACGCGGGGTAGGGAGGGGCT
This sequence comes from Aldrovandia affinis, assembly GCA_029706075.1. Lineage (NCBI taxonomy): Eukaryota > Metazoa > Chordata > Actinopteri > Notacanthiformes > Halosauridae > Aldrovandia > Aldrovandia affinis. The sequence continues at coordinate 4,308,243 of JAINUG010000060.1, forward strand.
TCTGCGGTCTGGGAGTGCTCCTGAACATGACTGAAAAACAGGACACGGTGCATTTCCCCCCACCCACCCCCCCGGCTCGTGCTCAAAACCTCAACAACGTATTCAAGGCAATCAATCCCGCTGCCAGCTTCTTTGTTTTTCCATTTATAGTCCAGAGGCTTCAAAAATAACGCCAGCTGCCATGTGCCAGGAGGAAGGGCCGGCCAGTTTGACCTTGATGCTTGCCCGAGCGCCGTTGCTGCACGAACGAACCGATGCACTATATCCTGTCGCACGGCAAATGCTTGCGAGCTTGGACGTCGTCCTAGGCCCATACTGCAGAAATACTGCATTTTTAAAATATTATATTTCCACTCATAGGAACAGGTGCTCCATTGCACACAGTGACAGTGTTGTGTGTATTAAACCCCTTGCGTAAATGTGGCCCTCTATTATGTTAAAACTGCAACACAAGTTACTGGTCTGAGGAAATGCATGTGGTAAACAAGAATGTTGTTTTTACTGATCCAACAGGATCTTCCAGAATGCTGTTAGCTCTCAGAATGTGTTACATATGTATTATTTATTTATTTACTATTATGTGTTTGTTTACTTGTTCAGGACATCGCAAAAATTATAGTTACTTGTTTCTTTATGTTCAAAAACAAGCGTTTATAGCCAAAGGCTCATTTCAAACAGCTGTCCCCAATAAACTATACAAAAACTAGAAAGAAAAACGAATGACATGCACAAACACATTAGAAAAAGTAACCAGCAATGGTAAATACATTATCAAAGCAACCATAGATATTTATTAAAAACGTGAAAAAGTTAAAAGTACAAAAATATTGTTTTGTAACTCCCTGTTGCATGTTTTAATAAAGCCTGTCCTTCTACGATTCAATCCTGGGATACAGATTATATTATCAGAATAATTGCATATTCATGTATAACCATTATTTTTATAGCACTCATGTTATAATTATTCTAGAATTATTATGAATGATTATTATTGATACAATTAGCAATAATAATAATATACAGCAATTATTGAAATTATAGGGTCATAAATACTATAACCTACCATGAATAATAATATACAACAATTATGGAAATTACAGTAACATAAGTAACTGCAGATGTCATTATGGCCTTATTAAGCTGCTGAAAACTGAGCTCAACAGCTGGATGACACACCACAGGAAGGAATCTAAATAAGAGTTCTCACCAAATGCATAGCTTCGAAAGAACGAACGCAATGTGCAAATAAAACCGATCCTGGCAACAGCCGGGCCTTTCTGCAGACGAAACGGCCATTGACCCAGATGGTGGCAGGAGGTGGGGAGATACCTAAAATAACTCCACAGAGGCCCGGCAGATTCCTGCACGTGCCGGACTCCCCTGCCATCAGGCTTGGGCAAAACAAACAAAAATATTAGTGCGAATATTACATCCCTCGACGCTGAAAAAGCTTTTGACAGAGCAAACTGGATATTTCTCTTTTCCACTTTACACAGACTTGGTTTCGGAGAGTCATTTATCCGCTGGATAAAAACACTTCATAAGCCGCCAACGGCTGCAGTAATAACTAGCGGTATCACTCCACAAAGCTTTTCACTACGACATTCTATGCAACATTCATAGAACCTCTGGCAGCAGAGGTTGTTGATGCGCCGCAAAGACGATGTGTTGTTCTATATTCAGAATCCTGTACCCTCATTACAAGAAGCCTTTCATTTCATCAACTCATTCTCTGACATTTCGGACTACTCAGTCAACCGGACAAAGTTCACAATTCTACCTATGAATGCTGCAATGCAGAAACAAACACTCCTTCCCATCTCCACTGGCAGTATGAAATACCTGGGTGTTAACATCTCCCCCAATCTGTCACAGTTGTTCCATCTAAATTTTACTTCTTTGCTTAAAACTATTGGGAGATGACTTAAACTGATGGATGAATCTACCACTTTCCCTAATTGGCAGAATTGGCGCTGTTAAAATGTAGCCCTAGTCCTCCCTCCTGCATTCTAGTTCAACCTACTTCTAATTGGTTTTCATCTCTAGGCTCACTGAGATCATTTTTTTACTGGAGAAACAAACCACCTCGCATTAACCTGTCCGCTTTACCAAAATTCAAAATGAAAGGAAGCCTGGACGCTCCTAACGACCATCGCTACCACCTGGAAAACCAGCTCCAATATGTGACAAAATGGATGAACGCGAATCAACGCCAGAATCATTGGCTTGAAATGGAACAGTTCGAAAGCAAAGGCATCTGTATTAGTGACCTACATTTCTTAGCAAAATGATAAAAAAACCCCTATTTTAAAAACGCTGTCATCTCTACAACAATGACAGCCTGGTGGAAGACAAACAAACGTACTAACTTTGACATGACCCCTTGTAAATATGCCCCACTATGGCCAAACACGGAGTTCACAATCAACAAGACGCCCACATTACTTAGCTATAAGACGTGGAGGGGAAAAAGGCATCACTCGCCTGCATCACATTTAACAATGGCAACCTGCTCAGATTTAAAGACCTGGTCCAGAAGTACGGCATCAGTAGAACCCAACATCTACAATATCTTCAATTGAAATAAATCAATCTAAATCATCCTCCACTTTTGGATAATTTGACCACAATATCAAGCTCAACTACTCTCTAAACTATATCAAATTCTGTTAGCAATAGACACCAGCAATAGATACCACTTCCATAGATCAATAGGAGAAAGATCTCTCCTTATCTACCGATACTGTACCAATACTTCTGGAAACAAACATGCTCCAGCATATTTACAATGTCCACTTCCACCAATATTCAACTGATCCAATACAAAGTCACCCATAGAACTCATATCACCCAACAGAAAATGCTCACTCCAAGACACCAGCATTCATACTGTCTGGTTCTGCCCACCTGTTCATCAATTCTGTCAAGAAGTCACAGGTAAAATGACTCAATTTCTGGATTGCAGCATTCCCCTATCCCCACATCTATACATACTGGGTGACCTCTCTATCCTATACCCCGCTCCTCAAAATACAAACCTCATTTCAGTCACCCTAACTATCTCCAAGAAAACAATACGCCTGAACTAGAAAACCAGACATATAATGAACACATCACAATGGATCAACAGCATCATAGATCACATCTCACAGGAAGAAAAAACTACAGCATCTGAAAAAAAATATTCCTTGAAATGTGGACCCCCATCCGGGAATATCTGAAATGGCCAATGTGCTAATGCCACTTACATGCACCCTAGTCACACGACAGTCACATGACGAGTATGCACATGCTTACTAAGCACCCATCCATGCAGGCACACGCACACATGCTCATATGCATGTACACATACAAACACATCATCAGACCAAAAAAAGAAGAAAGGATAAAGAAAATGGAAAAAGGGGAGAGGAAAGGAAGGGAGGATGAAAGAAAGGAAGAGAGAAAAGCGGAAAAAATTAGAAATTAAAGAAGGGAGAAAAGGAACGAAAGAGGAATGAAAAAATAAAACGAACTAAACTCATTTCAATCGCTTTCTAGTTTTAATTTAAATTGGTTAAATTGTTAAATTGGTGGTTGTCATGGATGGTTGGAAAGGGGTTGTCAAGTGTTCGTGAGGGGGGTGGGGGTGGTTTTGGATCTTAAAGGGTCACATACTTGAACTTAGGCATCCATCTCTGCCCAGAGCGTCACATTTTCTGCAGCGTTCGAGACGCACGGTTTGGCGTCATCGTTCCAACGCAAGTGCAAAACCAATGAGAACGCGCAGGCCGCAATGAGAGGAGGCCAGTCGCATTTCCACATTAATATGACACTTGACAGATTTAAAAATACCTCAGGGCGATGCGTGAAATACCACAAGTTACAAGGTACTGATTCCCTTTCCTGGAAACTGAGTGGTCACATGTACAACGTAAACAAGGGGGCCGTACGGAGGGTGTCACAGATAACGAAACTTTAACGAACAGCATACTAAGAGGGGTCCTAATTACAGAATCAAAGAAATGAAATGCCCTCATTTGCAATTTTTCACACTGGTTCAAATTAAGAATCACCCATAAGAATTTGCTCCTTATTGTGGTCACGTTCTTTGAAGAGTTAAAATGACATCATAAAAGCGATTTGACCCATTGCGCTCGTTCAGTAAATTCCACGTGGATACCGCGACCTTGTAGGAACTGCTTTCGCATTCCAAAAGCAGTCGCAATCCTTCAGCAAACCTGGCCCAGAGTTTTGAAGGGTCTGAATAGTAAGTGAAATAAATATTAATGGATCATATTACTATTGTGGATTTTAGTTAGTAATCCCAAGAGCAACATTAAAAAGCAGCTCAAGTACTTCTAAGGAGGAAAATGTGCTGTAAGGGCCATTGAGATTAGTGTGGTTGATACTTCTGAGAAATCATTTTACCGGATTTAAATGTTGTTTGTTTTTACTTTTTCCAGAATAACTTAAATTCATGTTCCAATTAAAAAACATTAATCCTGGAAGTCGCCGTTTTCTCACAGTGAGAAGTCCCACTGTCACTTTTGACAGGGCTATCATTTATGCTTCAAAATTAAAAACTAAAAAATTAAAACGATATTTCTCAAAATCAGCGCAGTGACACGACCCCAAGGTCTGGATTTGTATCCTCACTATGCTGGTGCAGACTCTGGCCAGTAGGAAGAAAGAACAAAAATAAGGTGATAACAAGGTATCGTATAATGGTATACAGTATTTGGTAATCAGTATCACACATATAATTAATAATATAATATAATAACATATGCCATTTAGCCATTTGACGCTTTTATCCAAAGCAACTTGCAGTAGTGAATGCATACATTTTTCAGTGTATGTGGTCCCAGTGGGAATTGAACCCACAACCTAAGCGTTGTCAACACCTTGCTCTACCCACTGAGCCACGCAGAACCAGAAGTTTTATTTTTATGCAAAATAATGCCCTCACATTTATGCGTGACAACATGCGGCTGTATGCTGCATGCATCTGTTAGACTCTTGTGGCAAGAAACCGTATACGTGCGATGGATGGGCCACCATATTCACCTGGCATGGTCCAACGGCAGGGCTACTCTGGGACCCTCTGGACTGGTATGTGTGTTACTGGGCACTATGGCCATGTGCACTTGCCGAGCTGCATGTGGCACTCATCACCGAGGGGAACAGGACTTCCCAGACAGAAATAAACACTGCTTATGTTGACGTACAGTCAGCTACAGCCACAGAGAGCTGCAAATGTTGGACACCGAATCGGTTGTTTTAAAAAGTATTTCAGCTTCAGATGCTGAAATTGTGTTTTTAAAATGGACCCCCTCATTTATTCAAGCCCTTTGATTTGATAATGGTTTTGTGTCATAAGCACCGGAACATTACGTGCAGTTCAGTTATTCTGCTTAAAACGATGCCAATTTACTACCAAATGGAGTCACATTTGTTTCCTGATGGATGCCTTCCAGGATACTTCACATTCTGTTCTCCAGCGTTGGCTGTTTAGTGCACATAGTATCTAATGTAATCATGTGCATTCTGGGCTAAACTGTGTTGAAAAACAACCACGTGACAACTGTGAAAAGATGACTGAGAGGTAAGCTACTGTTGAAAATAATCAGTCTGAAGATGGGCCCCAGCTGCGGGAGACTGGTCATTAAGGTTCCACTGACACCGGTTTTCCCATTTCCGAGCTTCAGCTAAGGCAAACGGTGCGCAAAGCTGCACTCCACGCAGAGACTGTTCTATAAATACAGTCGATCCTTGGAGAACAACTGCAAACGTCTGGAGGCATTGTGTGAGGCAGATAGAAAAAAGAAAGCAGATGTTACATTTTTATAGCCGCCACACTAAAAACTGTGAGAAACGGCTGCGCCAGAGCAGTGGGATTTGAACCCGTGGCCTTCCCCCACCTCCGCGCTCCACTAACGGCAGCGGAAATAGAGCGCGGCCTGCTGCTCGTCCCTGTGCCTGCGCTTATCACTTTCCACGGTGGAAAACAGGGGGGTTACAGGAGGACGCGCTCTAACTGCTTCCCTCCTCCTCTGTGTGGAGTCCTGGCCCCGCGGCTGTCCACATACACAGACCACGAGCGCGGGGCCGCGCACGCACTTATACTGTACCTGGCTGCAGTGCAGCCTCCCTGTTTGGGGCACATAATCCTTTGTTAGTTAGGTAGCCATGGTAGCTTACACTTATCATGTTCAGCTCAGGACGGATTACGGAGGTAAGACGATGCTAAAAAGCTCCCAGATTTCAAGAAATGTATGTGCTAAAAAACTTGGTGTGACTTTTGCAGTGGTCTCGTAGTCAGTTGTACTGTCCCCAACAAATAAACAAATGAATAAGTAAATAAATAAAGCCTAAATGGTATGTGATATTCAAGACTAGAAGTTTAATTATTAAACTGAAATTAAACTGAAGTTTCAAAATATATGTGTATATTTGAAATCAAAGATATGTACATACAGCAGGTATAAAACATTATTCACCCACTTTGGCATTTTTTACATTTTATATTCTTACTTCATGGAATCAAAATGGATTTAATTGGGATTTCTTGCCATTGATCAACACAAAATACTCTATAATGTCAAATAAAAAAACAACTATAAAGCTTTTTAAGTTAATTACAAATAAAAAACAAACAATAATTAGTACTCACCCCTTTTGCTAAGACACACCTAAATAAACTCTGGTGCAATCAATTGTCTTCAGAGATCACATAATTATTTGATTGGAGTCCATCTGTGTACATCTAAGGTATTTCAAATCATTTCAAATTAAATAGACCTGTCTAGGAGAGGTCCCACAGTTGGTTAGTGCATTTCCAAACAAGAGTTTCATCAAAAGCACCAATCAGGGGAAAGATATAAGAAGATTTCAAAGACTCTGAATATCCCCCGGAGCACCGTTAAGTCCATCTTAAAGAAATGTAGAGAATATACAACTGTGAATTTGCCTAGAACAGGTCGTCATTCAAAACTGAGCATCCGTGTGAGAAGTGCACTTTTTAGGAAGGCCACCAAGAGGGTGGCAAAAAAATATATACATTGTTGAAGAAAATTCATATGAAATCTCACCTAGAATGTGTCAGAAGGCATATGGGAGACCAAGTGGAAAAAGATTCTATGGTCTGATGAGACTATGATTGAACTTTTTGGCATCAACGTTAGGTGCTATGTTTGGTGCAAGCCTAACGCTGTGGATCATCCCAAGAACAATATCCTGACCATGAAACATCAAAGTATCGTGTGCTGGAAGCCTTGTCAGTGCACAGGTCAAGATAAGGGTCGAGGTACCCATGTGAATTTCCCATCTTTTTTACTTTTGTGAACCATCATCTCTCACTTAAAACTTCGTTTTTGGGTTTAATATACATATAAATCAGCAAAAACATATAAATCCTCCTATTACTTGACTTGGACACAAACTGTAGGACGCAGTGTGCAGAAGCAGTGTGCGAGAGCTGCTGGAGTGGCCAGTGAGCAAGTATTCAGCATTTTAGTCTCTGTCCCTGCCCAAGAAAATGTAAATCTCAACCTATGAATTTTAAACAATGCTCAAAACCACCCCTACCTAAGAATTTAAATGACATGAAATGTTGTATGAACAATGCAGAAAATATCAAGTAGCATTTTTTAAGTAAATATTAATGTAAAAAAATACAAATATTTATGCTAAATTGGTGTAATCCATTGTTCCTCACTGCATGGGTAATATTGGAATTGCAATGTTATTCATTCTATGGAAGCATTCTATACTACAGGTTACATGGATATCACCATAAGTTCTTCCTCCGGGATTTCAACAGGCCTTGATAAAAGCCATGTCACTACTGCATGTAAAAGGCATGGGGGTGAAGCATTGAATTCTTCCCTATTTTTAGTTTTTCAAACGTGGATAGAGTACACTCTGGAGAAGTGACCCCAAAGCGTACTCCCAAATAAATATTTAAAGTGTAATAAATGAATAAAAACATTTTTACTCAGCAACGAAACAAAAAAAGACTCAGCAGCATACAGATAAAGCTGTCACAACAAACAAAAATAGTTTGTGCTGCAAAAAGCTGTTGGAGCCAAACTACCTACTACCCTACCCCAAGGGAAGAATGAGCAGTGAAGAGATTCGGTGGGTAATGTAGCATCAGGTAATTGAATACACTAAGTAATGTACACCAAACTAAATAACAAAACAGAAAAGCAATTACCACTTAGTAATACAAATGTAGTAATTTAAAAAGGGGAAAAAAACCTACTTTACTAAATTAACCTTTACTGAAATCACACGTAGTTGGAATATGAGACATGCTTGAAACGGCTGGACTATTTAGAAAACTGCACAGTCACACAGAAAGCCTGGAGGCCGGGCCCACGTGAGGTCAAAAAGACCCTGATGCAGGACAGCCCGTCGCTCTGAAACCCCTCTTGGCGCTTGGCGAGACTCACCCGAGTGCTGCAGGAGTTTCGGAACCGCCTCAGCGTCTTCAGTTGCTCCAGACTGAGGCGCTTGTGGGCCGCCTCCCTCCTCAGAATGTTCCGGACCCGCGGGGAGGCCTTACACTTGGGCTTCATCCTTACCCGGTGGTTATCGGGCTGCCGCCACTGGAAACAGAACGGGCAGAGCGTTCCATCTAGCTCCTTCTTGGCTACAATAGAGGGGGGAGAAAAACTGCCATTTTAGTCAACGTGAGCGTATGAAATTGCATGTACACACATTTGAAGGATCACGTACACATGCATGTATTTTTATGTGCCTTTTATTTTATCTGGAAATTAGAACGTCAGTATCCCTGTATGCATAAGGAACAAAGGTTGTTTGGAAACTCTGAAATGTTCGTAAAATTTGCAACAACAAAACACACCAATTTTAAGAATTTGAATCCTTTTTTAATTGGAATTATTACTTGCATTACTGTAACCTCATTTTTAAACAGGACCACTTTCATTGTGTGGCTACAAACCTTAGTTTAATTGACTAACTACGTCAGCTTTCTGAACGACATGTCCTTTTCAGTGACCTTTCTTTCTTTCTTCTTTTTTAATTTGATTTTATACTTGCCCTTCTTGACATAAAACACCTTTCAATACTGCATTGTGCTATCTTTACATTAGTGACATTAGTGTCGTGAGACACAATGTTGGGGGGAAATCAAAGTTAAAGTCAGCTGCTACCTGAAACTTAAGAGCGGTCTGCCTTTCATGCTGCAAATGTTGGCAAAGTGCCACCCCTTGGCAGGTGACCCCACCATTCGCAGACACCGTAATCCGGGTTTGTAACTCAAGGCTCTGGGTTAATCAGATATTCCAGAGCCTGACATAGCGGCACAGGACTCAAACATGCCTGCCAGCTGCATGCCAGCGAGATATAAAGGGATTTAGCAGCATTTTATTTTAAGGACCTTGAGAGCTTATAATGAACATTTGTGCGGCCTCCTGAGGGGCATATCCCATCGAGGCACTTGTGCTGAGCGCAGTGATGGGCTCAATGGTTCTGGTGAAATCGTTATTTTTTTTTTCTCCCTACCTTTTTTTTTTTTTTTTTTTTTTTTACTACCTCCCTATTTCTTCTAATTTGGGATGCCCGATCATATTTTTAAGCCCCACTCGCTCCAACATCCACTGTTAATTTGGGACAGCGTAGACAAGCACACGCTCTCCCCCGGCACACGGATTTCAGCTGCCACTTCTTTTCACACTGAACGTTATGCTTGCGCAGACATGAGTCAGTGTGTTCTGTGTGGCTCAGTTGGTAGAGCACAGTGTTGGCAACGCTTAGGTTGTGGGTTCAATCCCCACTGGGACCACATATACTGAAAAATGTATGCATTCACTACTGTAAGTCGCTTTGGATAAAAGCGTCTGCTAAATGGCATATATTAGGAAGACATCTCATCTGCAGGTTTATATCGACTGTGGGCAGATGCCTGACCAGCAGGGGTCGCAGGTGTGTGACGAGACACGGACGACCTGGCCAGCTGTATCCCTCCCTCCCTCCCTGGGCTACACTACCACCAATTATGTGTCACCCTGCAGGGCTGCTGGCCACAGTCAGCACTGGTGGGGTCTGGATTTGATACCAGAGTGTGGATTGAAATCCTGACCATGCGGGAGTCCCATGAAACAATGCATAGATAGCCACAGCATTCAATCAGCAGGTAACGCCCACCTTTGCTTACCGGCACCTCCTCTGGTCAATTGGGTGTCTGCAGTCTACCTGTACCAGCAGTGTCTCAGAATAAAAACAAGCAGTCCACAGGATGCTGTGGTGCTGACTCAGGCCTACAATTGCTTGCCTTCCACTTTCGATCATTATTAATAATCTTATCCTAATAGAGACCATGTGATTGTAATTTCAAGATAATAAGATATCAGTAGCAACATACATTACTGTGCTGTAAATAATTGTATTGTGCTATTGAGCTAGGCTAGGCTCACAATTGCTGATAGATAATTGTCAAGTTAATTTTATACCACCGATCAGGCATGGAACATTTGAAAAGCATGTCTTTTAATATATAATAATAATATAATTAACATTTAGCAGACACTTTTATCAGGCATGAGAACATTTGAAAGCAGTTTTCTACTCGAACATTGCTTTTAGTGATGTCTAGGGGGAAGAAAAACTTACCAAAACCTATTGGTTCCCAATGTTATGCAATTCTACAGTATATAAATTTGATAAGGTAGATAAACTGGAAATGCAAAAACTTGCCAAAGAAGTGTCTTCTGGCATATGGATCAGGCAAGTGTACTGTGGATTTGACATCTCTCAGTCAGAATTTTCAGTACACTGTCCATGTTCTGAAGACATATGCAAGACAACCTTTTTATAGTCACAGCAATATTGACACTTTATTCTGCAGCTGTGCTCATTTACATAATTACTCTCAGTAAATACCCCACTAAATCAATGACTTGTGAGGATGCATTTTTTTTTATCAACTCCCAAAGTTGCGAAGTTCTTGGAGCCCTGTCTCTAGGCAACAAACTCAGGATGGGATTCTTTATATATCCATAGGTTCACAACACATTTAGGCTAGCCGTGTGACAGCTAGTGCAATGTGGACCAGATATTCACTCCAACGATACAGAAGACCACAATCTGTCACTTAGAATCTCCAGGGAAGTTTTTACTGGGTTGACTGGGGATTATTTTCAGAGTCTAAGTGAGGATGGGCCACACACACACACACACACACACGCACGCACGCACGCACGCACGCACGCATGCACACACACACACAGGTTAATGGAAACAGTTGATTTGACTGTTGACAGTGGCATGCAAAGTATATAAACCTTGAGCATCATTCATATTACCATGCATACAATGCTGCCTAGAATGCTGAACATACAGAAAATGCATACATATAGCAAAACCAGTTCTTGGTTAATTTGGAGGAGGAATACAATAGTAACTTAATTCAGTAAGAGAAATTAGGATGTGCTTTGGCTACGGTGAGCATTATATAATTAAGCATCAATTCAATGACATTTGCATGCTGAATTGAATTGGATAGATGTCAAGAGGTGACTATTGGTCACATCATGTTGGTCTTCCTTCCACCCACAGCAAGAACAGGCACACATTTTTATGAATCGCTCTTTAATAATGTGATGCCAAACTTATATGGCTGAATATCAAGAAATCAGCATTACTTCTGTTTAAAACTCCCCACTGTACTGTGAAACATGAATTGAACGTACCTTTCATACATTGCTGTCTTCGCCTGAAATCAGAGAGAAGGGAAAATCTTTTAACATTTTTCTCAGGTAACATTTGAACAATCACCAGTAGCCCTAGTTACATAATCTTAACGGTGTCAGGAGTGGGGCCGCAGCATTGCACAAAGGCTGGTTAATTGGCATCTTGCCGACAGCAATCCACTGCCATCGCTTCCCTGGTAGTCCCTATGGAGACCGGACCTTTAAAGGAAAACTTCCTGGACTCTTGTGAATGATTTCAAGGCACGACAACTGATAAGGAATCATTAAAGTATTCTTTATCAGGCGAAAATGATCAAACAAATAGCAAACGAGGGACAACATAGAACAGAGCAATGCCCCTGTGCTTTCAGTATTACGACTTAATTTACAAAAGTCTGGCTTCATTTTCTGCTCATTTTTTTGGAGACAGATGCATGTGGCTTAAACCTTCATTACCCATGCTTATAATTAGTCCACAGAACTGAGACACTCTGTCAGAGACACTTTAAATATGTCAAATGCACAGGGGCTTAATAACCAATCGCATGCTGATCAGCCAGGGCCAACAATCCGTTCTCTGCCATCCAGGGCACGGTGATGTGGGGGGCACTATGACACACATGCCATAGCATGCCATGCCATAGCACATGCCATAGCATGGGGCCAAAGAACGTGCCCATCCATTGGACCGTCGTACTTATTTCCCAAGCCTGCCATTGGCCGACCGCAGGAGAATGTGACACACAACCAAGTGCGGTCAAAAAGCAGAGGGCAGACCTTAGCAACTACATGGAAGAACAGTAATTTGTGTGTTGACAGACTCAAAAAGGATATTATGAAGGAAATTAGGTTGAACATAGAGTCAGCAAACTCTTTTACATCCAGCATAAATCTTGCAGATGTTTTACTGTATGCCACAATAAAGTACTTCATAGCTGTACTTAAAAAGTTGCCCTGTGACAAAATGATACTGCGACGCGTCTCAATTACGGTAATCGAATTAAAATAGTCTTCATACATTTCCTTTTATGTAGCGTGCGGTGTATGTAGCTCACTGTGATATCGACAAAAAAAATCAGCCTGCTTTCAACCAAGCTATCAAAAAAGCATAAACAAGAGCAGGAGCGCTGTCTGTCCGATACAATCGAGGAACGTCCTGTTTACTCCAGCCGACCCTAGATAACTTGAACGATGGGGACAGCTTGGGCCCTGAAAGGGGGGGCGGCTCGCCTCGCCGCCGCAGAGGCCTGTGATGGGGGCGCTGCAGATGGCGTGCCCGGAGCTCCTGGCGTGACGACGCGCTTCCCGACAGATGCTGCGTGTACGGGACTCACGTTCCTGCTGACGGGGGGGCGTTCAGCATGCACGCAGGGGTTGACGCAGGGGGTGCCGAGAGTCTTCCCGGCAATCCAATCATCTGCTTTCATCAGCAGGACAGATTGTCTTCCGCGTAGCGCGCGTAGAAAAACAGCGGGCTTCGCCACAGACCATGCACAGGACGACCGCAAGTCCCTGAATATATAGCGCCCTCGTTCACAATAACAGCTATGCCGCACGGACGTTTTACACCTAAAGGACATGGGGGTTTTCCAGTGCTTGTTCAACACTGGAAATGTACAAGAGCTTATTTAATTGGAAAACACTAATGTAATTAGTCTGTCACTGTGCCAGCACTTTACAATTCTGGGAAGTAATGTAATGGGTTTTTTTTATTCAATAAAATGATTTGGCAATCATTTGCTTGTTCTTAAATTTAACTTTGACATTTTAAATGTATGTGTGTGTGTGTATATATATATACACACAGCCTTTCACATTTTATTTTCTTAAAATCTGGATTTAACACAAAATACTTTATAATGTCAAATTTTAAAAAATAATAAATAAAAAAACTCTAAAGCTTTTTGTTACATACAAATACAAAACAGATGACAATTGATTGCATAAATATTCACCCATTTTTCTAAGACACAAATAAATAAATTCTGGTGCAATCAATTGTCTTCCGAGGTCACATAATTATTTGATTGGAGTCCAATCAATTTGTGTACAATTAAGTGTTTCAAATGATTTCAAATTAAATACACCTGTCTGTGAGAGGTCCCACAGTTAGTTAATGCATTTCCGAACAAGAGCTTCATCATAAGACCAAAGAACATTCAAAGCAAACCCGAAAAAGGTCATTCAAAAGCACCAATCGGGAAAGATATAAGAAAATTTCAAAGACTTTGAATATCCCCCGGAGCGCTGTTAAGTCCATCATAGAGAAATGGAGAGAATATGTCACAACTGTGAATTTGCCTAGAACAGGCCGTCCTCCAAAACTGAGCATCTGTGTGAAAAGGGCACTTGTTAAGGAGGCCACCAACAGGCCTATCGCTACTCTGACAGAGTTTGTCTTCCATGACTGAGATGGGAAAACTGTCCATGGGACAACAATAGCCTGGGTGCTTCACAAATCTGTGCTTTGGGGAGGGTGGCAAAGAAAAAGCCATTATTGAAGAACACTCACAAGAACCCTTGCCTAGAGTTTGCCAGAAGGCATGTGGGAGACTCTCAAACCAAGGGAAGATTCTATGGTCGGATAAGACCAAGATTGAACTTTTTGGCATCAACGTTAGGCACTATGTTTGGCGCAAGCCAACATTAAGTAACAACAAGTAACACTGCATCATCCCAAGAACACTATCCCTACCATGAAACATGGTGTTGGGAGCCGAATACTATGGGGATGCTTCTCTGCTTCAGGGACTGGAAAATATGTCAAAATGGAAGGAAAAATATATGAAGCAAGATATAGACCAATCTTGGATGAAAACCTGCTGCAGTGTGCAAGAGACCTGGGACTTGGGAGAAGATTTATATTCCAGCAGGACAATGACCCAAAACTTCCAGCAAAAGCCACATTGGAGTGGTTAAAAACAAAAAAACAAAACTATTTGCAGCTAAAGGTGCTTCTACCAAGTATTAGGTCAAGGGGGTGAGTACTTATGTGATCAATTATTGTCTGTTTATTTGTAATTAATTAACAAAAAGCTTTGAGTTTTTGTTTTTTATTTGAAATTATACAATATTTTGTGTTGATCAGTGGCAAGAAATCCCAATTAAATCCATTTTGACTCCATGAAGTAAGAAAACAAAAAAATAGACCCTTGTTGCTACATATGCTCTCCAGTAGTAACTATAACCTCGCCAGACTCGCCACACGGGTTAAACAAGTAATTAATTACTTGCCCTTATCTGTACTCAACGGGATCATGTGGAAGTAGAATCATCAGAGACAGGAAATAACACTTGCCATTTCATTATTAATTAATTACGGGACCAAAGACCGGTTAGGAACTAGTCTGAGGACTGTCACATTTAATCAATACCATCCAAACAGAACTTAATGTCTATAACTTAATGTTGCTAGGTTACTAATCAAAAATAAAAACGCCAAAACATTTGCTCTTAATGTTTTAAATCCATTGCATTTTCGCTTCTGAATACCAGGTGTATAAGTCGCAGCAACCCGTTGCCTTTTCCGGGAAATCATGAAATAGAGGTTTCTTCGTCGATTACGAAAGTAACCGTAAGAAATCAGCTATGTGCATAGCAACATGTGGCGGAAAATAAAGGCGTGCACTGTGTTAACAGAGAACGCGTCTTTGTCGCTGCTGCCTACCCGAGGAAACAACCGGCCACTGCACCAAAAATGCGTGCCGCATGCTGAACGATTTGTTTTCTTCAGTATACAAGTTAAAGAGTGTGTTTCAATTTCGTCTCTAAACAAACTTACATGAGAAAGCGGGATTGTTCCGGACATATGTCTTTGTAATAGAGGGAGGCCTTCTTTAAAAAGTCGATTTTTCCACTGGGTTCTTCAGACATGCTTGTTGACAAGAGAGAGCAGATCCGCGCGCGAGACAGAAGGATTTCCTATGTTGCTATAATTGTTTATTCTTGATCTCATTTTAACTACAGCATAACTATGTACTTAATACTGCTGCGGTGTTTTTTCTTTAACACTGAAGTGTATATACGTAAAGTCACGTAACTAGCCTTACAGCACACTCGTACGTGCTACTGTAACGGATTGGGTCACATTTTCCCAGCATGCCTCACTCACGAGCAAGACGTTGTGGGAAATCGAGGCAATGGAATTTCCTGCGCTTAACAATAGTACTAAAATACTCTACTATGTGTACTGTACTCTACTGTGTAGTCTACTTTTTAACGAACCCAGTACTTCAACCGATCTATAAAGGTCAATTCATCTGGAAAAAAGGATATATCATTGATCTCACCAAAATGACTGAGTCCTAGCCTATTATTGCCAGGGTTTTCTGCAATAAACCGCACAGGATGACTATGAATAGGGCGTTATGTTGTGCGGATTCTGCGCAGATTAGCAGAATCTGTATTTACTCTGCGCAGCATGTCAGCCACAAATCAAATTAAAGAGAAGCAGATAACATTCACACCCAAACTCGTGTTATTAAAGTAACATGATAATGTATTTTTGATATATGGTTGGATGATTTTTATTTACAGTGACAAAAGGTATGTACTTCTAATGTACATTTAATTGTATGATATTGTATTGATAAGGTATTGGGTCGTTTTAAAGCTTTTTAAATGTTTTTGTGAAACTTTGTGAAAAATAATGTGACTGTGCTGTTTGTTTGTGTTTAATCCCCCTCCCCCCCACACACACACACAATAATGATGAAAGCCACACTGAATGTAATTGCATGTGCTTGCCTTATGGTTTTAGAGTAACACATGATAACACAAGTCTGTCATAAATTAATGCCTTATCTCCATGCAAATAACTTTTAAATAAATGTTATATAGCCATACAAAAATTATGACCACACAATTCAATATCTATTTTTATTTGTATACCAAAAAGTCAAGTTAGTTTCCACTGTCAGTCTATAAAAGGGGCCAGTTAAGTTATATTCAGAAAGAGATTCTTGAACAGTTATTAATATTGACTGTTTCTAAACCCCCACAAAATCCAAAAACCATCAAATGGTGTTTTGGTAATCATAGATAGGCCTACATACATAAGTTTGGCATTAGTAAAGGATCGGGTAAGTAATTATCCAGTCCTTCTTTAAGCCTTGGTTTCCATATCACTTTCATCTGAGAGCCATTTTCTATAATTGACTTGCCAGCTGACTTGACTATAACTTTGAAAAACTATTTTCTATAACTGGCTTTTCTAAACCTAGAATGTTAGTCGCAAATATTTTACAGTTGGATCAACATTGTACAAAATATTTATAAAGTTGTAACAAATGTTTTGGCTGTGAGGGGAAAGATGCCTCAACATCTTTTCAAGGACTTATTCAACCAATACTGTTTTGACACAGTAAGATATAGGCTACAACAGATTTCTTTTTCTTTTTTGAGCACGCAAAAAACAAAAGGAAGGATGGCACCTGCTTACCACCTGCACCTGCACCACTGTTGCATATCTAAACACAAACCCCAAATCATTGCTGAGGGAGGGGAGGTTTCACTCTGCAGGATTTCCCTGCCTAGTCGGGAATGATGAACTCATCTGGTCGATCGGAGTCTGTCTGTCTGTGCCAACAGGGCTCGAAGTGTGTTGCAGCTACTTCTACGACACAACGCCTGCCTATGCAGCTCAGCCTCGTGGAAAGAAGGGACAGCACGATTTGGAGGAGAGGCGTGCTAGTGTGCGAGCGCTCTCCCGATAGACATAGGACGCTCCAAGGACCGGACTGGTGTACATCGGGCAGATTAATTTGTGAGAATAAAACAAAATAGGCGAAAGAAATAAAGTGAAAAAATGTACTTTAAAGAAGGATACGGTTTGAGTTTGGGTAGATTATGACGCAGGTCTGGTGTTATACAAATGAAATAGTTGCGTGGTTTGTAAAAATAAATAGGCTACATAAATAATAACAACTATCCTTATTGAAATGCTTTACAAATAAGTGCTAATTAGCGATTTGGTGTAGCATATGTATTTATGTATGCATGGAAATAATCTAAAAGGGAGAGGGGGGGGGGGTGGAATTCTGTCCGAGTATAAAAAAGCCGAAGGTTAAAGTTTAATGGTCGCCGGGGAAATTTAGATTAATTGTTTGGAGAATTGTGTTTTCCTTCCTATTACTAACGCTGCAACTGAACTGAAAACACAGCCGTCTCTACCGTTTAATAAATCCACCGTTGCCTAGGTATACCCAGGACGTTCTCGGTCTAGCTCTTCGGAGCCAGTGGACTCATAAAAGGATGCCCCGTGGCGCTGCGACAATGAAATTGGATATTAAACGGAAGGATGAGACTGTTCACTTTAACTTAGTAGACTCGCAAAGCGGATGGAAATCAAAGGAGGCAACGCGGTCTGAAATGAACCCCAAAATTCCATCTGCACTTGAGGGACCGGGATGTGACTGGACAAAAGACACGTAACTGAGATGCGATATTCATGTGCGATTCTGGTGACGATTGGTGATGAGACACATCAAAGCAAACCACCTGCGATGGCTCCACCCGGAACAATATATAGGCGACTGAGTGAGTGTGTTGCCAGAGCGTCTCGGAGATAGGCACGCGCTCGGAAGGTTGCGATTTCCTCTCGTTTGAAGCCTAGTCTGTCCCATCAGGTGAGTGTTATTTTCGTCCCGAACTGTGCTTTGCGTTTTTTGCTTGAAAATAACTTCTCTCAATTTCTTTTGTGTTTTCAAATTAACATCGCCTAATATTTTGACTGGCAATATAAAATGATGTTCAAACGATTAAACCACTTTAATGGATACATTTAAAAATCAATTTATAAATGAGTCTCATGTTGCAAGTGGCACACGTCTGTCAAATAAATTGACAACTCTACTCATTTTGTGTAGCCGAGGTGCAAGAAACGCACCCTACCATTTTCGGGAAGTGCGGAATTTGGATAATGCCATACAAAATTGCCGGTAGTTTAAAGAAAAGGCGTAGGCTGTATAAATAGTCCATATGATCTAAAAGTTAAGTCATTTTCTATATTTTCCGGCAGTAGCCTACTTTAGTTTGTACAGCAGAAGGTTATACCTTGAATATGCTGTACGTCCCTGTTCTCTGTTTAACCTATGTCAAGGGCATAGCTGCCAGATCAGCACTATAGAGTATGTTTTGCTGCTGTTTGAATAGCTAATTATTATCAATGCAAAACTTATTATACCAACACTTATTGGACGTGGAATCAATTTGTTGATTCTTCAATGAGGAAAAGCAAACCAATAAGGTGAATACGAAATCAGCGCGTGACTCCCGCTACGAGCAATAATAATCAGTTTTGATATATTGTGCCATACATCGTGGACCTTTACCTTTTTAGAGCAAAAGAATCAGACATGTGGGGAATATACAGTAATCAACTAACATTTTGGAGTAGATTCGTTAAAAAAGTCACCTGCAACGATTTCATCTCTGCCAGACATGAATCATGTTTTAAGGTCATAATTATAATTATGAAGTGGGTCCACATAAATTCATAGCACATCACAAATTTGACAACCAAATATTCTGGGTAACCGATTTTTTTGTTTGTTGAAAAATTGCATATAAAAATGTTACTTGCTATACGTCCATGTCTTGCAGGGTTTCGGGCGCTGTGCTTCTGCAATCAGAGTATGGTCACGTGAGGATAGACTTTCAGAGAAAATAATAACTCAATAAGATTGAAGGAAAATACATTTTGCGTCAGAGAGTATTAGGAATCATTTGAATGGTTTCAGCGCTTAAAATCCTTGCCAGGAAAACTCCAAGACGAAACTCTATTTCTAGCAACTGATGATATGTATGATGATTAGGAAGGTGGCGATCTTGCCTGTGATGTAAGTGTTGAAGAGGATGAGAGTGAATGTGGCAACTCGGACGTTAAAGGTGAGGTCACCAAGGAAGGTGTGGATGACGAGGAGTATAATTGTTGGGGTAACAATGACAAAGATGACTAAAACATAATGCTGATGACACTGATCCGTATACATTTTTCTACAAAGGTGATTTCCTTCATCCCTTCAATATTTATTTTAAACGTTTCCATTTTTCATCCTCATACTGTGCGTGTCACTGAGAAAGGGAAAACGTTCTGTGGTAGCATTTTCTTGAGCGGATAGACGAGAGGAAGGGCATGCGCCTGGAATGAGGAATGGAGTCTGCGAATTGCATGAGCTCAGTCATAATCTCTTCCATATAAAGGAAATGAGTGCTGCTTCCACGCTCTGGCAGACAGTGAGACAAAGCCATGTGGCATGCTGTTGGAGATCAGGACCAACCCCAAAACCCGGCAGGGAACAACAGAAAATGTCTTGTCAGCATACGGGGGGTGGGGGGTTGGGGGTTGGGGGTTGGGGGTTGGGGGTTGGGGGTTGGGGGGGGCAATCTGAGCAGCAGTCATGAGACTATCCGTAACGCTACACCAAACCCAGTTGTGCTGAGAGGGGCAAAGGAAAGGCGAGTTTGAGAGAGAAGTGTTGCGGGGACAGACGCCATTCAAAAACAGGAGAGCCCCAGGTCATTTGAGAGCACATCGCCCACCATTTTGCTCCAGTTGTGCTATTTGTCATCGTTATTTACCGAGGGCATGTTTGAAGGCCTTTTATTTCTGTGCCACAAATCTTGAGTTCTGTCACACGGGCGAATCTGCAGCCCTTTTGTCTCTGGATGACACAGATGCGTATGCACAGAGGACACGCTTCTGCTATGCACATTCACCTTCAATTATAGATCTGAGATACTGCAGGAAAGGGTTCACAGGTATGGGACAATAATACCCTTTTTTGTTGAATTCCCCATTGTCTGTAGTTCTATTTTTATATCACGCACAGTGATACAAAACCAATTTTAGCCTTTGTCATTGATTTGATCTTGTTTCAGACTGGGTATCTGATTTCTCTCTTGATTGCTTGAAGGTTGAATTGCTTGAATGGCATACTTTATCTTCTGAATCATAACCATCATTTATGGGGGGATGGAACCGGAGGGGGGGGGTCTGAAAACACTTGATCCGTCCCTCTTGAAAAATCATAATCATTTTTTTTTATTTTATTAAGTAGCCTGTACTAGGCTGTACACATGAAAATGGCAGCCAGTATATACTGGCACTTACTATTTTTCCATAATGATAGAGCAGTTATCACTATCAGATTGAGAATTACTCACAGGCAAGTGCTGCTCTGGGTACACTCTAAGGTCCTAATCGGTCCTAATCCTTGAAATTGCCACTAGCCACTGATCCAGGGTCAGATATTTGTATTCCCCTACTACTGAAGCAAATGAAGTAAGTTAATGGACTGTGATAAACATGTGCTAGTTATACTAGCAGTGGAACAATATCTGTGTATATTGATTTCGTTCAGTTGGTGGAATTTGTAAAACATCAGAGGAAAGTGTAAATGAGCTTCAGTTAGTTGTGAGTGAGTTGTGTTTGAAGTGTGTGTCTGCTTCATATTGTTTCAGATTATTAAATATTGTGAATACCTCATATTTCAAACCACCTGCTGTTGTGTACACGTGTGCTAATTAGTTAACTTAGTTACCTCATCAGTACATTCAGTAGGTAATGTTAGCTAGTAGTCAGAAGCTAGCCAGCAAGCTAACACACATTTTTTTCTGTTGGCCCAGCTAGCATGAACAGAAAAGCCGACATAAGATCCTTCTTCAAAAGTCATGGACAGAAAAGAAAAGTAAGTTTAAATCTTCAGGCCAGGTACAGGCAATTAACTCAGCATACGTTTAACCCATATGTATATTTAGCCCTAACCTGAAATTGTATTTTCCTTCTTAAGCAGCATATGACTTCAATTTTTCAATATAATACGAATCCAGTGCTTTACAGTGTGTGCCCATGTTCACATTAAACAGAAGTATGCTTCAGAAATATGGTAAAGTAGAATGAGTCAATGATCACCCCATTCTGTGATATTGATAAATAAATGCATGCGATTTTCATAAATGGAGGAAGATGAGGCACCAGCACAGCTCAGTGCAGACCAGGGCTGGACTGGCTATATAGTCTACCGGGCAAATGCCCGGTGGGCTTGTCTAGTTTTGGGCCGGTAGGGCCTCGGTCCATAGAATCATTTTATATATATTATACCACGGACCGGGTGTTCCGAGGGGCGCAATAAATTTTTCGCGCATATAAACGAACTGGTCTCAGCTTCTTTTCGCGCAGCACCCCCCGCCCCGTCGACAGATTTATTCGCGCAGCGCAGCAAAGACCCGGTCGACAGAATTTGCGGCGCTTATATGGTGCTTTAATGTATCCCATCTGATGATGTGGCGGGCTCTGTTACCCTATTTTTCTCATCTGAATTGTTGACAATAACAGCTCATAATGGCTGTATCTCACAAATAAATGCAACTGTTACTTTTCCCAAATGAAACATTTTTGTCCATGAACTGTTGTGAACACTGAGCTTACCAAATTGTATTTGTTATCTATGTACTTCCATGCCTCGGGGGGGAATATTACAATAGATCCCCAGTGAGTCCTATTATGAACACACTCTGTGACTATGTAAAAGTGCTGACAATCACAGGGAATGAAACTTGTACTACAGCTGAGTACATCTGCCAGATGATCTCTGAAAAAGATGACATTTCCTCTTGATATTGTGGCAGGTTCAGTCTAAGGTGTTTAAAGTGTTTAATGAAAACTATATTCAAATTGAAGTCCGTGTCACCCCTGATTCCGTCTCCATTTAGGAAAAGGGCCCGACACAGTTAGGTTGAAGGGTTATGAAAGGTCAGTGATACCTACTTTGAGATGGAGAGTTAACTGGCAATGCCCAACCTGTCCCAGCTTTCATCTCACTCAATGTGGGTTAGAGGGAGAGCAGAACTTGTCTTTGAAGGAATATTTCTGCCCTTCCAGAGGACAAGTTCTCCAAAAGAGTACAGCCTGGTGTTCTCGTTAATGTTTATAAATAGCAATATCTTTACGATGAGCGATTGTAGTCCAGAAACAAACTGAAGGATCCTTCGGAAGAGATACATAGCCAATGAATGGCCATTCAGTGAATGGTCATTCATTCTGTTGAACTGAATAAAAGAAAATGTTATTTTACCTTCATTTAACCAGGGTTCAGTTCTCATTTGCAAGGACGACCTGAGCAGTCGAAGTGGTTAGGGAATGTGCAGCCATTCAGATGTAGGGGAGTGATTAGACGGTCATGTAGAGAGTCCGTTTTGTCAACATTGACCACAGTGAGTCAGGACCTTGGTTTAACTTCAGATCCAAAGGATGGCACCTTCTACAGCACAGTGCACAATAAACAAATAAAAGAACAAATAAACAAATAAACCCGTTGCTGGGATATTAGATTGAATTTGTAAAAATATCATTTCCATGGCAGTTTGAGGCTGGCGTCTCTACCAGACCGGCCCTGGAGTTTGCTGCCCTCTGATTATTAGCTTGCCTTGTAGAGACAAGCAGTGGATTTGTGTGGGGAGGGTGAATCGAAACAAATAGAGATAATAGTGTAAATAGAGTGTAAAATACAGTAAGTGTAATTGGCTACCAAATTGAGAGAAAAAATGTGTTTTTTAAATGTGTCACAAGTGTCAGAGCTTAGATTAACTTATTTTGATATCATATGGATCCTGTCAGTCACTGACAGCGCAAGATGGATTTCTCTTAATTGGGAAACGATTAATAAACACAAAAAGTGCACATTACTGTATAGCAAACATAATAACCTTTTGCATAAGTCATAATTGGTGGGGCCCGAGAGCATTAGTCCTGATAACATCCTAGATGGTTTTAAAATATCCGCTAATTCTGACATAGTTGTTCCCTGACAGTGAAATGGCAATGGGCAGATGCATTTGATTTGCTTCAGTACTGTCTTGGCTGACAGCAGCTAGAATGAAGTGAACGTGTCCGGGATCTCCGTTCCTGGTACAATCGTAGGATGCGGCGAATGCCTTGCCGGTGGTGTGGCCGGCGCAGGGTGAATGGGGGCGCATTGTTGGCCCTGGCCAGCACTGTGGATACATTGTTACGTGACAGTGGATCCGGGGGCAGATGTTCTCCGTTTGTGTCAAAGCCACAAAGCTAGAGCACAAGCCTTTCATTCTGATCTGGGTCTCGGCCCACGCTATTTCACATCAGCGCTTCGTGTGCACAATACGGTGGCAGTTGGCGACAACAGTTTTCATGTCAAAGGAAAATATTGTCCTCTGCAAGTTGAAGATTGACATCCCACAAGACAATGGCAACATGGCTTTCTTCTTACAAAGGCATTACCGAGGAGATTTTTTTGTGTAGGCAAGGCAAGACCTTTTTTAGACTTGATAGATCAGGACCAGTTAAATAATTTGAGTATGGCAATGCAGTAAATGAATCCACTATTGTCACATTTGACTATTGTCACAGTCGAGCCATTTTGTTCAAACAGGTTCCGTATGTAGGTCAAGTCTGTACATGTTTTCTTGCTGTTTCTTCTTGAAATATGAACTATTATGGAGCTATTACAATATATAGGTATCATCGGCATGAGAGATCTAACAGATTTTGACAGAGGTCAAATAGTTGGTGCCTGAATTGCAGGTGTGTCAGTCACAGAAACAGCAAAATTAGGGGTCAAGGGAAACAATGTTGAAAAGCATGGTGGCCTTGTTTGATATGCCAAACAAGGAAAAACTGCATCAGGAAAGAGGAACAGTGGTCACAAGTCAGAGCTCACTAACAGGAACAAACAGACACTTAACAGGATGGTTGCTAAAAACCACAAAACAACAGCCTCAAAAATGACCACAGAACTTAATGTACACCTCTGTGATACAGTTTTTGTTGAAAACTGTATGTCGTGAGCTTCACAAAGCTGGCATTTTTGGTAGGGCTTCCATTTGGAAACCCCTTGTAACCAACACAAAGGTGCCCTTTTCCTACATCTGGATGGGTTTGTTTGAAGAAAGCCAAAGGAAGCCTTTGACCCACATTGACTGTTCCCAACTACAACTTAAACATGGTGGTGGTTATGGTGCAAACATTGTTTCCTCAAGATGTTCTCATATTCCAAGATGCCCCCATACACACTGCTAAATTGATTCAAGAGTGATTGCATGAACACCAGAATGAAGTCAAACACCTTCCATAGCCTTCTCAATCACCATATCTAAGCTCCATTGAACCTTTATGGGAAGTTCTGCAGTGTGGAGTTTAGATTTTTCACCGCCTTCATCTCTCGAAGAACTGGAGGCTTTCCTTGTCGAAGAATGTTCCAATATCCCACTAGAGTCTGTTTAAAACTAGTATAACAGCATTCCAAGATGGGCCGCTGCTGGAAAAGGGTGGCCCATCTCCTTATTAGTTAACAAATATTAATATATTGTTTGACATTTCCATTATTCTGTCGACCCCCTGTAGGTGCAATCTGTCTGTCTCTCTTCAGCGTGAGTCACCTCCCACCATGCGAGCGTTTCCCTCATCCTGACCGCACTCGTGATGTTTGCCGTCATGCCGAGGTGTGGAGGACGGGGAGGTTAGAATGACTTTTTTTCTATATCCCTGCTGTGATTGCTTTTCTGAAACACTTTCCTTCTTCTGTATGGTGCCTGTGAACAAGTAGTTGCCTGTTTGTGCCATTATCTTTTGGTTGAACATAACAGAACATTGAACGGGTCAATGGCCCTTTTTGGAATCCAGCTTGATTTATGTAGATCACAGGTGTCAAACTCATTCCATCGAGGGCCGAGTGTGTGCAGGTTTTTGTTGCAACCAATGCACTACACCAGGTGATTTCACTAATTAGCTCACTTCTTCAACTAAGGAGGGAACCTAATTGAAATCACCTGGTGTATGCATTGGTTACAACAGAAACCTGCACACACTCGGCCCTCGATGGAATGAGTTTGACACCCCTGAATTGTAGATCTTCTATAAATTACATGAGTCATGTTGGAATGTTTCATTAGAGGGATCAAAACAAACTGCTCTACACACACAAGATTGTGGCTATGAGTTTGAACAGTATGGTGAAGTACATGTAACTTACAATTAATTCTCCTCTTAAAGTCATCACGCCTCTTATTGTATGGGCAGTTCACCTGGCAGCCTGTAACATAGACCAGTGGGGGGCGCTGGTGAGTCACAAGACGTATTACCACGATGAGACCAAAGATAAGACGATGAGATACTGACGTACAGCATAGTGAGGTGCATAGACTGCATACAGTTTAGTAAATCAGTAAGCATACATTATATAGCCATATATTCATTCAAAGACCACCTATTGTATGTCTGGACCTTGCCATCTTGATTTTAAGCAGACTAGCACTCTCTCTTTCTCTCTCATTCCCTCTCTTTCTTGTTAGCGCTCTTCTCTCACCTCTCCTCTCTTCTTTCACCTTGTCTTGTTGCCCTTGGCAGTTTTCGTCACTGAGCACACATTTCTGGTGCTTCATAAACTGGCTGAAACAGGTTTGGGTAATTGCGTTCTATCACAATGATGGTGAAATAGATTCCTTCATTAAGGAGGGAGATTAAACCAGGATAAGCTGGAGAAATTGTTGGGAGAATTCTTCACTCATTCTTATTGAGTACAATGCAAGTACAGGTAACTGCCAAAATAAAGGAAACACCAACATAAAGTATCTAAATTGGGCGTTGGGCCACCACAAGTCACCAGAACAGCTTCAATACACCTTGGGATAGATTGTGCAAATGTCTGGAACTCTATTGAAGGGTTGCAACACCTTCCATGAGAAATTACATCACTTGGTGTTTTGTTGATGGTGGTAGAAAACGCTGTCTCAGGCGCCACTCCAGAACCTCCCATAAGTGTTAAATTTGGTTGGAATCTGGTGACTGAGACAGTTTTACATCGATTTACACATGGTTTACATTGTTTTAATGCTCATCAATCCATTCAGTGACCACTTGTGCCCTGTGTTTCCTTTATTTTGGCAGTTATCTGTATGTCTTATTTAATATAATTTGGTTAATCATCAAAGAGGCAAGATATTTCTTTCTTTCTTCAGTAATCAGTGGAATAGCAGCAGGTGTCGCATTTGACATTGGCTGAATGAACCAGCTTGATCAGAGCATGCATGAACATATTATTACATTTTCCTTCAATGAGTGTGAGATTTCCTTTCCTTCTCCACCAGGATCAATGCAAGGAATAGCTTACAAATCTATTTTTTGAAGTCTCTTGTCACAAACTGATAGTGTCCCTGTACCTCTCCTGAGCAATGTCAAATGAAACAAAGGAACCTTTGATTTGTTGTCATTCAGGCGTACTCTTTGACCCGGATAAATATCAGGTTACAGCAGGCATGGCTAATCCATTTTCTGATTACTGATGGAATCTCTCGAAGCTGAAACTATGACTAACTAAGGCATCAAACAATACATGCTAGGAAAACTGCAAATGTGTACAAATTTGAATATCCTTGTTGTAAAATATTATATGGCAAAAAATGCTCACTCAGGGGTAATTATGCAACACATTGCTAAGCGAAGTAAAGGGTTGCTACCCTGCCTGCCTTACAGTATATGCTTAAAAGTGTATACTTAAAAAACTTGAACACTGCAACGTTACCTGTCATGTAAGATATGTGCAGTCCAGTTGCACATGATCAATGAACACACAACTCCAGCTAGCACTTGTACGTACTTTCAGCATCATGGGAAATCTCAGAGGTTGAGAGAAATTACCTTTATGTTCTGAACAGAAGGTTAAATCTGCCTCTAATGAAATCTCAGCTAGTCCTGTTTTGAATTACTTTAGTAGCCGCTCCCAAGAATGCTGAGGATTCTGGGAGCGGCCAAATCAAATCAGTAATAAAACCTCATGAAATGAGTTGGACTGTAATGTAAATTGGAGCAAAATGAACAGTCAAGCCTGGAACAGATCAAAAGGACAACAAGCTCCTATTAGCTTTGAAGCTGTGCAGAAACACAATTGAGACATTCTTTCATGTACAATCGCGTGTTCTGACACCCCATACTGTCGGTAATAATGCAAAATGTGTGCAGCTCTGCTTTTAAGGTGTGAAAGGGGGTGGATTTCAAAGGTTGAAACCCTAGAGCGGTACCTTTTTCCGGTAGGGTGAAACTCAAAAGGTTATTTCAGTCACAATGATGAACGAGGAGCCTTCTTACAGAAAAACAGGTCTTGTTTCTTTATTTTCACAGGAATGTGGGCCATTGAGCCTGAAGGTGACTTGTGGCTGGAGCCAGGGGCTGCAACACAGGACATGGGAGCTCTCTCTCCCCCTCGTGTCTTGTGTTGCAGCCAGTGGAACGACTGCCGATTAACTCCAGCGACTGTGACGGCACCGGACGTGGCTAGGATACCCAGAATCAAGCCGAGGGATGACGCCATGAACGGCACGATGGTTAACTCAGACGACCAGCGTCCGCCTGCATCCTTCCGATAATGTCTGCAGAGGTGTCTGAAAGCGTAAACGTCCAGCGAGAATGCGGAACGAGAACTCCTCGCCGGTCGCACGACGGCAGGACGGGGTAGGTGAAAACACACAGAGGTCGGAAGCGATGGAGATCAAGGTCAGCAGTAATGAACCAACGTCAATGAGGCTGCCGCCTCACCCCATATTAATGATCTTTTATCTCCCTCAAGGTTGTAGATGAACGGCGCCGGTGAATTAGCGCTAGATTGGTTTTCTCTGCACAAACAAAATAAAGGACGCCTCTGATGAGCCATCTGCTCCGGGGCATAAATATTTGGATAGTGTTGTCAATTTGTGTTGTAATTTGAACTGTTCTTTTAAATTAAGTCATGCTCTCTCAGACGAGAATGCAAATTTGAACTCCGCCACAGCATTGAATGAAACAGAACTCGCGGGAGGGGCCGGCCGAGTGGCTTTGTGTAGGCGGGGGATGCTCCTCAGAATTCAACACGGCAACACTGCGGAACAATATGCACTTCACCGAGGTGGCCCATTACCGGCGTCTTGGACACAACACTGAATATCTCATATGTGAATTTGGTCTGTCATACTGGTTACAGAATCAGTGAGTGGGGTGTAGCCTGTCTTGAATATCTGTGTGTTTGTGTGTTGTATTCAAGTCTTTTTTTGTGAGAAAGATATTTTGAGAATTGTTTTTGTCTGTTGACATGTGTGATCTCCTGACCCCGTGACCCCGTAAATTCCCTTCACCGTTTAAGGTGTTTTGGGAGAGAGTATTATATAAAAAAATGCTGTTTTTAAACTCTTCTTCCTGTTTTCTATCTCATATAAACACTAATTGTTAAACATGGGTGTGTACAAAATGAGGAAGACAAACATTCACAGGTGCAGTGTCATGATGACCTTGCACAAACGGGTGCATTTATTCATGTATTTCGTCATTCTTGCTGTGGTGTAACTTCATTTGCTCAATTTGCTCAATTTGCTTCATTTGCTCAACAGGGGACAAGCTAGAGTATTTTGTCCGCACTATTTAATTGACATTTCGCGCACAGGTACGTGCAGATTGTGCTATCTTGATGTATATCAGACGGCACTCTTCCCTCAGCACCTCATTAAAACAAAGTGCAGCTGGGCTGAAGGACTCCTTGGTAGCGCAGTCCCTGGGCTTCAGCAATGAAACCACACGTGAAATATCCCCTCGTCCCGTGGGGTAAGGAGAGGCCGATGCCAGCAGTTTTTGGACATGCACTGAGCAGAAAACCACATCGAGAATTTAAAAGGCACAGGAGACTGCATAACGTCAGCCTTATGAGAAATTAATATGAAACGATCAAATCCAAGTAAGTTCTACATTTAACATACGCCAGAATCTATCACGATACAAATTCATAAATCACTGCCACTTTAATACTTGTAATAGGCAGGCAGTTTCCCTTGTCCCAGGAGTGGCATTAACCACTGGGCTATGTGCGGGAGTGTATACAAATATAATTTATCATCAAGAAATGCTGGCAAATACAGCTCACTGTTGGCATTTGCCAAGTAACTGAGGCAAAACCCTCTGTACTTATTGTAACGCCGAATTTAAAGGCAGCTAAAACAACTCACAGGTTAACCTCATTACATTCTCAACCATCCAAATGAATCATCCAAAGCTCCTTTTACGCAGAAAGGTTTTGTAGGTTCCTGCCACAAATTCAACCTTGCAAACACAAAACAAATTAAATATGCACAACACGTACAGATAACTGCCGCAATACAGGAAACACTTGAGTAAATGAAGGGTTCTGGCAGATCCGTTAGCTCTGAGTGATCACCTTCATCCTATGGTGAAACATTTCTACCCTGATGGGAATGTTCTCTTCCAGGATGACGATGCCGCAGGGCATGAGTGCTCACTGAATGGTTTGATGAGCATGAAAACTATGTACATTACATTACAGGCATTTAGCAGACGCTCTTAGCCAGAGCGACTCACAGTTTACATTTCTTTACATACAGTCCATTTATGCAGCTGGATATTAACTGAAGCAATTCAGGTTAAGTACCTTGCTCAAGGGTACAGTGGCAGTGTCCCACCTGGGGATTGAACCTGCAACCTTAACGTTACAAACCCAGTTCCCTAACCGTTATACCACACTGCCGCCTGTAACCATATGTAAACGATATGCCATGGCCGTCTCAGCCTCAGCACACAGTACCTGTACACATTTATTTCCTGTGAAGGTAGTGCATCTCCACAATGCATTGTTGCATATTTATTAGAAAATGACACATATTGCATAATGCATCCTACTCTACTGCATAAAATGGCGTTATATATGTATTAAATATGTATATATGGCGCATGCATTTTTAAAATAAAAAAGAATTCAAATACTTATCATTCATGACATGTTTCGCATACTTCAAACAAATTCCTTAGATTTTCACATTGATACGTATGCTTAATATTTTCCACGAGGGCCCGTCCCATCCTCGTTTTCACACGTTAAGTTACAGCTGCTGTCCCAGCGCGCAGCAACGACCTGCCACCGACCCCTCCTTTAATCAGAGCAGCGCTTCCCACGAACGAGTCCCTCGGGGTTTAGGGTTTTATAATGGGCAGGTTGGCGGCCAGCGCGCGGGGATTTGAGGTGAGTTATAGGACAGAGTCCACACAAGGTGAGAGGCAGGCCACCGCCCCGTCTCCCCAGCGTGAGCTGTTGGCGTGCATCACAGGCTCAAGGCTCCGGCTTTGATCGTGCTTCGTGCTTCGTTCATCCCGGCCGGCGACAGCACCAGGGCCGCCGCCGACAGCAGTCGAGTGAGTCGAAAACAAGGCCCGGATGGAGACGTTAACGTCGAAATATTCTATGGCTTTTAAATATTCGTATTCGTGACACAAAGGGACGAGGAATGTCCTGGAAGTCAGGCAGATGAGGAATTTTTGGAACGAATGTGCCGCTTCCTCGTGGCAAAAATGAGGCAAAAAAATGAAGCAGTACCAAACTTTCTTTTTATTGTCCAAATATTCAGTTTTGTGCTTCTTTCCGTTTTTTTCTTGAGACGGTTTGTGCTCACCTGCGAAGAACGACGTTTAAAAAAAAATTGATGACCTGTCCTTGTGCTGTAGAAAGATGTCGCAGGAACTATGCCCCGTAGCTATCAAACTGCCACAAGGGCTAACTCTCCTACAGCCAGCCTGGATGCATCTTTTTGGTAAGCCCTCACTCGTTCAGGACCTCACCATCTCCCTGGAAGTCATCTTGCGATCCCCACCCCACCCCACCCCACCGCACCCCACCCAAATCAGGAACCAGCCATACCGAGTAACCTCTGAAGACACTCTTCATCTCACAGAACATGGACGCACTGACCTCCCGATGCCAATTCCTCACAGCATTTGTGAATGTAACCTTCTTCTGTAGTTCTCGACACCATGTGAGCCAGTGTGGTTATGGTTGGGGAGGTGAGGTGGCTATGAAAGGCTTTTTATAACAACCCGTTGATTAATCTTTAAGAGTGGGAGTGGACGGGTAGTGGGGAGCAGCGAGTGAGAACTGGCACTCGAGTCCTCGCTCGGGTTAACATATCGAACAATTCCAGCGGCGTTATCAGGTGAACGCAGACGGAAGTCTGCGTCGCCTGGATGAAAGCACGCTCTCCCGACGAGCCGTGGCCGTGAGAGAGAGTTTGCCGTGAATGATTGAGTCTGTCCTGGCCTCTGGGGGAATCGCCTCCCCCAACCGGGCACAAAGAATAGTGCTTACTCTTATCATTCCGCCTGTGGGAATAACTGTGTTCTGCTAATCTTTGCTCTGTTAAGATGAGCTTTCCTTTTGGTGCACTGCATGTCTGTGTAATTTCAAATGGCTACTGTATTCTCTTTGAAAGCGTATTATTATTGCTATGTATTATATTTTACTACAATCTTGTGAAAACAACAGAATGCAAAAGCACACTGATGCTATCAAATGAGGTGGGGGGGGGGGGAGGCAGGTTGCCCAGTGCAGGGCAGTGGCATGTCCAGACTGTTTTGACTGGGGTGGCCCAAGTGGGGCACTGACTTATGTAGGGGTGGCATGAAGTACAAATGTGCACATCGGGGCCGGGGGCACGGAATAGCATTAATTTACCATTTTTGTCTCAACTACCCATATCTACTTTAATTACTAACATTACAGTGTCTTACATTTCTGTGTTTAATTTAAAAGATAAATAAACCTATACCAATCACAACAAAACAGAGTGGCACCAACATAGCCAATCATAGTTTAGCATCTGGGGTGGCACCTGGGGTGGCCAATCAGATTCCAGGGGTAGCACGTGCCACCCTAGGCCACCCCCTAAACACGCCGCTGGTGCAGGGTGCAGGAGTAGGCCAGCATCCATATCACCCTGTAGCCTTTTCTGGATAGATGCTGAACATATATGAGTTTGGTTTTAAATTGGATGGGAGACCAGCTGGGGGAAGGAGATTGCTGCTGGAAGTGGTTTGGGTTGGCCAGTATGCGCCATTCTTCCGCCTGGAACAAATGCCCAGGGCAGTAATGGGGGCACTGTGCTGTGAGAGACGCTGTCTTTTGGATGTGACGGTAACCAAGGCCCTGACTCCCTGTGGGTCCCCCATGGTACTCACTGTGAGGAATAAGGAGGTGTCCTGGTCAAACTCATACCAACATACCTCTGTCCATCTGGTAGCTCAGCTGTTTATGTGGCTCCACTTCAACTGAACCTCACAGGACCCCCTTGAATTTTTTATTTTATTTAACCTTTATTTAGCCAGGCAAGCCATTAAGAACAAGTTCTTATTTACAATGGTGGCCTGGGTACATACCTGGGTACATACACCATTCACTCACACACTCACACCTATAGGGCAAAGTAGACTCTCGTGACCTGGCCAAGAAGGGTCAGGTAAGAATAGCTACTTTGTCATAGTCTAATAAATAACAAAATAAAAAACAACAACGAATAAACATATAAACAAGTAACAACATATGTACAATTATACACAGAATGTATAAAAGCAGGAATCCACTGATCATATGGGGCACGTATCTAAGTCATGGGAAGCAGTGGAAGCAGTTGAAAATGAGATGTTACATCTCAAGGGAAATCAAATGTTAACACACACACGCACACACACACACACACACACACATATATATATATATACATGTATATATATAAAGCTTCACGATAAACTCTCCAGCTACCTTTGTCTCAAAGAACTTCTTACCCTTGAATGAGTTGCCGGGACAACCAAATCAGCGCTGGGAGAGTGGCGGTGGAGCGAGGCTGGATCCGTGAAAGGGACGCTCCGGTCCAGGAACACTTTGGACGAGTGCCCCGTTGCAGCCCGCTCCTAAATGCCGGCACTGTTACCACGGCAACCGGCAACCGGCAACAGCGTGCCTCTGTGTCAAGTGTTTACGAGGCTCCGAGAAGATTCCGAGAAGGCAACCCGGGTCTGAGTTTACTGTCAAAGGAGGGACGCCATTGTACTCTTGTTTTGTACATTGTAAAGGGTTTGTAATGTCTCTGCTGAAACTATCGGTCTTAAAGGTTGTAGACTGGGGCTGTGCGGCGAGTGTCGTGTACGAATAAAATATGAAATTAGTTTTGATGTTGACGTATGATTTTCAAAAGTTAGATCGACTTTGTGCCTCGAAACCATCAGCGAGAAAGTCATGTATGAATGCACATCTTGTAATCACGCTCTGGATAAGAGCGTCTGCTAAATGCTTAAAATGTAAACGTGAAATGTAAAGCAGGAGGCCTGTATAACAGTGCCTGGACACTCATTGGACAAACCGAATGGCAATCTAACCCAATCGGTTGAACCTGGGAGGACACGAGAATACTTATGGGAAGTCATGTGACTGTGGATGGATCGCACTGGGCTCTGGGGCTCAGCATCTGCTGCACAATGGCTTGCGGCAGAAGCAGCTACCTCTACTCAAATCCTGACCTTGACAATTAGGAAGGAAAACACAAAACTGACTTCAGACCAGAGCTCAAGAAAACCTTCACCCACACCTGAACAATGTGGCCAAATGCTGCAATCAGAACTCCAGAATAGTCAATGGGGAAATGAAAAGACAGCATTGTACAGTCAAGTTAAACTATCTGAGCAATTTTAAGATTCATACTCAAAGGGAATTTGCATGGTGTGCCTGCACTTTCATGTCCATAGAGCTCCAAATATACTGAATATTAGTGTACAATTTTAGAAACTGGTCAATTGTTCAGTGTGCACACTGTTGGTATGTGACACATAGTAATGTATTGTCACTTACAAGCATGCATGTAGGAGTTCCCTCTGGAAATAGACAGACCCACGTGTTTTATTTTAATTTTATTCTCCATAGTGAACTAAAGGTGGAATACGGCCTTGTAGTCATCTCATTGCCATTTGATACATATAATAATTTTA
The DNA here is from genome assembly GCA_029706075.1 of Aldrovandia affinis. Lineage (NCBI taxonomy): Eukaryota > Metazoa > Chordata > Actinopteri > Notacanthiformes > Halosauridae > Aldrovandia > Aldrovandia affinis. The sequence goes on from JAINUG010000060.1 coordinate 4,342,755, forward strand.
AAAAGGAATATCAATCTACTGTACTTCACAAACACATATCACTTCTAAATAATTCTGTTAAGGCACAAGAATAAGAATAATAAATTATTTATACAGTACCTTTCATACAACAATTTGCAGCTCAATGTGCATAGAATGACACTTGTTTATGAACGTTTAAAAAGGCAAAGTTTTATGGATGCACAGCAACATACTAACAACAGCATCATACTTCTTGAAACAAGTCCACCACAAAATCCAATCTCCACTCAAAACACCTGCGGCCATTGTTATTTGAAATAGGTTCAGAATACCAAATAAAAATGAATAAACTACCTTGAATGAACAATCTCTGTCATTGCATTCGAAAGCTATGAATTGCAGTCCTATGGACAAATTTCCAGCAGCTTGGTGAAATTTGAGGACATTGGGAAGCCAGTTTAGGGCTCTACATGGACAGGAAGAGAGAAAAAAAGGAATACTTCATCTTGAAATCTGGGTTTGCTAAACAGCACACACCAAAAAATCTGAAAAAAATCCGAAAAATCATGTTTAGTTGGTTGGGTTACAAATAATATCCACTAGGGGGCACTGTACGCATTGCTAATAATTCTAAGCGTATCAGTCTTGATGATGTGGATGTTTGAGGACACCTTGGTACTTTCAGACACGGATGTTGCCGGATCGTAATTATTTATTTATTTATTTAGTCATTTAATTAAGTAGCCTCAATCTCAATTTAATGAAGATATCAGTCATTTGATTTGAGAGGTACCTTCACAACCTGTCTGACTGCTGATCCAAAAGACAGCAGTTGGCTGTTGAAGACAAAGACTTAGACAACCACTTGATGGAGATTCAGTCAAAGTTTCCATTTAAATTTCGAGGCTACATTTATATAAAGTTACATCCTGGCAGATATAAATGACAAAAGTATTGACACACAAGCTACCATTCTTTACATTTGGCATTGAAATCCAGTATGATTTTAGTGTTTCAGATGAATGACAGCATAAATGGTATTGTGCAAAAACATCTTTTAAAATCTTTTAAATTCAGAAACTATTTTGTATCTCAATTTATGATCTATCACTAAAATTTAACAAGCTTGTTTATTCAACAATACATTTGCGCAATAGTGCGGAATGACATTGAGTTAATTGAGTTATTTATGCATGTATATCTGTAATGTTAATCAGTTATGTGGGTGTGTGTGTGATGCAACATTGGGAAATGTCATTATTTAAATAAGACCTTAACACTCCTGTGAGCAGTTTCTTGATTGATCGGAGGAGAGAAGACACAAATGGAGTGGTGGTAGAGGAATGAGGAAGGTCTGGTGATGTATCGCGGGGGGGTTAAATCCCTTCAAGTCAAGCAGGCTGGGTGTGAAGCATATCAGTGGACGTGGCAACCCTGCACTCCACCCTGAAGAGTCAACAGAGCGACAAAAAGCGAGTTGAATGCTCTCCAGGTCATAGAGAAAAAAGAAATATTCTCCATAAAAATATTGAGCATATATATTTTGGGAAATTGGCATTTTCAAAGTGGTTCCACCATATTTTGAAAAATTGCAAAAATACATACTTATGTGTATGGAGAGCAGAAATGTGAAATTATCCCATATAATAGTTTTGAACCCATTCTTCATGAACATGCCCCTTTCAATATGCACGTTTCCCCATTTCTTTAGATTATGAATACTGTTTTCTTGTTTGTCTAGTGTGCATTGATTTTATTACCCATAACAAACACATTTGAGAAGAAGGGACTCTTATTCAGGGTAACATAGACTACCAGTCAAAAGTTTGAGTACACCTTCCATCTGGATTACGACTAATTCATTCTTCAGCATGATAAGGACCTGAAACAAACCTTGAAGTTGTGCAAGAACTATCTGATGAAGGAGGAACATGAAGAACAACTCAAACTAATGACCTGGCCTGCCCAGTGTCCAGACCTCAATCTCATAGAACTTGTATGGGACAAACTGGACAGAAGAGTCAAAGCAAAGCAACCCACAAGTGTCTCTGGGAATTGCTGCAGGAGAGCTGGGAAGACATGTCGGGTGATTTCCTACTGAAACTTACTAACCGAATGGCCGATGTTTGTGAGGCTGTTATCAAGGCAAAGGGTGGCTATTTTGAGGAATCCAAGATTCAATTTTCAATACCAGTTTCTTGAACATTACTTTGATGTTCCTTTTGTTTATTATTACATGTGTTTTTTGTCATCTTCAAGTATTTACAGGAATTTATACGGTGTAAAACATTGTCAAGTGTGCTCATTTAAGGAAGTAACGACATCCCCTTGGGCATTTGCTACCGAGAGCAACTGCACACAAACCATGTCACCGTGAAGCATGGAAACAGAAGGCAGTGCAAATACATCCTCATTTGTTTGCATGGATGACACTGTTAATCTTCAAGAGGAGTTTGAAAAATGTTTGTGCAAGCTCAAATCCCCCCGCCACCCCAAAAGAGAGGGCCAAATACCCCACAGTGAAAACCACTAATCTAAAAAGCATTTTGATTGTTCATGCAAGTACAGAGCACACGGAAGTCTCTCAAAAGATCATGGGATCTCAATTAGCACAGCACAATTTAATCAGTCCTGTGCATCCCCAAGCTTGAAAATGTTCCATTGTGTCACATTTCTAAAACATGTAAGCCTACACTGTCATGTACATTAACTTAATTAAAGAGATCCAAGCATGTAATGCACACCCCATGAGGTCAGTTATGCACAGCTATAGTGTGCAAGCAAGGATTTAACCCCAAAAAGGTATTTAGGGCTGATTTAGGAATACATAATACCCTTGAACGGGAAGCTTTTTTGTAAATAAGAAAGAACACAGTGTTTGTCCTTAGAGTAGTCAAGCTTTGTAATCACAGATCAAACTATCATTAACACTTCGTCCGGTTGGTAAAAGCAAAGAGTGTCATTGCAACCTGGTGATTATTAAGTATTTCAACTTACAACTGGGATGATATGAGTTTAGTCCCCTGGTGGAGAAATGCTGTGGAACATTGAGGATTTTTTTTCAGTAGATATCCAGCTGAATGAATCAATAATATATGCTATGCACGTAGGTTGCCCATATATGAGTGCCTCCTTAGTACATATTAAAAAGTATTGAAATAAACACTCTTTTTGCTAGGAGATCATCACATTTGTTATGCTTTCATGAGATTAAACATTATTATGTCACAAATATTTCCATCCCACCAGGTCGCATTCACCGGTGATTGTTCTTTTGTGGTGGAACAAGAATTTTGCTAATCCAGTTCTGAGTAGGGTAAGTGTCAGGTTAAGACAAAAATGTGCACACATGCCTCCTGGGGAAGAACTTTAAGCACATCTCATAATTGCGCGCTGTCTTTAAAGTGACAGATACCTCTTGAGTAAACATTTTGTTCATACCACATAACTTGTATTTCAAGTACAGGAGCCAAACAGGAAAGAGGAGCCCATTCTACTGCAATGAGGGCACTTAATATACTGAATTTAAAATCAAGAATTATAACAAGCAAACAAAACAAACACTCTTTGAGTGCCAGGTCAGAAGAACATGTAATGAAATAACGTCAACCCACTCTCACGTCACAGTCGTATAGTCTTCTAGGTGCACTGAACAATAAACAAACAGCAGTCACAAACAAACAAGCTGCAACCGCTGCTCTTTTCTGTCAATGCACTCCAATATATGGACAAGCCCAGTTAAATACATAACAACGTTAGAAGTTAAAAGTCCACGTTGCATGTTACAGGCCGTCCAATCAGAGGCCGGTAATAAAGCCAGGCATTTACCACCGTACGGCAAGACCCCAGATATCTAGTGGATTGACAAATCTGTTTGTGCTTGTGTCAGGGCAGCCTTTCGCAAACACCACTTTCCTGCCGGGGCTCGGTCATATCCTTGATCCAGGTTCCGGTGTAAAAATCCGTTGGGAGTTTGGATGTATCCTGGGAGCCGCACCTCCGTATTGACCTTTATACTGTTTGCTGTGGCCAAGAATACATGCTGAGCTCCCTACAATCTATAGACATGCTTATTTCCTGGTTATGTGCCACCTGCTTTAGGCTTCAGGGACTCAGCTCTTCTGACACCGAAATATGCAACAGTCTTTTATTCTGAAGACATGTGTATGGCGCGCAGGGAAAGGACACAAAACAGCAGTGCAGTAATATTCTCCTGATTATTGGTACTGTTTAGAGGGCTACATCTTCTAAACGTCTGCACACTAAGACAAGGGCTGCTTGCAAGAATATACTACAAATGAAAGGTAAATTGAGAAAATATAAATATTTATTAAGCTAACCATGTCTAACCGTTGCTTTCCGAACGGTCAACAGTTGGAATACGACACATGCCCAAATTTCATAAATAAATGTCATATCAAATATTCTGGAATATAATATAATAATAATACGATATACATCATTTTATGTTTCAACATTTTTGTGAGTTTTAGAATCCATTCAGACTAGTTATATAAAAAAGTCTGATAAAAAAACTCAAATACTTGGTCAAAACTATAATGCCTCGATTACGATCACAAGTCAAACAAGGCGTTTGGACATGTGATCTGAACTTTCCTTGAGGCAGAGTGAGCGATCTCCAGTCAGCAGTAATGGTACTCGCCAAACCAGTCAACACCCTACTTGATATTGGAGGATTAACATACGTATGCTAAAAGAAACGCAAGGCATGTCTAAGCCATTCAATGTAAGGCCCGCCTGCACGAGACGCAATCCTACACAGGTAAGGATTACGATTTTGATCTTGCCTAAAGGATAGAATGTGACTTTTGTTCAACTTCTGATTGAAGCCACAAGTCTTCTTTTGGTCTTATGTAAGTATCTAAAAGCTTGTTTTGTGGGCACCCAAAGTAAATGTAGTAAAAAACACAGATTATCACACAATTTTTGGTAACACTTTACTTGATCTGATATATAATGGAACATTACCATTGTCATAAGAATACATACATGTTATAATCAGCTTATAGCAAGTAGTTTTCAATGAGCATGTGACTTCTGATGTTAAGTCATGAATGTAATAATTCTTATCATAGTCTATATAACCTAATGCCAATTGTTAGAAACTTTTCATAATGGTTAAATATGATTATATCCAGTATATAATAATAATAATAATAATAATAATAATAATAATAACTTTTATTTATATAGCGCTATTCATTTTACAGTGAAAATCTCAAAGTGCTTTACTAATTAAAATGATGCAGTTATACATAAAATCTCCAGAAGGCAAGTGCTATATAAAAACATAAGCAATGCTATAAAACATAATCACAAAAGCATGTACTATGTCCAACCAGAAGGACAATGCTGTACAAATACAATAAGGCAGTAAGAGTCAAGGACAAAAAAGGAGCAGGCAAAACAATACAGATGCAACAAATTTGGTTAAAAAAAAAGCAAAATCAAAGAATAATAATTAATTAATAAATAAATCTTAAACTTACAGTCCCTTGTTTTTTTCGTAACACATACAGCAACAGTAGTTCAGACCACAACAAATAATGGGAGTGGGAGAGAAGAGGCAGAGAGAGTGGGAGGGGAAGGGGGAGGGAAGAGGTGTGAAGCAAGCTAGATCGAGCTGAGGAGGAAAAAAGCCTTGGTACCACACTGAGCTGTGGGTGCATACATTTATGACTAATGGTGGACGGCATCACCAAGTTGGTGGTTCTCTGTGGCTCAGTAGGTAGAGCACAGCGTTGGCAACGCTTAGGTTGTGGGTTCAATCCCCACTGGGGCCACATATACTGAAAATGTATGCATTCACTACTGTAAGTCGCTTTGGATAAAAGCGTCTGCTAAATGGCGTATATTATTATTATTATGTTGAACTAACAGGCAAGACACATTTATATTATTCAATAAATAAAAAAAATTACATTAAATAAATTAAATAAGTTTGTCTGAAATACAGAATGTCACACCACAGTACACTTGACTGGAGCTTAGCTTAGTTCACTTGCTGACTAACATTATCCTCATCAGTAGCTGTGAGACCAAACCTGGCCCCATCATATTGTCAGATAGGTACCAACAGTGGTTCTCAATCCTGGTCCTGGGGGACTCCTGTGTATGCTGTTTTTTGTTCCAAGTCCAACCGCAGTTGCAACCCTCTAATTGTAACAGGATGTAAATGAAACATTTTTAAGATCTATTGAAGGATGGTTTACCTTCTTAAGGCCACATTATGTCAGAAATAGCTATGAATTCCATAAAGAATAAATGTCCCATATTCACATCCCAGGACTTAGTCAGTTGGATCAACTAATGCTTTAATTTGCTGCAATGTACTATATGGCAAAGAGGTTAGAATTGATTAAATTATAGACTGACAGGTGAAATCAGTGTAGTCCTAATTGCTGAAAGTGTGGACACCTGGTCACTGAAACTAAACCATTTGTTGAAATGAAGAATTCAAAGACAAAGCAAATGGCAATAAGCCAAACCTGTAGTGGGTTAATAAGTTTAAGGAAAAATTCTGAAAGAACTTACACACATGTTGTCAACAACCTTAATTGATTAAAAGATTGGCTGTAACAAAAATCTGCACACACAAGGGTCACCCAGGACCAGGATTGAGAACCACTGAGCTATAAAACTAGCTGGAAAGCTAACTAACTTTAGCTAATGTTAGTTGGCTAGTTAGCTGTTAGTTGTGAATAGCTTTATGATTACGTGAAAATGTCTCTAGCCAGCGAAGATGCCTTACCTGTCTAGTAGAAAATTGGCTATATCCACATCATTTCAAAATTGTTTCATGTTGCTTTGCGCATGTTTACTACGCTCTGAATAAAAATGGTAATGTCCACCATATTGGTCTTTGTTTTGGACATAGCCATCATTTATCATTTTAAATCTCACCTCTCCACTTTTTAGCAAAAACAGCATTGCAGTAATCAATTATGGAAGAGACAAGAGAATAGAAAGGTCTCTCTAGATCAGGATGAATGAGAATGAGTCATAGCCAGGCTAAGGTGAAAGTACAACCTTTTTACAAACAGATTGAATGTTCTGTTTAAATATAAGACAGGGATTAAACACCACCCCATCTTGGTAGCAGAGGAGACCAGGTTGATGTTTTGGGCATTAATCTGGGGGGCAGTGTGTAAACCTCTTGGGGTGTGCCTATGAGAAGAACCTCGGTTTTACTGCTGTTTAATTGAAGGACATTTTCAGTCATCCATGCCCTTATGTCCTCCAGGCAGGTGTTTCATTTGTTGATGCCAGTGATAGAATTGGTTTTGGTTCTGATGTGAACCTATGCATCACCTGCAAAACAGTGAAACTGCATTTCGTAGCTTTTGATTAGATGGCTGAGCGGAAGCATACAGATGAGAAAAATTAATGGACCAAAAAAAGAACCTTGAGGAACACCACATGTTAAGGCATAGGGGCTGATCTGGCTTTGCCCATGACAACATATTGAGTTTGGATTAACAGGTAGGATGTGAACCAGTTTAGGACCACACCACCAAGGACAATGTTTTCCTTAAGGTGGTGGAGGAGAATGGTATATGTTGAATGTGACATTAATTTAGAGAAAGACAAGGATAATGGGAGACCCAGAATCATTGTCCATTAGCAGATTATTCACCACTCTGATGAGTGTTTCCGTGCTGTGCTTTGACCATGCTCCGTACCGTGCTGAAACCTGACTGGAATTCCTCATAGAAATGGTTACAGACCTGCCAACATCCACACAGGCAAATATGAGGCTGCAGTTAAAATGTTAAAAGTTATGATTCAGAATTTGTTGCATTTGGACCTGAGCCATTCAATTGAAGGTCTGGGGTTTGAGTGCAGGTGTGGTGGGGAAAAAGGACAGAACCCCAGTCTCAACGGACTTGTTTATCAGGTTGAAAGGGGAGAGCCGAGTGGAGCATGACTTAAACAGAGTGGTAGGGATGAGATCAAGTGAGCACTTTGTCATTCTCATTTTAGTGGCCGTAGATAGTATATCAGCAGGTGTGGTTGCACTAAAGTGTCTGAGAGATGGGCCTAACGCCTTTATATAGAGTATAGAGCTGATAAAGACGTTAGTAAGACGTACTTTAATTAATAGTAAGTACACCGAGTAAAAGAGGAAACCAGAGAACTTGTCACTCGTGGACACAACAGTGTTGTCCCACCTTGCTGTTTGGCTCTATATGCAATAGAACAGCGGTTCTCAAACTATGGGTCGCCAAAGGGTAATGGTGGGGTCGCCAAAAAATAAATGTAAAAAAACAAAAACTAACCATAGGAGAACAGTTTTTCCTTCCCTGTGCCAAGCAGAGGCGTAGCGTGCGCTGTGGAACGCGGGCGCAAATTATTTTCCTCTAGCACCCCCCGAAATAAATGAACTGGTCTCATCTTTTTTTCGCGTGTAACCCCGTCCACAGAGAATGGTTTTGCATGAAACCGGTCCGTGGTTGGGCACCGTTACGTGGGACAACTTGATGCCATTGCCATTCAATTTGATGGGGTCGCGCTTTAGGTATGGGGTCGCGAATTTTAATTTTTGTTTGGGGTCGCGATTTTTTTCGACCCATGAAATGGGGTCGTGGAGTAAAAAAGTTTGAGAAACCCTGCAATAGAAGGCACTGCGGAGCTGAGGTGTCTTATTTTTAAAGTGAGGGCCAGGGCAAGCTAATCCTTCGGGTCAGAGCATTCGGCTGCTCCTATTTTCTACCACAGAGCAGGGATTAATGGACAGTACCTGCTCCCTGCACAGGCCAGCCAGGGGGCTGGTATGCAAGCTCCTGCAGTTAATCCCTCTGGCACCTCTGCTAATTAATTCAGAGGGCAGCGGCGTATTCTCGGTCATTGGGGCAGAGCAAGTTGTTACGCGGCACACTGAATCACAGAACAAATGCATTCATTCTCCTCTTTAAACATCTAGGGTGTGTGGTCGGTGGGCTTTTTGCTTCCTCTGTGAGAAACCCTTAAAACCATTATGAAGTACTTGCATACATTGTATGCATGTAGCTGCACAAGTTCTAGGTCACTGCAATGCCTGTCAGCATCCATTCTGAATGCTTCATCGAGAAGCTATATATTTCCACCCTGCCCCCAGCCCCCAACACACACATACACTTCAAGAGTTTAGGGTTATAGGGATCTGTCTGTAAATAGTATTGTTTTGAGATATCAAGCTTTCATATTTTTAACTCCCATGACATAACATTGTTTTGTATTGCATCTATGTTCAATTTCAGGTGTTTCAACTAAACTGTTGTATTGCAAAAAGACATGACAAAAAGCATTCCCGTGTTAGTAATATATCTTTTTTAACAAAAATATCAGATAAAACTATTATTCTAAGTTTTCAGTTTTCAAATATCTGTGCCTGTCTTGTCTATACAAAAGAATGTGATGATAATCTATAGTAAATAGTAACCAGTACGTATCTTACATTTCCAGCTGCTCCTGGAACTGCCGACTAGCATGTTTGTAAATTGTTTATAAATGCCAAAATGACCGTTGGGAGAGCTAAATGTTTAGGCCTTACATTATCAGAGGCCCACTTGGTGTTTCCAGTCATGTTAAATCACAGAGGTAGAACTGCCCCTGTGGCTGAACTTTGCTGAGCAATTATGAGACAAATCTCAGATTACTCTACTTTGTTAACTTCTCAGAATACGATGATACATGTTCTCAAGCAGTTGCTGCACGATGAAGTAAATCTTTATGGAAATATTATACCCCGTGGATGAGATAAGAGACAGTATCATAGTAGTTATATACTTCAAAATCTTTCATGCAACACAAAATTGAATATTTTCCTGTACTGAATTGGGGCTGAAATAGATCAAAAATATGCCGTTCAGCCAAAAGAGATTTGCATTGGTCTGCAATGATATAAAGACACATGATGAAGGGAGAAAGGTAATAGGTGAAATATAAAATCCATTGCATGGTCATAGTGTTATCTGTGCACCAACACACATGCGTGCTGTTTGACTGCATGACTTAAAGACAATGAAAGACACTAGAAGAATTAATACATTTTGAGAGAGATGGCCAATACACAATCGGAAAAAAACAGGTGTTGACATGCTTGTGCCATCTATGATAACTGACAATTAATTTGTGGTAAATTGATTTTATTGTATTCATCAGACACCCTTACAGAACATATTTAAAGTGCATGGATGAATATGTGTGTGTGCAAGAGCCATAGAGTGCATACATATGTGAGCCTTTTAGGGTAGAAAAGAAAAGGAAAATATGTGTTCCTTCATGCTGTATGCATGGATAGAACCATGTGTTTGAATATATTGCCATCTTTCTCAGTTCAGTTTTGGAAAGTAGCACCCTCTGAATATGGTATACTTGTAGCCTACTCTTTATTCATCTATAAATTAATATCCAGCCCCTCTGGCCTTAACAAACTCCACTTAAAACTCATATATAAATTTGTGAATAGGGGAAGTGAATACTTAATTTCCATGCATATTACATACACCCTTAAAAATATGCCAGATTGGATTCTGACTACAAATTAACCGTGAAGTTGTTCCATATATCTCCAGTTCCACCGTTTAAAAAGTTTTAAAAAATGAGCAGGATACCTAGTTTTAAAGAACAAATGTAAAATTGGTTAACTTAACCTCATACCCGAGATCCATCCTTTATATACTGAAAGAAACTTTTAAAATAAAGGCTGTGCTGGTATTGCAGCAAGCTAAAGGCTACGCGAACACCCTTAATTTGAGATGTCGGTGCCATAACACCGATGTCAAATGTGTACAGTATGTGCGATCCCATCATACTCTGGTCACGTGGTGGTCTGAGAATTGGGAGAAACAAAAACTTTTGAGGGACCAAAACGTGGGAAAGCAAAGCGTGGCAAATACGTGTAGACGACGCACCAAAATTGGTGCTCAAGGACAAAAACACCACATTAAACTTGTGCGCTGCGTAACGTTTGCGACGTTAGCCCTAGCAGTGTGCCACAGACCCGGAACAGCACACGGAGAATTCGCCGAGCAGAGACTGAAAAAACGCAACCTCCCTGAGGCAGGGGAAGAAAAGGCTGGCTGTCCAGCGAAACATTTCCGATCAGCGTGTAGGAAGATGTGGTTATGCTGACACTCGCAGATAGCAAGCCACCAAGCAAATCTGGTAACGTGCGATTTCACGGATGATTGAAATCGTAATTTGTACAACATTCGGAATGTAACTAGTAGCCAGGTAAGAATGATCACAACGAAATTACAATTCAGATAAGTTAAGTTAGCTAAGTTATAGTTGGCTATTTGCTCGTAGTTGACAGTGGCGTTAGACACATAGCTAACGTTAGCCATCTGTGTTAGTTAGGTATGACGTGCGGCAATCTGGCTATAGAGTCTTTATTGCTAAATTAGCTTAGCTGCTATGTTGAGATGAGTAGCTATAGCGCTAGCTAGCCTGCTAACTAATTAACTAACGTTAACGTTAGTTAACGAAACAACGATGGTAATTTATCCCGAAGAGCGACCTAGCTATGTCGCTTAATAGTTAATATAACAGATTGCAATTATTTATCAGTTTAGCTATTTCAATTGCTAGCGAACAACCATTATGCCTAACGACGTCAGCTTCGTATTCTGGCTGTCGTTAAAGTTCCCTAACTAACGTTAGTCAGATTTTTAGCTGGTTAGCGAACATAACAATTTAATAACTAACTAATATTAGTTAAGCAGTTAATAATCCGAGCTGTAAATAACCTTATAACCTATACAAAAAAACAATAGTTTTACTTTTCGTGCAGTGGCCGATGAACTTGTAATGCTGCGTAATGCTTCATTGCATGTCAGAAATTCAGTGAATTCATAACTGGTTGTGTCGAGTCGGTCTTGTTTGCCTGAGCGTTACCTGGGTCAAAATGCACTCTCTGTCTCCTGTTAGTGTTGTCACGGTGTCAATTCATACTGGTGGCAACGGTAGCGGTAGCCACCTGTTATTGGCTGTATTTGCCTAGGCAGGCACATTCCCAACTGAAACTTTGTTCCTGGAAACCTGTTTGAGGTACAATGGTTTATCTGAACAGTGGTTTATCTGTTTATTTGTCTTTGGGCAACTGGGTCTCAGCTTAGAATGACTCCAACTAGAGAATCAGACTCCAATCAGATAAATAGTTCAGTTTATCTTGTGCATTGATGTTGGAGTGTGATATAGTGTTTGTTTTTATATCTGAAAATGTGGCTTTCATGACTACATTTTCATTGAGACTTTTCTATAATGGCCAGTGAGAAGTCTTATTTTTCTATTCACCATAATATTGAATTTCAGGGCTATTTCACTGATCCTGGGCTGGACTAAGGATCATATTATACGTTTGAGTAATGAAGGACAAAGCACAACGTGGTTTTACTTGAGTCCTAAATGGCCTGTTTGGATCGGCCCTTTGTGTGGTTGTGTCCAGAGCTAGGCTAAATAGGGTCTGGAATTCCCACACTGGGCATTGTGCTGTATAGGGAGTGTGACATGAATGTCAACATTTTTCCCCCAATAGTGCCTGAAACCTTTAGTGGAAAATGCATGAAGTTACAGTAGTGCCACTTTCTTTGAGCCATGCTGCCACACATTATTGTCATTGTTAATATTAACCTAACCTTTTCTAGGACCAACGTCTGGGTCCAGGAATGGTCACAGCCAGTGTGTATTGTGTTTTATTTGTTAAATAAAAGTTTCAATTTTATTAACCTAAAAATCTCTCCTCCAATTGGCAAGAACGAAATATGAGTCTGGCGTGGACTTGTTTGATCATTCGTAACCCTTGCCAGAAAGAAGCTCTTGTGCAGTATTACCCATGGTATGCTACTGATTACTGTAAGTTTGAGTAAATCAGAACATTACTTCATCAGACTTTCACCCTGGAATGTGGATTGCAATTTAAAGTAGTTCACTGGTGCAGCTAAATGTAGCCGCTGCCAATATAGAGGAAGTCTCCACCTTGCATTCTACTTTCTTTTCCCCTCCCTTTCATGTCCTTCCCTCGCTTTCTCTTTTTTTTCTTGACGTCATTAAGACACAGGAACTCACAACATGACACCCATACTTGCCGATTCTCTAAAAACTCACTCACACCCACATGAAAACATACACCCTTACTACTTCAGGCATATGCTGCATGTTAGGCGAAAACACACAAAGCAATTTTACAGTGGCTGTGAACATTAAAATAGATATATATTTTAAACAAGTTGAATACTATGATTTTCCACAAAATTGTAAAAATACATGTAATATTTATATCCTTAAGTAGAAGTAGATATAAATATTATAGATTAAATAGGGGGAAATTATATTTGTGGAATTTGTATTTACTCCAAAGCAGGAAGTGGTGGACCCAGGCTGAGACGACACTGGTATGTCTAGATCATATTCAGTGTTGTTACTACTGTAGAAATAAATCTTTCTGTGGCACAGTTGCTGACTTTACTGGTGGCACCTTGTTCTGCATAACAAAGACAACTGAGTATATTGGCTATGTTTAATCATTATTATAGATAAGGCACTTTAGGTGTAATCATGTTGTTGTACCTTCAAAGATAAGGACACATTTGTGAACAAGTTTGCTCTAAAATGAAAGTAGCTTTTTTTCGATTTCTGTGGTAGCATGTCCAGCTGAAGTACTTGTTTTCTGTGTAGCGACACGCACCACGATTGTGAATTGAGTCTTTGTGTTATAACAAAATACTGTTAACATGACTACAAACAGCTAGCTACACTTGTCTTCCTGAGAGTAAATCATTTATGATGTTATCTGATTTCCGTTGGGAAAATCATCCATGCATCTCTTTGTGTATTAACTGAACATTATTTTTGGCTGCTCTGAAAAAATGTTTTGAAGTAGATAATGCTTATAGTTAACAGTTAAAATGGGCGGTGTTGTCAAACATTTGATATGTAAGGTAGTACAGGCTGATTTGTATGGAACGTTACATTGATGACTCATAGAGCTGTTTCTAAACGGTAATTAGGCCCAGAGTCCCCCACCCACCCCTCCCAAACCACAAGAAAAAGCAGAGAATCATCAGTGCAAAGACATTTCAGAATGGCAAAATATCCACCATGTGCATTACACATCCACAAACTCCACAGTACACTGTCTTCATGACCATTTTGATATGTTCACCACAGATATATAACATTTATCTAGTTACCCACCGATGCCTCTACCTGTACTTGTTTTGTATATTTATAGAGGGGGGTAATGGAACATTTGGGAGATTGATGTGGGTAAAACCTCAGTCAGTAACTGAAGTATATCTGATATATAACAGAATATCTGTACCAAACAAGCTAATAAGACATGTCCTTATCAAGGTGCCTCCATTACAAGGCATGTATAGAGTTTATTATGTACAGTTATGTGTAGCAAAATGATAAATAAAGTACTGAATTATCTAATTTCTTCACTGCTGACTGTAATCCCACCAGGTGGAGCCAATTCTGGGTTTGCCTGACAGTATTATGACAATGATTCAGAAAGAAATGTTGTATAACTTCCTCTCTCAAAGCATTGGCTCATGCGTAGAAGGAGCTTGTCTTTGCTCAGCGGGAAGCTGGGCCAGGAGAGTGGAAACGCAAACGGTGAGAAGCGATACAGCGAGACGTAGCAAAACAGTGGTGTGAATTTCCCCTCTGGGCTCTGAGAGAGGTTAGAGCAGGTGCATGTCACGCCTCTCTCAAGCCACGCACTCGGTCCTCATTACACCAAAGGGTCTATGACCTCGAGATTTTAAAATGAGCCATTTTGCTTGATTTAATTGCAATTCAATGATGGCAATTAATAATTGTATATCTTTTACTACATGCTACTGACATTGCTACATATATATATAGAGACAAAAAAAATTCAATAATATTACGAAAAAAATATAATTTACAAAATTATATTGTCAATCCCTAGCTGCCGGCTGTTTCTTTGTAAGAATTTAGCTAAACAGCCTAGCTGGATTATCCAACGAACTGAGACTTGGTGTTATCTTCACTTGCACTGCAACTATCTTGCAAACTTTTACTTACTATTCCCTACAGACTAGCTAATTTTTCTATGAATTGTATTTTTACAATAAAACTATTGTGTACATATGACAATGACTTGTGAGGCTAGTTCGTGCCATAGAGAACACATATCTATGATGATCTCAGACCTTTCCCAACATAAAGGGGGGGATATCAACAAATTCCTTGGTAGGGATTCCTAGTTGATAGGTAGATAATTAAGTAATTTATCTTAGAAACCAAGTGTACCAAACAAAGCCTTCAATAAGGAGTCGACACCATTATCGTTGTTATCACACACTAACCCCACTTTGACCTTGCAAACCTTCAGCTGCAGCTAATAACTTTACTCAAGGGAGAAGTTGCCCCTAAGCAGTGATACAGGACCAGCTGCCTCTACCCAAATTCTAACCTTCCAACCAAATTCTGACCATTAGGAATAAAAACGCAAAACTGACTTCAGACCAGCGCTCATGGCAACTTCCGCCTACAGCAATAACTTGGGCTCTGCGCGCCATGAACTGCTTGGAGGAGGATTTACGCATTCTGAAATATGCCATTTTAAGCAGATTTAGTGGCAGGATTACGTGGGGCAGCACCCCTAGCATCCAACCGACACTGTCCATTACATTACATTTTAAGCATTTAGCAGACACTCTTATCCAGAGCGACTTACAAGATGTGCATTAATACATGGTAGGAACAATCATTGTTCGTGCAAGAGATCAGTGCAGTAATACAGCGATAGACATCATTGCAGGCAGCTGCATATCATGCCTGTAAATTGTAGAAATCTGTGTGCAAGTCATTACAATGGCCATCGTGACATCTTGCCTCCTGCCACAGATACTGCTCAACTCATTTAAGAACTAAAATGCTTTCATTACAGGAATAATTGTCATGTGACAGTTATTCCATTCAGGTCCATTGAGTTGAAGATAACAGCATTCCGTCAGCAGGGTTATGCAAGTCCAAAACATGATTTCTTGGGCATCAAAGCCTCCTCCATCATCTTGGCTACAGATAGCACAGCCAAAACAAATGTCAACTATCAGATCTACTATAATCCTGCCACAGATGGCAGTGCAATACATCTCCCACTATCTGATATAGTTTCCATGATGCATCATCCTATAGGTCCAACAGGTCCAACAACTAATGTGTCACCCATCTGTGGTTAGACTCAACAGATTAATCGGTCAGTGTCATGCTACTTCTTAAAACCTCTTTGATTGGTGACGGCTTATTAGGTGACATGCTGACAGTAGCATTGCTCTAAATGGATGCCTACACAAGACATAGAGCATGCAGTCTTTTCTAACAGAACTACGCCATCACTTCTGCATTCCCACTTGACCCTGCAGTGCTAGAGCATTTCCCCAGGCTGTTGAGCTAAGAGTGGAAGGTGTGATTGATACCTAATAAATAGACTTTTTGTCTGCGGTCTTTTCACTTGATACGTCCGCACTCCTAGACCTTGGCATTCGCCCATGGCTTTGAAAGAGTTGGCTATGCGCTCAAAGCTGAAAAAGAATCTTGCGCCAACATGTGTCAATTATTTAGACTCAAGATGCTGCAGAGACACTGTGTCTGTCCCCAACACCATGTCAATTATTTAAAATCTCAAGATAAAACTGGGCGGCACGGTGGGCATTGTCGCCTCACAGCAAGAACTGTGTCCCATGTCATAGCTCTGCATTTTAGACCAACCATGACTACCTCAATAGAGGATATGGATATTTAAATATTGCAATATACAGGGAACTGCTCAAATAAAGAGGAAACTTGAGTAAATGGGGGATACAAAGTATATTGAAAGCAGGTGTTTCCACACAGGTGTGATTCCTGAGTTAATTAAGCAATTAACATTCCATCATGCTTAGGGTCATGTATAAAAATGCTGGGCAGGCCCAGTTGCCCATTATTTTGGGCACTACCTACCACCTTGGCTAGAAGAAGAGATCTCAGTGAAGGGTGATTAGTAGGGAAGGTTTGGCAAGAGATTCAGTGACGACAACTGCTCAATTTGCTGATGTTTCACAAGGAATAGTGGCTAAGGTGATGTTGTCATGCAAGCCTGATGGAAAGACATTATCAACAAGAGTCAAATGTGGTCAAAAGCGCATAGTCCTTGACCACGATGTCAGACAAGACAAGACAAGATGTCTGCAAAACAGACAAGCAAGTCTGAATCAGTTGACTGCAAATATTAATCTAGGGCGTGAGCAGGCAGCTTCATCAGTCCATCGAGAACTTCACAGAGAGGGATACTATGGTCAGGTTGCAGTGCATACACCCATTATTACACATTTCTGTGTCACTTAAAAACGAAGGGGCCCAATCCTTCAAGCCAAAGGAGCCAATGCCATCCGTCAAGCGTTTCCTGAATTGGGAAATTATAAGAATCCTACAGAAGGCTGGAAAAGCTTTCCAAATGACATTGATTTGTGCAAAGGAAATGTATGGAATTTTAAATATAGAGCTTTAGTGTTCAGTGGAATGTTTGTAACATTCCGTAACATTTGGAATGTAATTTGTAAAAAAGTCAGCCAAACAGTGTGTCCTACAATTAGTCTAGCTTGAACTTCCACCAGTTATCAAAGCTGGAAATTCCAGTGCTGGTTTATATACCCAGAAACTTATACATACATGTAAGTACAAAGCATTTGGTTACAGTTATCCTAAACAGTAAAGGCTTCTCGTGATATTCAGAGATGGGGAGTAGCTACAATAGCTGCTATTGGGATAGACCCTATTGGGATATTGCACAAATGCCCATAGCTTTAGGTGTTGAAATTGACACTCTCTTAATAGTCAAGTCCAAGATAAGTCCTGTTTGGAATTGAAGAAGCAATACAAATGCTGTGACTTTTCAATTTTGTTGTACATTGTCTGCAATACAGGGTTTACAATACATTTTACTGCGGGGCACTGGTGCTCTTCACGTCGATGGTTGTGCAATAAGGTTGTGAAGGTCGCTGGTTGGATTCCCTCCCGTTTGCGAACAGTTCATTCCGGCGCTAGCTCCCGAGTTGACGAGACCCTCTGGCTCTGTTTGGATCGCGTAGGGGGAGCGCCCTGGGCAGACTGAGCGGCGGCGGCGGCGGCTGTGAGACGTTGCCACGGCGATGAGGGTGCACTGTTCGCGGAAGCTGGGCCTCCTGGCGAAGACCGGCCTGCTCCTGTCAGTCATGTGGCTGGCCTACCTCGTGCTGGAACGCTCGCCGCTCCCCTCCCTGGGCTCGCGGGAGGTCTCCGGCGAGCGGAGCCTCCGAGACAGACACTTCTCTCCCCTGGAGGAGAGCCGGGAGCAGCTGGTCCGGCCGGTGTACAGCAAGGCCCCGCCCGACTCCAACGCCCCCGGCGAGTGGGGGAAGGCCACCCACCTGACCCTCGACGCCGAGCAGAAGAAGCAGGCCGACGACACCGTGGAGCGCTACGCCATCAACATCTACGTCAGCGACAGGATCTCCCTGCACCGTCACATCATGGACAACAGGATGCACGAGTGAGTACATTACATTTACATTTTAGGTACTTGTCAGACGCTCTTATCCAGAACGACTTACACAGTTTACATTTCTTTACATACAATCCATTTATACAGCTGGATATTTTACTGAAGCAATTCAGCTTAAGTACCTTGCTCAAGGGTACAACAGCAGTGCCCCACCTGGGAATTGAACCTGCAACCTCTGCGTTACAAGCCCAGCTCCCTAAGCATTACACTACACTGCCAGCCTAGTAGACCCCCCAATGGCTACCCCTGCCCCAGCCCTGCACTGAAATTCACTCGGGAGAATTAAAGCAGCTTGCCGAAATCAGTGTTTTTTTTATATCATGTTGCATTTTCCACCTGTCACATGTAAAGCTTAACCGGTGTGCTGTGCATGTGTCATGTGTTTTATCTGAGTGACCCAAACCACAACCATTTGGAATAGGAATGGTCTGTGGAACCCGGTTTAACACACAAGATCATGAGCCATAGCAGCGAGATCCCAAATCACCTTTGCAAAGCATAGTGACCGAGCAACGGGTTCAAATTCAGCCTTCTCAGCGCCCTCTGCCGAATGTGTATGATTATTTGTAGCCACGAAAACAGCCCAAACAGGACCTATGAAAAACTTTACTTTCATTCAAATTTTTGCCAGTCATGTTTACTTTTTGTCCCACTGGATCTGTATTCTAGTGTGTTTTGGGTTAAATATTTTGTAAGTGTGTTAAATGTTGACTATTGTGTGTGTTACCGTGAACACCATTTTGTTTATTTGTCCATCAATCCATAAGGATCAACAGCAAGTACAGGTGCACATACACCTCCCCTTGATAAATTGCACATTCAGATAACTTGCACTTTTGGAGTTGGCTCCCAATCTACTTCCAATATTGAAGAGTGCGATTGACATAACGTGTGCACGCACCGAAAAAAGAAAGAAAGAATGTCTCTGTGTCCATTTCAGAGAAATGGAAAAGAAGACTGACTAAGAAAAAGGATATCTAGCAGGGTGCACTGGCCGGAATGTGAGTTTAAAGCTAGCGAGGCATGGCGGAAAAACGAGCTTGCAGCTTCTGACTACTCAGCTCAACTTAAGCTATTTAAGTCAGTGAATAGAAACATCCGTTAATGTGCCACACGACATATTCAAGTATGTGTTTTGTTCGTAAGTTGCATCGTGTTTGTTTAATTATGCCGCTCCCTCAGAAACTTGCTGATCTTCTATGATGCCGACATGCGTGAGTGACTGAAGGGGAGGTGTGTGTATGATTTATGCTCCCAAACAGTCCAGTAAGACTGCAAAGGAATACAAGCAATTGCCCTATAGAGACTGTCGGCTAGACTGGAAGCTTACCAAAGGACATAAGCGGTGCAATCGCTCTATATTGAAGCCGTTACTCCTCAACTTTTGAGCAGGGAAAACCATTTTTAAGGAGTCAAGAATCTTACACAGGCCTTGCATCAATGAGAAGAAGCTTGGCGAAACCATTCCGGAACCAGATTCAGCATACAGTTTATACACTAAGTAAAGCATTTCTGCACATGGTCTTTGTTTAATAGGATTATATGCTCTCCTTTATGGGGAAGAAAGTGTCTGGTCTGGCAAGATGGTTACAGCCCATTTGAAAGCCTGTTTGGCCTGTCCCTCAGGAGATGAAGTGTTTGGTTCTTCTGTTTTCCACAAAGAACCCCTTTGTACTTATGCCTCAAAGGCTTGCAGTAAATGTTATCTTGACCTGTGGACTGCAAGGAATGTCCTGATTAGCTGCTGAGTCAGTTCCACAAACCCCTTTGTACTTATGCCTCAAAGGCTTGCAGTAAATGTTATCTTGACCTGTGGACTGCAAGGAATGGACCCAGTCAGTTAGAGCCATGCAGTGCCCCCCTCAATTTACGTCATGCCGGCCATCTACATCCTAGCGTCTACTACACCTTCCTCAACATCGGATGTAGCAGAAACGATGTGCCTGCGACAATATGGGGACATGTTTCTATCAATACAAAATGTAATGGATTTATTGAACTTGTGTATTCAGTTTGTCAATGTGCATTTGTGTCTGTCCCTATCAAATAAACCATAAATAAATAAACAAACATTGAATTTTCAATTATCTATTATAGCACAGAACAAATTTCAGATGACTACGGTATACGTATGTATAGCGTTCCAGTACGTTTAGTGTTTGGCCTAATTACTAATTACTTTTGAATTTTTGACTATTATTTAGACAGTGATTATTACAGAGGGTAAAGTTTCTATTAATTTCAGAAATGTCATATTGATCAAGTCTTATTCACAGTTTTCTTCTATTTTTATGTCACAGGTGTAGAACGAAACAATTTGACTACCGCAGTCTGCCCACAACATCGGTGATCATTGCATTTTACAACGAGGCGTGGTCCACCCTTCTCAGGACCATCCACAGTGTGCTGGAGGCCACGCCTGCAATTCTACTGAAGGAGATCATCCTGATCGATGACTTCAGCGACAAAGGTGGGCCATTTTCCCCGCGCAATCCTGCTCCTTGTGTGGGACAGCATTCGGATTCGTCGAATGTTGCTTTGAAACCGACTGTAAGAAAAGTGCACCAGCAAAGGTTTTCTATACACTAACCAGCTCTGTATTCTTAACATTGCATGTTATGCCTCTGCTATTTTTGGCTTTTGTCATCAATTTTTAAAATGATTTTCCACACAAACAATACAAGATTACGTACACGTGCGCACGCATATACACCCCCACCCCACGTCTGTGGTACCATTGGCCACGTCTCATTCGCCTCATGTCCCTGACCGCCATC
The DNA here is from genome assembly GCA_029706075.1 of Aldrovandia affinis. Lineage (NCBI taxonomy): Eukaryota > Metazoa > Chordata > Actinopteri > Notacanthiformes > Halosauridae > Aldrovandia > Aldrovandia affinis. Next base: position 4,364,052 of record JAINUG010000060.1, read on the forward strand.
TTAACTCTCCCATCTGCCCTCGCTGGAAAATTCTTGCCGCAGAATTTCAGACAGCATTTCTATTTCCCCGTCTCCACATCATGATAATGGCGTGCCCCACAGGTAATTACGCCACGCCACGTTTCACAGAATAACAATGGGGTGCCGTTCGCTTTACATTCGCTCTATTGAGGATGAACAAAAAGCGCATTTGCTTTCCACTCCCTGTGTACGTTGGTTCAGGACTGTTAATCCTCTTTAAACAGGCTCTCTGTCCCAACTCCGCTCCGTACATTACACTGACACCTACCCGCCACAGCGCCTAGCGACCCCGTAGAAAACCGTTTCCTCCTCGCCAGCCTCTCGCAGTCATTGGAATTTTCGACACGCCTCGGGGGGCTGCTCTCATCGTCGACGTAGATCTGTGAAGGGGAGACAGAGCTGAGAGGGAACCCTTCACTACAGGATGATAGCGCCGTTGCAGGGAGAGGGTGGCTACTGTGGAGATACGCGAGGGCTGGCACTTACCGTAACCGTGTGAATTACAGGCTATCTCAAGTCCCAGCTGGCGGAGTACATCAGCAACCTTCAGCGGGTCCGACTCATCCGGACCAACAGGAGGGAGGGGCTGGTCCGGGCACGGCTCATCGGCGCCACCTACGCCACTGGGGACGTCCTCACCTTCCTGGACTGCCACTGCGAATGCGTCCCCGGCTGGATCGAGCCGCTCCTGGAGAGGTAGGCCGCCCCCCTTTCTGCGACAAGCCTTCGACTCCCAATCACATTACACGACATTACAGGCATTTTAGCAGACGCTCTTATCCAGAGCGACGTACAGTTTACATTTCTGCACATACAATCCATTTATACAGCTGGATATTAACTGAAGCAATTCAGGTTAAGTACCTTGCTCAAGGGTAAAACGGCAGTGTCCCACCTGGGGATTGAACCTGCAACCTTAACGTTACAAGCCCAGCTCCCTAACCATTATACCACACTGCCACCTAATCAGCACTCCTCCCATTACGAGTCAAATGGATACCTTCTGGGTTTGTTTCAGTGCCAGTGGTCATGCGCTCTGTTGAAGTCGGTAGCAGTTTTAAACGACTCTTCTCATGGCATAGACGGTGGTGCAATTTAGATGTTTGTCTTTTTCCTTGCAGGATCGGTCAAAACGAAAGCACAATAGTGTGCCCCGTAATAGACACCATCGACTGGAACACCTTCGAGTTCTACATGCAGACGGACGAGCCCATGATTGGCGGCTTCGACTGGAGGCTGACATTCCAGTGGCACTCTGTGCCCGAGGCGGACCGGCAGAAGCGGAAGTCGCGCATCGACCCCATCAAGTGAGCACGGTGTAAAACTCGCCCTGCAAGTAACCGCCACGCCAGGAAGAGCCCCAGGGAACTGATCGCCAAACGAGCAAATTTTCTTAGCGATTCATAAATCAAGGCCTTGTGTATATATATATCTTTGTGTGAAGATGAATCTAGAAGTGTTCTTCTCTTTGCTTCTCTCCTAGCGATATGAGTTTGGCTAAATGTGTAGTTAAAATGGCAGTAATGTTTCCTGCCACTTTAGCACATTAAAGGCCAAAATGTAAAAAACTGTATGAAATGTAAACATTTCTAGAGCCAAGAGGTCAAAAGTTGATGCAGCCAGCAAGACCATTTATCTATTCATCTAAAATAGAATTTTGAGAAAATGTACTTTTGTTTTTGCACTCTCCCTCAGCTTTGGACAAATTTTTTGAAATTCATCAACAGCATGATAAAAAATAAAAAACAATAAACTCACCAACATCTGAAGATACCGTATCAGCCCACGGAACGATCCTGTACAGTCATTCAAACGATTCCATGGATGGTGTCCGAGACCAGTTGGTCATTGCTGTCCGGTGCCCTTTGAGTAACCGTTGTTGCTTAAATGAGTTCCGTGTCTTGACCGTGTGCTCTGTGCCATCAGATCTCCCACCATGGCTGGAGGGTTGTTTGCTGTGAGCAAAGCCTACTTTGAATATCTGGGTACCTATGACATGGGCATGGAGGTGTGGGGCGGAGAGAACCTGGAGCTCTCGTTCAGGGTGAGTTGTGCTCTTTGAGTTGCACACTTTTTAACATTTATTTTTTTAATACATTTATTTCAGATTTTTTCCCGTTTTTCTCCCAATTTGGTTGCCAATTAAACCCTCTATTTATTTTAATTTTTTTAAGTTTAGTCCTCCGGGAGAGACACTTTTTCCTTATCCAGAGTGTTACCCGCCTCTTCTGAGACGGGAATTCTTCCTTTACTATAACCTTCTATACGGACTTGTCCATTTATCCCCGGAGGCGGACAGCCCTTTTGATCGGGGCTGAAGCACCAGGGCCGGTTAGAGACGCGGGTTTCGACCTTTAGCTCTGACGGGCAGTGCACACCACAGCAGTGCATTAGACCACTGCGCCATCCGCCAGCCCCGAGTTGTACACTTTTTTTTTTTAAACCAGCGCCAGTGTCCACTTTTCTCATCCACATTTTCTCTCTGTGAGCAGACTGTATGACAGAGTGCAGTCACAACAGAACATAAAGATAGGTGGTCAGGCACTTCGAAGCTCGTATACTTTAGACATGATTCAGCTACTTTGTCACTCAGTACAGGCCCAGATTTTATTTCGAATAAAAACCAAGAAAAGATAGGATGTCCCCTGGAGCAATGTTTTATAGATGAGGAAATGAAATATTGTTTTGGAGACATTCATTTTTAATGTTTTCTGGATCAGCTTACAACAGAATCTGAGATATGAATAAAAATGGAAAGGCTACCAAATTGCAAGCTAGAAAAACTGCTCTGCCCTCAGAATGAGGAGCACGAATAGAGCATTATTACTAGTTATTAATAATAATATAACACAGGACTCATTAACGGAGGATTGTCCTCCTCGCGGGGCAAGCACGGAGAACAAACACGGAGTGAGTATGAACATCGTGATCGTGGAGGATCAAGAAAGTCCCATGTTCTAAAGCAATATCTCACTCGCGTGGGGCTGTGTCATTCTCGGAAACTACAGGACAACCGCACCCCCCCAAATCTGACGCTCAACTCGTCTGTGATTGGTCCCCTCCTCCCAGGTGTGGCAATGCGGCGGATCCCTGGAAATACACCCCTGTTCCCACGTGGGTCACGTCTTCCCGAAGAAAGCCCCGTACGCCCGGCCCAACTTCCTCCAGAACACGGTCCGGGCCGCAGAGGTGTGGATGGACTCTTACAAGCAGCACTTCTACAACCGGAACCCCCCGGCCCAGAAGGTACCGGGAGAGTCTCTGTGAACTGTGTGCGTCTCTCTCTGTGTGCGTCTCTCTCTGTGTGCGTCTCTCTCTGTGTGCGTCTCTCTCTCTCTCTCTCTCTCTCTCTCTCTCTCTCTCTCTCTCTCTCTCTCTCTCTCTCTCTCTCTCTCTCTCTCTATGAACTGTGTGCGACTCTCTCTCTCACTCTCTCACTCTCTATGAACTGTGTGCATCTCTCTCTCTCTCTCTCTCGCTCTCGCTCTCACTCTCACTCTCTCTCTATGAACTGTGTGCGATTCTCTCTCTCTCTCTCTCACTCTCTCTCTCTATGAACTGTGTGCGTCTCACTCTCTCTCTTTCTTTCTCTCTCGGTCTCTCGCTCTATGAACTGTGTGCGTCTCTCTCTCTCTCTCTCTATGAACTGTGTGCGATTCTCTCTCTCTCTCTTTCTCTCTCGCTCTCGCTCTCACTCTCTCTCTCTCTATGAACTGTGTGCGATTCTCTCTCTCTCTCTCTCTCTCTCTCTCTCTATGAACTGTGTGTCTCACTCTCTCTCTCTCTCTCTATGAACTGTGTGCGTCTCTCTCTCTCTCTCTCTCTATGAACTGTGTGCGTCTCTCTCTATGAACTGTGTCTCTCTCTCTCTATGAACTGTGTGCGACTCTCTCTCTCTCTTTCTCTCTCTCTCTCTCTCTCTCTCTCTCTCTCTCTCTCTCTCTCTCTCTCTCTCTCTCTCTCTCTCTCTCTCTCTCTCTCTCTCTCTTTCTTTTGCTTGCTGAATGCATATTTCCCCAAAACAACCCTTTCTTCCCATCCGCAACGAAATCAACAGTATCAGCTTCGGACCCTGCTCTTGGATTCAGACAAATGTATTGATTTCCACTGGAGATTCCAGGGACAGTATCATTTAGGTAATTAGTTTGCCGGTCTCTATGGTTCTATCTGAAAAGACACCATCAACGTGAACGATGCCAGTGGATCAAGTGCATACTGAGGTTCTCAGGTTCATTCTGTTGGCCAACATAACATATCAAAGTTTCATGTATCAAGGTATCCACCCCTCTGCAAATTACATTATTAATGCCGGGGATCTTTGATCAAAAAATAAATTACCTTATCAAAAACCCCACCTTGAGAGTGCCTGTCAAGTGGGAGCGAAGTCCATACTCACTAAAGAGTTCTTCAAGTTCTCAAAGGAGCTGAACTGGTGACGTGTGATTTATATGTTTAAATTCCAATGATATGATGAAGTATAATTCATTCCAAGTCGTATAAATGAAATAATGTAGGTACAATTTAGTTCTAATTTGAACCCAACTCAGTTTGCAGTGGGTGTGGATTGCACAACACCCCTTTACCTCGTGTTTTACATCGATTTGATCGATTCCATTCCACATTGAATGCAAGCGAAGCCGTTAAGACTTCCGTTCCCGATTCCGGATCCCCGTTCCGTTCGCAGTCGGACCGCGTGGAAAACACGTCACGGGTAACGCGCGCTTGCCTGACGAGCGGCCTTTTCCCTCGTCGCCCACAGGAAACGTACGGGGACATCTCCGAGAGGGTCGTCCTGAGGCAGAGGCTGAAGTGCAACAGCTTCGAGTGGTACCTGAAACACGTCTACCCAGACCTGCACGTCCCCGAGGATCGACAGGGCTGGCACGGAGCGGTGAGTGGCCCCTCCCGCCAATCAGACACTCCGCTTTTTTATATTTTTTAATATATATATATATTTTTTTTATGGATTGAGAACCACTGTTATAGCTAATGGTACCTATCTGACAATATGATGGAGCCAGGTTTGGTCTCACAGCTACTGATGAGGATAATGTTAGTCAGCAAGTGAACTAAGCTAAGCTCCGGTCAAGTGTACTGTGGTGTGACATTCTGTATTTCAGACCAACTTATTTAATTTATTTAATGTAATTTATTTTTTTAAATTGAATAATATAAATGTGTCTTGCCTGTTAGTTCAACATAATAATAATAATATACGCCATTTAGCAGACGCTTTTATCCAAAGCGACTTACAGTAGTGAGTGCATACATTTTCAGTGTATGTGGCCCCAGTGGGGATTGAACCCACAACCTAAGCGTTGCCAACGCTGTGCTCTACCAACTGAGCCACAGAGAGCGACCTCCCGCGGCCCCTAGTGACCCGCCGTTCCTCTCCCCCGCAGGTACGCAGCTCCGGGATCAACTCGGAATGCCTGGACTACAACGCGCCGGACCACAGCCCCACAGGGGCGCACCTGTCTCTGTTCGGTTGCCACGGCCAGGGCGGCAACCAGGTAATTCACATTTAAATTTAGTTTAAACCAACGTTTTCACATTAGTACTTTGGGCGTAGATTGCTTTGAGGCGCTAAGGAGCGTCTCGGAGTGACGTGCGGGTAACAGGAGCCGAGATGCCCTCCCTCCCAAGTTATTCGGCGAGTCGACACGAAGAATAGTTTAAAACCTCCATCCGTCTGTCCAAAATGACAGCAGCCATTGTACGAGCACGTGGTGCTATTTCTGTCCGACGAGGCGAGTTAGTTATCTTTTCAAAACGGGGCGTACGTACCCGAGATGAATTCGTTGGCATTTGAATGCATATTTAATGGCGGTGATGACATGGAAAGTGCAAGCTGCATGTGTGCTTCGTGGCCCGTGTTGCCGTTTACTCATTGATGCAACGCATCAGGTGTCTCTAAAAATCCACTACGTGTCACCGAAAATCAATGTTTCCACAGCCCCGGGTGTAACGGAAACCCCGGCCGCCTCTTTATAGAACTTAGTTCCATTTAAAAGATACATGAGACCTGAGTGGGGTGAACGGTCCGGACCGCTCGGATCAGTGAGAATCGCATCGAGCCTCTTCATAGAACCTAGTTCCGTTTAAAAGACACACGAGACTTCAAGAGAATGGATAGCGTCGTCGGCTTTGGCTCAGACCGCTCCTCCGCACACACAGGAGTCTGTAGTCACTTCAGCCGAGTGGAAAATTACCCCCGAAAAATGATCGACACATTCAAAGGCGTTGGTCGTTTTGGGCATCGCCGACTTAGAATTATTCTGATTTCACTAGAATGGCTCAACGCAGTCTCCGATTCTGTGTTTAGTTGAAATTTGTTTATTAAACAGGATAAACCCCTTGAGATGAACCATCTCGTTTTAGAGGGGGTCCCAAACAAACAATCACAACATAAACAATACAATCCAAGATACAACAGTGACAAACAAGACAGACAACAACAGACAGGAAAAACCATTTACAATTTACAACCTAGTCATAGAAATAAAAAAAATAAAAAAAAAAAAAAAAATAAAAAAATGCATTGAATTGTATCACTGGAAACATCGACAGTCCGATTTGAGATAGGATAAAATAACATTTTTGAATACACGAAAAGATGTCAGCAAACGAATATCTATGGGTAGCCTATTCCAATCTGAGGGAGCCCGAACCATAAAAGCTTTTTGCCAACATCTTTGGAAACAGAGGGGACTGTAAAAGAGACTGGTCAGAGCTTCTGAGGGAATAATTAGATGTATAGGGAACAAAATGTTGTTTAAGACAATACGGATAGTTGAAATTGATACATTTAAAAATAAATTGGAACCAATGATATTGTTTATTTTTAAGTGTTTTCTATTTTTTTTGTGTTGCACTTATGTTACAAAGTAGGGCTTCGGTCGCCCCAGGAGATGCAAGGTACAAGACGTTTAAAGGGCAAGGATTCTCTAAATATCAAAGTCATTAACTTTTTACTACCTGCAGCCAGTGTTTAATTTGTCAAATAAGAGATGCCGGGGCTCAACTCGCCTCCCCCAAACACACGCCCCCCGGAGGAAAAAGGGTAAACATTTCCTACCTCTGTGTCGCTGCAGTGGTGGAGCAACAAGGGTTAAAAACAGGAGCGATGATATTGCTGTTCTTAAAGACGCTCTTGTTGACGTGCAGATTAGATTCATTTGTGAGAAACCTCTCTCGCACTCTGCGCTGGAAATTGCTACGGTGTTAACTGAGGTTAAGAGATCCTTCAAGGGCTGTGTAACTTGTTCTCCCGATGTCTCTGTGTAACACTCTGAAAGCACAAATTGTTCATCGGCTGTTAAGTCTGTTAAAATACGTGTTGTTGTTGCACTTTAGATATTTACGAGCCCGGAGCTCTGATTCTGAATACAACATTTTCCGGGGCGCAAAATCGGATTCTTGTCATTCTAGCCCCGGCACAAATTAAGCACTACCTGCAGCGTTCAGTTCAACATGCACGCTGACTTGGAACTTGAAATGAACTCTTATGTTTTCTTGAAACCAATAACAACGTGAAAACCAACCCCCAGAAGCAGCCTATGCTCCTACTTTAATACCGTGTGAAACATGTAGACATTCTTAAAGCCGGAGCAACAACATTTTACATTTACATTTACATTTTAGGCATTTAGTAGACGCTCTTATCCAGAGCGACTTACACAGTTTACATACAATCCATTTATACAGCTGGATATTTTACTGAAGCAATTCAGATTAAGTACCTTGATCAAGGGTACAACAGCAGTGCCCTACCTGGGATTTGAACCTTCAACCTTGAAGTTACAAGCCCAGCTCCCTAACCGTTACACTACACTGCCAGCCCGGGCTGTAGGAGGTAAACTAATGATATGAAATCAGGTGGTGCAGTGTGTGATTGAAGCGAATACCTGCAGACACTGCGGCCCTCGAGGCCTGGGATTGAATAGGCCTCTGTTAGAGCGTAATTGCACTTTTGGAGTCATTTTCTTTTCTCACGACCAATCGACTAAATCATGAGAGACTCCTGAGTCACGAGTCAGTAAACGTGGCAGAGCCAGATTTAATTTGAGTTTAGTTTTTATGAATATGTTAAGATTCGCTGAAGCAAGATCAAAGCTGCCTGTGAGCAGAAATATGTACGCTCCCAAAACCTGTTGTGCACACCCTTTCTGACTGGAAAGGAGAATATTGGAACCTGGTTGTTGCTTTATGAGAGCAGGTTTATCTCCAGTTCATCTTTCATTTCTGAGGTATTGTTTTTTTTCTTTTCTTTGGACTACAATATGATGACATCTTCCTTTAAAACTGTGGCAAGGGGTATAGTATTACTGTTAAGAAATGTATTATCACAGAAATGGCCTTTTTGTAAGAAATTAATATACGTCAATATACTGGTAACTGCCAAATAAAGGACACCATAAAGTGTCTTAATGGGGCGATGGGCCACCACGAGCCGCCAGAACAGCTTCAGTGCACGTTGACTTCAACAAGTGTCTGGAATTTGTAGGGATGCCACACCATTCTTCCATGAGTAATTCCATCATTTGGTGTTTTGTTGATGGTGGTGGAAAACGCTGTCTCAGGCGCCACTCCAGAATCTCCCATCTGCACGAGTGTTCAGTTGGGTTCAGATCTGGCGACTGAGATGGCCATGGCATATGGTTTCCATCGTTTTCATGCTCATCAAACGATTCAGTGGCCTTTTATGCCCTGTGGATGGGAACATTGTTATCCTGGAAGGAGACCACTCCCATCAGGACAGAAATGCTTCACCATAGGATGAAGGTGATCACTCAGAATGGCTATTTGTTGCCATTTACTTTGCCCTCTAAGGGGTTGAGTCGACCTAAACCACGGCAGGAAAATGCACCCCACACCACAACAGAGCCGCCAGAACCCTTAATTTACTGAAATGTTTCCTTTATTTTGGCAGTTACCTGTACATAGATCTATAAAATACAAGATCATTTTTAAATATGATACACCGTATATGAATAAAATATAAATCCAATATCCAAATAAATATCCCAAATCCATACGCTTTAGTTTCCTTAGGACGTAATGAAGGGATGAACGTATCCCTTGTATTCACATACATTCTGATAAATGCTCTGTTCTGAACCTGATAGATGTCTTTAAAGTGTGCCGACCTTGTTTTCACAGTATTTTGAGTACACATCCAACAAGGAGATCCGCTTCAATTCAGTGACCGAGATCTGCGCAGAAGTCCCAGACGGCCAGACCTACATCGGAATGAAGCACTGCCCGCAGGACGGCGCTCCGGTGCCTGCCGGAATCATCTGGGAATTCCGGAAGGTGAGTGCACACTTCATCACCAGAGCACCGTGGCACTGAGAGCTTCGGGGGATCTGCTCGGCAGCACAAACTAACAGCGATCTATAGATGTCACCCTGCCGCTGTGTTCTGGGAGATGGATTCAGTCAATATTAGAATGTGTGGAGTATTATATTATGCGTGAGAGACAAAGGGACTCTACAGTGGGACAGTCGGTAATGATGCTTGTCAAGAGTATAGGCTGGGCCCCGCAGATGAATATAATAATATACGCCATTTAGCAGACGCTTTTATCCAAAGCAACTTACAGTAGTGAATGCATACATTTTTCAGTACATGTGATCCCAGTGAGAATCAAACCCACAACCTCAGCGTTGCCAACGCCGTGCTCTGCCTACTGAGCCACACAGAACCACTGAAAGTTGATAGATGAAAGATGAAAGTTTGAACCCTGGCGATGCCATTAGCCGACTATGACCGGGAGTCCACAGTGGCAGGACACAGTTGGCTGCTTACGGGTAAGGTGTTCAAATTGGCCAGCGGTCCTTAACATAATAATAATAATAATAATATATGCCATTTAGCAGACGCTTTTATCCAAAGCGACTTACAGTAGTGAATGCATACATGTTTCAGTATATGTGGTCCCAATGGGAATCAAAACCCCACAACCTAAGCGTTGTCAAAACCATGCTCTACCTACTGAGCCACACAGAACCACTTCATATGTCCTTGGGTGACTGCTGCTGATAGGCTACCAGTTGCCAGGGAGATGTACACCCCTCCACCAATCAGCGCCAGCTTTCCTGTTGCGCCGTGTTTCCTGGCCACCTTAGCAGCGGAGCGAGCGTTGAGCACCGCACGTCCTGCGGAGAACGGCGCGCGTGACCCGCTGGTGTTTTGCCTTCCACAGGACGGGAGCATCTACCACCCGCACTCGGGCACCTGCGTCACCTCGTTCCGCCACGCCGAGGGGCGCACGGACGTGCAGATGAGGACGTGCTCCCCCGACGACCAGAACCAGAGGTGGACGTTCGAGTGATGGAAGGGAGGAGCGGGGAGACCCAGACCCAAGTGCAATTACCGTGGCCAACGGAGGAGGGAGGGAGAGAGAGGAGAGGGAACTCACAAACCGCACCAGCCCCCTGTATTGTGCCTCCAGGTTTTCTGCGACAGAACCGAAATTCACCTTAGTGCCTGCAAAAAAAAAGAAGATGAAAATGAAATGGGACATACACCAGCAGTGCCAAGTGCTATTTGTCAGTCTTTCCGTTTTTGTTTGAGAAGAACTCCAGGTGAGAGACTTGGATCCCTCAGTCACTAAATCTGCAGGACTGGGGATTAAAGAAAGTGCTACTCTCCAATCCCTGGAGGAGTTTTTCATCGATTGGGAAGGGGCATGTATTTTAATGCCATTGCACTACAGATATTGTTTTATGGATATCACGGTGCACTAATGGTCTTTTTTTTTTTTACCTAGGAAATTAGACAGCAATTTTATTTAATGAAGTTTGTTTTCAGGGAATGGTGATTCGTTTTTGTTTCTTCGTTGTGTTTGATTTCATGTATTTGTTTTAAACAAACGTCTGTCACTTACAGCAATAATTCTCTTCCAACAAGGTTTCAGAAGATTTTATTCTATTATTACTCAGTGGCTCCATTGAGATTGTAAATGTACTTTTCAAAAGGGAGCTAGACTTTTGAGAAGGCCTATATGTTTGGGGTTTCCGGAATGGTCTTTATCTTAAATGCCTCTTTGGGAAGTCGGTTACCAAAATCTGTTAATATTGCTTTACTGTATGGCCAATGGGACATTTGAGTAGAGGGGTCTGTCAAATTTTCTTCAGCATCTTTGTTTTTAGTAGCTTTGGGGGAGCAATAAAGCCTGTGATGCTGGAGGAAAGGGGGGTAATTCAAACTACGTATGGGAACAAGACTTCAAAAGAATGCCTTTGTAAATGCATTGGTTTCTCCTTTGTTCAAAAAACCAAAACTTAAAGAAACATTTATGTTTTAAACTGTAATGTTTTATGAACACCGAGACGTTAGCCTTTGTAGCCTGTGAGCTACAGAGAGAGAGAGAGAGAGAGAGAGAGAGAACTTCTGTGCCCACTCTGGTTGTACGCGTCAGGCTGCCATTGCATCTGGCTGCGTTCGACAGTAGAGATTGACATAGAGCAGTGTTTTATGTTTGAGAGAAACAAACAGTGCACTCCTTGTATTTTCTGTGAAGGATATGGGGCCTCATTTATCAAACAACAGTACCATTCGATCGTAAAGTGTGCACACGCCAAGTGCCTGATTTATGAATACGGACATCAATGTACAAAAGAGCAAATATTTAAGACCGCCCCCGGACCCTGCCCGCGCACACTTCCTGGTAGAGAGGCGGCATTGCGTGACGTGTATTTCGACAAGGTGGCGTGCTGTAATAGGCTCCTGGCCGAGAACTCGAATGAGCGCTCTATGGAGGAAGCGCATGGAAAAACCTTTGTAATAGGACTGGGCGGACACCGTTACCACCGGCGGATAAAATCAGACACGGTTACAGTGATGTCACCCGTTCTGATCCAAAGGCAAGAATTCTGGGATGTTCTCCCCGCTCCTGCAGTGAATGTGAGAGGATCCTGTTTCTCTACTCGGTCATCGGAAGGCCAGGGCTGGTTCTTAATTTCTCAGCATTCTGAGAAGCACTGTTGGCAGCAGAAGTGATTTGTTGCCAAGCCAAAGCTCTGGCAATACTTCAGCATTGAAATACAGATTTGTCTTTGTAACCTGCGCGAACGTCTGTCCTTGCACGTCACATTTTTAAGGTGTTAGTACACTGCAGAAAATTACAGGGTTTAAAAAAATATAATACAATTTGAAGTATGCACAAGTATGGATTGGGATACTGGCTGGCTCACTGGCGTGAGAACAAATCCATATTCTCTCAATTTATTCGATTTTTTTGGAATCCCTGGTGTTCGAAAAGTGCCTTGTCAAATATGACAATGTCAGGGCGTTTCTGTTCATTTTAAAGTATGTGTGCGTGCGCTCTTAATTTACACCCAAGCAGGGTTTGTCAGCACGCCCTTGCAAATACGGACAGATCGTGTGTGGGATCGGTGCACAAACATTTTTGACGAACAAGAAAGAGGATGATCGTTTGATAAACAGACATTTTCTGCAGTTTAATTTTTTTCCCCAGCAGCTTCATCGTGTGGTCTTCCACATCAAGTCCAGGGCATCCAATGCTAGGCCATAATAAAACAGGATGAATTTAATCTGTTAATCCTCTATTGATTACAGCCAGCTTCTTTGCTTCTTGTGTACATGTGTTATTCCAGCAAGTGTCACTCTTTTCCATGCTGTATGGTTTTGTTAAAACTTCATGGGTAGGTTCAGATTAAAGGTTTTCCTCAAAGAAAACGTACTCCCGTACACATTTTCCTCTGCCTTTAGTTTTCAACGCTTCGGACAATGACCTTCAAAACCGTGACCTTCGTCAACGTCTTGACGAAAGACACAGACCAAAACGACAGAAGAGTTCTGCGGAAAACGTGTGCGGAAGTAAGCGGAAAGAAGCTCGACAGTTCAGAACCAAGGGGATTTCTTACTCCCAGCGGCACAGATATTTTTGAGCAGTGTGCACGTTGATTTCCTCTCGAGGTTCGTTCACATCGAGGGACCGCGACAGAAGCTTCACACGTCGTTAAGCGCCATGCCAACGGTGTGCATAAGTAACCTGCTGTATAACTAGAGTTTGTTAACGAGTGACATAATTGCATTTATTTTGTGATCATTTGCACTAAGGTATTTGAAATGCCAAGTTGTACTTGGAAACTGTTGGATCATTGAAAATGGAGGAGTCCATTGATTCTGTGCGTCTCTCTGTTGGTGGCCTTCGTTATAAAGGGACCCGTTTGGAAAGGTGCAAGTGGAGATTGTGCATATTTAAACTACTGATCGAGCACAAATGATTTCTTTTTCATCAAGATAAATAAAAGCTGATTGAAACACAATTAACATATGTCTGGATTGTCTTAGATTGAGGGCTTTCCTCGCACGGATTATACAATTTCACAACAAAACAAATGCAAACTAGGCTGTGCAATTCTGAAGGGGGCCAAGCAACAAAGGTGCTGGAACCCTCGTCTTCCCTACTATTCTACTTTTGGAAAATGTTGATTTGACTCAGAGGCCTTATAATAGGTCGTGCCATGTTTAAATCTTAAGCAAACCATTCACAGCAGTCACAAAACATGGTACACATATGCATGTCCTCTTAATTACGGTAACTATGGGACGTTTCTTGGCCTCAGCTGTGTAGGTCTATGAAAAAGTAGTCTGCATCAATACATAACAAAGGACTGTGCACACAAAGATGCTGATAATTTTTATCTGATGATAAATTATCTTTATTTCCAGGGCATAGAAAAAGTGCAGAGTGCAAATTGGAAACACTTCTGTCCGTGACCATCATTGGTGGAAACAAAAAAGGTCGTTTTCACCTTGAAAAAAATCCTAAATTTCACCATTTTACATTTTAAATCATCAATCCCAATGCACAGGTCTCTCTTTATGTACTGAGCCACTGGGGCTGTGGGTTTACAGTCTATATGTACGGTCGTGTCACATTTGTTAAATACACATCATTTTTAGCTGAATTATGGCCACAGTGATCCACTCCGCCTTGAGCAGTGTGGCGTAATAATTTAAACAAATGAGTATGCATTTACATTTACATTTTAGGCATTTAGCAGACGCTCTTATCCAGAGCGACTTACACAGTTTACATTTCTTTACATACAATCCATTTATACAGCTGGATATTTTACTGAAGCAATTCAGGTTAAGTACCTTGCTCAAGGGTACAACAGCAGTGCCCCACCTGGGAATTGAACCTGCAACCTCTGAGTTACAAGCCCAACTCCCTAACCATTACGCTACACTGTATGCCTACTCCGCCATTGGGTCAATTCGTGCCCAAATTCATGGGACAGATATTCCAGCCCCTGTCCTAACGGTGTGCACAACGGTGCAATACATTGAACAAATGGGCACCACAAGCCATTCGCCACTGCAACCAGCATGTTTTGTTTTTTTATCACTGCTGCACAAATGCTGAGTAATTTATGTTATCTTAAAATCACCTGGATGGCTCATCCTATTAACTGAGCCATATATGAGCCAATCCACGTGCAAAGTGAAGCGTCAGCACAGCATTTGTCAAAGAAAGTGTCCACCTTGCTGGTCATGGCGAAAAACGACACAAAACAAAAACATACAAAAAGCCCAAATAAGGCTTGAAGGCATTTAACATTGCCATGGAGAGATTTGGCTTTACAGCGTTTCAGCCCAAAATGGCAGTTTTAGTGCCATCTTGTGGTTGGAGAAACCTTATTCTGCACATCTTCAGTGAAGGCCAGGTTTTAGGTTTGTGCTGATTAGCACTTGCCTGGAAGTCCTGGTTTGTAATTAAGGGTTGATCTTTAAAATATCGATCGCCTGAATTTGAATCATTTGATAATCCTTTCTTGACTTACGCTTGACATTTCCGAGGTTGTTCAGTAGGTCCCATATTTCTTATCAGAGGTAAGAGACGTTGTGGTAAAGTGCACAATGATAATGTTAAGTCTTTATCCCAGGGGTGCATTAGCTACTCCAGGCCTGGAGGGCCGGTGTGTGAACACCAATTACTCTGGCTTTAATTATCTAAGCAGCTGTGAACTCCAATACTGATTCACTACTATATCGGAGCCACAGTAACATGTTTTCACCAAGGATACGCGTGCAGTCTGCAGCTCCTAAATGTATAAAAAATGTCAAATCAAATAAATGATATGGCACCCCTGCTTTATCTTTTGGTTTTGCAAGTGCAAACGTTTCACTACATTAACAGTGCCCTCAGGAGATCCTACAATGTAAAATTTAACGCACTAAAAACACCTGATTCAACTAATCATGGTCATGATATGAAGACCATGATTCGTTGATTAGTTGAATCAGGTGTTGTGGTTCTGGGCTGGAACAAAAGACGTAACACCGCTGCTGTCCAATAGTGTCGCAACTTTTTTGTGTGTATTCCCGAATACTCAACCGCCTTGGTTACAACTCATGCGCACATGACACCCTTGAGGGCTGAATTTGACAGAATTCCAATATAAACCAGTCGGACACTAGTTGTAATATTGTAGTGTGATATTTGCCCATTTGAGAATAGCAGTGCGTACAAGCCCTTGGCAAACAGAACAGACCAATGGAATTCCATTGCGGCTGCAAGTATGCCAATATGAGAGTATAAACAACGCCAGTCCCCAACAGCGCACATTTTTTAATGTTTGATTGGTGGATTCATATTTAAGTCTTCATTAATGAGAAGTCTGTTAATCACTTTGTTTTGCTGTTTAAAAGCACAACAAAACAACAGTGTGTGTGGGGTGGGGTGGGGTGGGGGGTTCATTTCGTTAAATATTTCCCGGAAAAGTCACTCGCTTTCCTTATCGTTAGAAATGCCGGTTCACGCGACCGAACTTTTACTGCCTCCAGTCCAAATAGGAGTGCTGTAACTACGTTTGTTTTTATAATAAACACCGTAATAAACATAGCACAACATTTTAGCAGAGAATAGGGTAAACTGCTGTTAAAATGCCTATTGCATTATTGGTAATTTGAGTCGTCATTTGGCTAGTTTATGGACATGCCGTTCACTAGCCTATATATATAAAAAAAGATCATTTAAAAAAGTTTAAAAAATATATATTGATCCATGTTCGAAACTAGTGTTGCAGATTCTAAATTAGATTCGGTATTCGAATATAATGTGACAGCTCTACTTGCAAATGCATCAAGATGCATAATAGAGTATTCTGCTGTAACACTGAAAATTGGGAAAGTTACGAAAGGAGAAAGCAAACAAAATTCTGCTACAATGTCTGCTACAAAATTCCAACTACAAAATTAATCTCATGCATTCAAATGTGATGATTTCATGATTTAGGTGTTAACTTTTCAACACATTACTGTGCAATTTAATGAAGGACAGCTCTACACTAGGGGTAGTGTACCAGAGCATATTACAGCACTCAAGTTGCGTTGTTTCTTTGTATTTTTGACAATAAGTGTACTCAATCAAACAGCGTGTTGCTCATATTACCATCTTACGTTGGATAGCAAGCTTAATTATTAATCATCTTTATTTCACCCTTGACTATGTTAATGTCTAGATCTAATACATTACATTTACAGTATACATTCAAACTTTAAATAGCCTATGTCATATTCTTTTTTCTAATGATATATTTCCATATTGAGATGGTAACATAACTATATTGACCTTGGTAATAAAGCGATGTAAACCCTAGGCCTATGTATAATCCGATACATTCACCAAGATTAAATTGAACAGGCTGATGTTTAGCCTAAATATGAATAGGACAGGTGATAGCTCGCTTTTCACACTGGACTAATACCGCAATTAACATTGCCACTTAGCCTAACGTCATTCATATCTTTGCCTCTCTTTCGTTAGTTGTTTTGAAAATTGTGTAGCCTAAAACTGAAAAGGCCTGTCTAGTAGCAAATATATTTCGGCAATTCCCCGAATAATATTTTTTTACATTTAGTTCTTGGCTAAAGACCTTGGGGCCTGAAAACGCGATTCACGTGATACGTCAATCTGGTACCTGTTGCGTACCCGGAAGCAGTCAATATAGTGATACTTGTGTAACGGTACTCAACACAAAAGCGAGAATAAAATAATATACTGTGGATTGCAGGCGGGGGAAAAGTACAGAAAAGACATTGTTGCTAGTTGCTGGAGTTTCCCCCTGTTCACACACTGTTCGTTGTCCAGACGGAAACACGACATAAAACTCCACCGAACTTGCAGAAGGAAGTTTGGTCTGTCGCAAAATGAATTTGCCTTCGCAATTATAATCCGCCCCCTGCAATACAGACTTCCTGGATACGCAAAACCAGCAGACCGGAGTAAGGGACGAGGGTGTTGAATTACACTCTCAACACTTAATTCACAGTATGTAGAAGATGTTATTTACTTCTCTTCCGTGGCGGCTGCGAGGAGGGGAGTTAAGAATGGGAACGCGCAAAGTGGATTTGGATTAGTTTGCGAAGTTACTCTGTAACCCAGAAGAGAAATCGCTGTGATTTGACCTGGATTTTTTCCTCTCCTCAATTGCTAATCTAGCTAGCCAGCTAGCAAATTTAATAGGATAAATCCCTCCCTACCTCTCCCAACGCGGACCAGTGCTGTACCCAGGAATTTAGCGGTAAAGCAGTTGTCTGAAATACGGACGTTTAAATTGAGCAGGAACAAGGAAGGTGCAATTCTGTCGCTCTCTGAAGTATACGACTCACTGGTTTGGTGTGTTAAATTATTGAGGTTTTCCTGCGCTTACATGCACAGTGATTTCTATTTAGGCTCGTGAACTAACCCATTTTCAGTTGCGTGTTGATTTTTCCGTTTACATTCTAGCAAAAAAAAAACCCCAACAACTTATTTTGTAATGAACACGCTTGTTTCCATTCACCGTGTTGCTGTAATTTCTACGAAAGTGGAATATTGTCTAACCATGGGGCTGCTTTTGAAGCCAAACGCATGACGTGAAGAAGATAAATGTGGGGCATTATGGCACTCTGCGGGCGAAGGAGCCGGTCAAAGTTGATACTTTGTGTTCTTGCGGTCTCTCTTGTTGGCTACTTAATTTTTCACATGAACTATAATGAAGTCGGAGCCACGAGCAGACGAGGAGTGCCCAACGATGAACATTCGGAGGGAAACGAACGGTTAAAAAGACCCGTTTATGAAAAACCACCACTGGATGTGAACGCTCCTGGTGAGATGGGGAAAGCTGTAAAGCTGAACTTGGACGAGGTCGAGAAAGCAAAAGAGGAGGATGGCATAAAAACGCATCAAATCAATACGTACGTGAGCGAAAGGATATCGCTTCATCGCAGGCTACCTGAGAGATGGAACCCACTGTAAGTAACCCAGTGCGGCGTTGTTTAGTTTAGTTTATTCGACATAAAATACATGTCAGTGCAAGTCATGCATCAAAACAATGTCCAGGATAGCACAAAAAGTCGTGGACTTATTTCCGTTGTGGTCCTTAAGTTGCCACTCGCGGTTACTATCTTACTTCACTTTGGTTTGGGTCTCAGCTACGGGGTGGATTCTTAATGAAATATATTCTTTTTCAATGCATCTCAGCCACAGGAGTTCGCTTCGCGTCGCTCCGTTCATGTTGAGAACATTGCAGCCAAGCTGTGCAAACAATCGTGCACGGCGTGACCGGGAAACTATATAACCGTGCAGTCTAACTTTGCTCAATCCAAACATATGCTACGTTTGCGCAAACACTGCTAGAACCACAATGGCTTGGCACTTTAACACATCATCATACAGTACGTCGTTCTGTTAAATGACCTGTTACCAGAGCTAGAACTGTTTTCATGATTTACAACTTAATACAACTTGGGTGTCTGGGTGTCGTTGAGACCGCTGAAGTGTAGCGAGCCTGTAGACATATTTCGGCCTACTGTATACTGTTGAGTTCACTTGGACATACTTCAGTGACATCAAATATGTTATATCAATTGGTTGCTCTGGAGTAAGTGTACGTTTCTGAGTGAGCGAAAGTAAGCCTACATATTTTCATTTCCCAGCACACCGTCATACCATTTCACACTTGTGAATGTGGCTGTAACCGAATATTTCAGATAATTTTTATTGAGTTAATGTTAAAGGATATGGCGAACATTCGCTAGGAATCTGAAGCTAAAGCTATGTACTGATGTTTGGTGTACATATCAGAACTTTGAACCGTGTCATCGCTGTGCAATGATTGCCATTTACCAAACCTATTGTCTGTCGAACACATTGTCTATTGTAGTCTTTTTAACCCGCAACCGACTCCGAATATTTTACTCCTTATTTAACAGTTTTCTTTATGTTGGGTTGTTGCCAACCTTGCCATCATACCTGGTTTGAGTCATGTGATTCCTCAAGTAAAAGAAACAGCCATCCGCAGGTGTAACTTAAGACAGTTGATTGATAGATTATACTTGGGGTTTGCACGTACATGGTTACGTTTGCCTTGTTTATGATTGTGTCTGACATTTCAGACCGTAAACACTATCATAACACTCTTCAAAAATTAATAGAAATTCTCAGATGTCTAAGCAGGCCGGTATCCATTTAATTTATTTTTAACTTCCTGGTACCCATCTATTTGCCTCTGTATTTTGGGCTTGTAGCAGTTGAACAATTTCATTTTCTGAAGCACAGAACTGCCCTCAATGTTTTGCATGGATAAAAACAGGTTATGTGTGAGTTGTATGCATGTGTGCAGTGTGTAACCCTTCTTAAATGTATATTCTCACAGAACACAAATATACATGCAAGTGTCTGGTTGAATGTGCCTAGCATTTATCTGCCTTTAAATGACTTTTTGTTTCTTAGCTATTGTTTGGTCATTTTAATGAAACTGGTTTCAGATACAGAGTTTTTCCTTAAACAAGCTGCACATTCCTTTAGAGCTCTTATTAGATATTTGTGAGAAATAATTTTTTATAACTATGGATATGACTTTTGGGCCACTACGATGGAGGCGTGGTGGCTCCCACAGGGAGATTCAACCGTGCCCATTGATAACCCCTCAGCGCTTCCTGTTAAATGGGCTTCTTCTCCTCGCAGCTGTCGAGATCTGAAATACGACTATGCCAGCCTGCCGTCTACGTCGGTGGTGATCGCCTTCTACAACGAGGCGTGGTCCACGCTGCTGCGCACGGTACACAGTGTCCTGGAGACCTCGCCAGACGTCCTGCTGCGTGACATCATCCTTGTCGACGACTACAGCGACAGAGGTTAGTTAGAGGGGCCCTACATTCACATTTACATTCACATTTACATTTGACATTTTAGGCATTTAGCAGACGCTCTTATCCAGAGCGACTTACACAGTTTACATTTCTTTACGTACAATCCGTTCATACAGCTGGATATTGTACGGAAGCAATTCAGGTTAAGTGCCTTGCTCAAGGGTACAAGCGGCGGTGTCCCCGCCTGGGAATCGAACCTGCAACCTTTGCGTCACGAGACCAGTTCCTTAACCGTGCCCAGTTCCTAACACTGCCGCCCCTGTACTGTAGGCAGCATGGTTTGCGCACTCTCTGGTTTCCACACTTGATCAGAAACGGCTTAAAGAGAGTGTGCTGCTGGCAGCACTGTGCTTGTGATCAGAGCGTCATCGCACCCTTCCGCGAGAGCTGCGGCACTGGCGCGGGCCCACAGATACGACTGGGCGCACACGAAGAAAAGATTTGAAATGGCAAAAGTTTCTTTTGTGTCCCAGGATGACAGTGAAACAGACTTCTGTGCGTCTGTTGAATTGACAAAACACCCAAAGCTTATTAGCCTCCTTCCCCCCCCCGGTATTTCGGCTCGGTATTTCCGCCTGCAGTTCTAGGTGCAGAACTCGGGTCCTGGAAAGCGAAGTATTTACCTGCACATATCAATGCTTAAATGAGATCATGACGGGACTTAGCTGAGAACTTTTTTTTCTTTTGCCACTGCCAGAACCTCACCCACCCATGTGAGGTGGTCCCCACTGCCAGTATGGTGGTCCTTTGCATGTTATTTAAGGCACCCATAAAACAGAGTTATTTTCACAGTCAGAACTTGAATGTGTATGCTAATTCAGCCATAGAAGCAACCTGTGAATCTTTGGAATACTGTAAGGTCGGAATGTACATCATTAGCATGGCGCCATGGCCCATCAGCCTCTGCTTAATAATAGTAATAATAGTAATTGTCAAAGGAGAACAGCCAAGGGCATTGTAATGCAATATTAGCAATAAGCAAAGATTCAAATGGGGGAAAAAAAGGTCACAGTCAGTGCGATAAGACGTTTTAGCGCCACCCTGTGGTAAAAAGTAAACATTTGTTTCTTCCATTAAAGTCCAGAATTCAGTTCAGTGTAGTTTTCCATCTGGGTTTCTGATTGAAATTTGCTGACCACACCACTGTCCCGTTGTTGTTGCTTAACTTCTGTTGGAAAAAAATTGATACAAATGGAACAGTTTTTGTCAGTGTTTTAATACACTAGCTCACCGTGTGGCCCTGTAATATGGGAAATGGTCAATATGGGCAAGTTCATTCATCTCCTAGTGCGGGTACGAGTGGCACAGCAATGAATTGTGATAATTGGTTATATCACATTGGGGAGGTAAAAAAAAAAAAAAAAAGAAAGCAGAAAGAATTCAATAAACCTCGTTCCAAAATAAGAGCGTGATCTGGATCCTCGCAGATCACCTGAAGCAGCCGCTGGAGGACTACATCTCGGGCCTACGGAAGGTGCGACTGATCCGCGCGCGCAAACGGGAGGGCCTGGTGCGTGCGCGGCTCCTCGGCGCATCCATCGCCCTCGGCGACGTGCTCACCTTCCTGGACTGCCACTGCGAGTGCCACGAGGGCTGGCTGGAGCCCCTCCTCCACAGGTGAGCCACCCTCTCTCCTCTTTCAGGAGACCCTGTCCCCTCAGGGCTAAAGTCAGGCTTCGGCGACGGGTGGTGACGGGCGAGTGAGACGTCATCGATGGAGCCATCACGTGCGACGAAGTGACTCTGCTGCTTTGAACCAAACAAAAGTATTTTGTTTGACTCAGCGACTGACAGCACATGGTAGCTCAGGAGTGGGTGGAGAGGGCCGTGTCTTTCTGAGTTTCATGCCTACTTCTATTCTTCATTATTTAATTAGCCCAATCATTTACCTGAGCTGAAAGTTTTCTGCTAAGCTCATGAGACACAGCTGAAGACTGTTCTTGTGTCCCTGTATGAAATGTTTACTGTAATCTAATCTTGAGAGTGAACCGGCATTAATGCGTACAGATAATTAGTTAATTGAGCCAGGTTAATTGGTAGGAACAAAAGCCTGCCCTCCAGGACTGGAATTGCCCACCCCTCTGGTAGCTCAAACTATAATGTGGTTCCTGAAGCCTCACTGTACCATCACTTACAATGTACAATAGTCTGTAACTGTAACAGTCTAAGTGCGGGTTAACCTTTTATACAGCACTGCATGCTCATCTCCGGTCACTCAAGTTGAGCTTATAGGACTAGATATTACAATCCCTTAGATAATCGGTACACGTGTAACAGTATTGAGTGGGACAGGGGTAAATGCTTCACTGGGGTCATCAGGTGGGCACCCTCCTTCACTGGTGTTTCTTTGAATTAAGCCCACAACACCTCCACAGGGCTCAACGGCGACGCCTGGCGTCCCAGGTGTGCCCCCCTCTGCTTTTACCCCTGATTTGGTCATTTAGCAGCCCAGTTGGGGTCCTTTCTCTTGATCCATAGCCAGCTGCTGCTTCGTTCGGCAGCCTCTGACATTGATTTGACGGCTTGTCGGAAGGCCTGTCCTCGCACTCCCATCCCCTTAAGAAGCTTGGTTGTGGACGTTGCAACAAAACCTCTACACCCGACCTCGACCGGGAGCACCTGGGCACGCCAGCCGCGTTGTTCTGCTTCGGCTGCTATGTCGGAGTACTTCAGTCGTTTCCGTTCGTATGCTTCACCAACTGCTGCCTCCCATGGTACAGTTAGTTCCACAATGAATAGTAACTTCTGGGAGGTTGACCACAAGACCAGGTCCGGCCTGAGGTTAGTTGTAATAATCTCTGGCGGAAAGATGAGCCTCTGTTCTAAGTCAACCTGCATTCTCCAGTCCCGGGCAGTGTCTAGGAGGGTTGCTTCCACTCTTGCAGATGGCTTTGCTGGGGGTTGTCCTGCTCTTACAAAAGGGGTGGTCTTTGAGTGTCGAGGCATTGGGGAGGGAGGGCGTTGTTGGTAGTCCTCCTTCCTTCCAGGGTGATCGCCAGTTGTCTTAGGACCTGGTTGTGCCTCCAGGTATAGCGGCCTTGGGACAAACTGGTTTTACAGCCGGTGAGGATGTGTCTCAGTGTTGCAGGGGTCTGACAAAGTGCACAAGAAGGATCTTCTCCAAACCACTGGTGTAGGTTCTTGGGCGTGGGAAGAACATCATAGGTGGCTCTGATGATGAAGCTAATTTGTCTTCCTTCCATTTCCCAAAGATCCTTCCATGTGAGCTTTCGATGCTCCAGGTTTTCCCAGCTAGTCCACTGGCCCTGTTTGGACTGTGAGACTGCCTTTGCGCATCTGTCTGCCTCCTCTTGATGCCGCACCTGAGATACCACCAGCTTTCTCCTCTGGGTTGATGTTGCCTTGTGCCATGTGGGTCGACTTGCCCCAAGTCCAAACCCACCTCTTCCATGCTGCACCTGTCCTACAATGTCTCCATGCCTGAGAGCAGATTTTGCTTGCTGTACAGCCTCAGATGGCATCCACTTCCTCCCAGTTGCCAGTCTGGGGGCAGCCGCTTGGATCATTCCATCTTGAGACTCTGTCAGGGTCATGTTCAGCCTCACTTTGGTGCATTTATACTCCTCTGTGAGGCTTGAGACAGGCAGTTCCAGGGCACCGTGTCCATACAAGCCGATGTTGCTGAGGCAACGCGGGAGGCCAAGCCACTTCTTGATGTATGAACTGACTGTCCTCTCCAGCTTCTCGACTTTGGTCATTGGGATCTCGTAGACCGTTAGAGGCCACATCAGGCGGGGGAGCAACCCAAACTGCAGACACCACAGTTTCAACTTGCCAGGAAGCAAGGTTTTGTCTATGCTGACAAGGCCTTTGATGGTTTCTTCCCTCAGTTGATCACACTGGTCTGAGTCTTTGAGGCTCGCGTTGTACCAGCGCCCGAGGCTCTTAACTGGCAGCTCCGATACCAAAGGAATGGGTGTATCCTTGATATAGAACCGCTGGTCCACGAGTTTTCCTTTGACAATGGATATGCTCCTGGATTTGCTGGGTTTGAACTTCATCCGTGCCCATGTAATGTTGGCTTGAAGCTTTCCCAGCAGATGTTTGGTGCATGCAATAGTTGAGGTCAAGGTGGTCATGTCGTCCATGTAGGCACGAATAGGAGGTAGACGCTGTCCAGATTGCAGACGTTCTCCTCCCACAACCCACTTGGAAGCTCGGATGATCACTTCCATTGCCATGGTGAAGGCTAGTGGGGAGATGGTACATCCAGCCATTATTCCCACTTCCACAGATTGCCATGATGTTGTGTATTCTGTTGTTTGGATACAGAATTGCAGATCTTGGAAGTAGTTTCTCACCAGGTTTGTGATGGTACTTGGGATGTGGAAGAAGTTGAAGGCTGCCCAGATGAGGGAATGGGGACGGATCCGAAAGCATTGGCTAGGTCCAGGAATAAGACGTGCAGGTCTCTTCCTTCCCTTTTAGCAGATTGGATTTGGTGCCAGATCATGCTTGTATGCTCCAAGCATCCTGAGAAACCAGGTATGCCGGCTTTCTGCACTGATGTGTCAATCAGGTTGTTTTGCTTCAGGTACGTGGTCATCCTTTTAGCAACAATGCTAAAGAAGAGCTTCCCTTCCACATTCAACAGATTGATCTGCCGGAATTGATCGATGTTTGATGCATCCTTCTCCTTGGGGATTACCACTCCCCTGCTCTTCGCCATGCTTTTGGGATGGTTTGCTTCGTCCACGCCACCTTCATTTGCCTCCACAGAAAGCGTAAGACGTTTGGGGAGTTTTTATACAGCCGGTATGGAACTCCATTTGGTCCTGGAGCTGAAGCTGCCCTTGCTTTCTTCACTGCTTCCTCAACCTCACTCCACCTTGGGGACTGTCGTCCAGCTGGTGTTCTGGTTGAGGAATTGGTGGCATGTCGGATGGTATCTCCCTCCTTTCAAATCTTTGGCTGTCTGTGTGAGTTGTTTTCAGGTGGTCCTCTAACTCCCTCTTTGGCACCTTAAGTGACCCGCTCTTTTCCTTCGTGAAGAGTCCTTTTACAAATCTGAAGGGATCCTTGTAGAAAGTTGTTCTCGCCCTTTCCTTCCTCTTGCGTCGAGTCCTGAGGTTTTCAGCTCTCCGCAGTCTTCCCAGGCGTCCCTTCAGGTCTGTTTGCAGGAGGTCGATTCCCGCTCTTTCCTCCACTGAGGCTCTCTTCCACTGCTTCCTCAAGTCCCGTCTCTGCTTGACAAGGCGCTGGATTTCTTGCTGCCTTCTGGACTTGGGAGGGATGGTTGGTGTCATGTCCTTCTTTCCCGTCTGTTTTGTTCGAACCTTTCCGCTCCGTAGACGTAGATCAGATCGCCAATTTTCTCCAGTTTCTTCTCCACTGTTCCTTTGACTCCGTCTAGGATCTTGATCAGGTCTGCATCCACTGTTGCCCACTCTTTCTTGCTGCTGGACTTTGGCCACATGACATGAGGTCTGTGGCCTTGAATGTTCTTCTCCAACGCAGGTTGCACGTGCCTTGGTTCCAAGTTCTCTGATGTTGTGCTTGAATCACTTTCAGTCACTGGGGTACTGATGCTCGGTGGACTGTGGGTTAAATCCTGCCGCTGAGCTTCACTCGCCTGACTTGACCTTTCTCTCAGAAGATAATGATCAATGCGAGGTCCCGGCCTCACGTTCTTCAAGCACTTCATCCGCCCTTGATGTATTCTTAGGCCTCTGATGGATGTTACCTTGGACCAGCCACAGCTACATACTTGGTGCTCCTGTCCAGCAGCGGGTGTTACTTGCTTTGTGCCAATTATCTGGTTCATCGTCGTGTTCATTCCAGGGTCGGTTACCAGGTTGTCAGCCGATGAGTCATCTTCCGCCCCGCTCGCAGACTCTAGGGGTGTTTTTCTCTTTAAACGTTTCGTAGCAATGAGGGGTGGCCTTTGTACACTTTTCAAGCGACGGAGCCTGCCATCATGGATAGCTAGTCCATGACAGCCCCGTTAGGGTCTTTCCTTCCTGTCAGCTGTCTTTCCAAGCCGTCACATGGTCTTTCCCTTGTTGTCAGCTGCACTTTCACAGCAGTCACTGGATTTCTCCAGCTTTTCAGTTGAGCTTATAGGACTAGATATTACAATCCCTTAGATAATCGGTACACGTGTAACAGTATTGAGTGGGACAGGGGTAAATGCTTCACTGGGGTCATCAGGTGGGCACCCTCCTTCACTGGTGTTTCTTTGAATTAAGCCCACAACACCTCCACAGGGCTCAACGGCGACGCCTGGCGTCCCAGGTGTGCCCCCCTCTGCTTTTACCCCTGATTTGGTCATTTAGCAGCCCAGTTGGGGTCCTTTCTCTTGATCCATAGCCAGCTGCTGCTTCGTTCGGCAGCCTCTGACATTGATTTGACGGCTTGTCGGAAGGCCTGTCCTCGCACTCCCATCCCCTTAAGAAGCTTGGTTGTGGACGTTGCAACAAAACCTCTACACCCGACCTCGACCGGGAGCACCTGGGCACGCCAGCCGCGTTGTTCTGCTTCGGCTGCTATGTCGGAGTACTTCAGTCGTTTCCGTTCGTATGCTTCACCAACTGCTGCCTCCCATGGTACAGTTAGTTCCACAATGAATAGTAACTTCTGGGAGGTTGACCACAAGACCAGGTCCGGCCTGAGGTTAGTTGTAATAATCTCTGGCGGAAAGATGAGCCTCTGTTCTAAGTCAACCTGCATTCTCCAGTCCCGGGCAGTGTCTAGGAGGGTTGCTTCCACTCTTGCAGATGGCTTTGCTGGGGGTTGTCCTGCTCTTACAAAAGGGGTGGTCTTTGAGTGTCGAGGCATTGGGGGAGGGAGGGCGTTGTTGGTAGTCCTCCTTCCTTCCAGGGTGATCGCCAGTTGTCTTAGGACTTGGTTGTGCCTCCAGGTATAGCGGCCTTGGGACAAACTGGTTTTACAGCCGGTGAGGATGTGTCTCAGTGTTGCAGGGGTCTGACAAAGTGCACAAGACTTGAGTAAGATAAGTAAAATCTGAATATACAGTACTGTGCAAAGGTTTTAGGCAGGTGTGAAAAAATTCAAATTAAAGCCATTTATCTGAGCAGTAAGCATTTATTTGGTCGAAAAAAACACTATAGAACATTGAAGTAAACACAAAGAAACATTAGTGCAATGAAAAGTAACAAAAACCAGCACCAGCTTGGACACCACATCTTGAAAGTCCTGTTAGGTGGGCTATTGCTCACTGAGAATTGCCTTGTTAATGCAAAACTATGATTTTATGTCTGTCAAACGAAACAAAATACATGGAATGGAGAGGAGAGACAAGGAGAGACTTTGGAACCAAACTTGTGTTCTTCTAGCCGTCTCAGAAGATATCAATAACTTTTAGGAAAACACAATAAATTCTTGTTACTTTATGTTGTATTAATGTTTATTTGGATGTATTGTGTTATATAGTGTTTTTCCAAGCAAATAAACACTTACTGCCCAGATAAATAGCTTTAAATAATTTTCTCGGGTGGCCTAAGACTTTTGCACAGTACTGTATGTGGAAAAATAAATACCAAGGTGCACCTGATCTGAATACAGGAGAGAGATGGTGGCAGTCTTCTTGAGGCTCTGTTCTTGAGGCCTGTCAACAAAATGCTATCAGGAATTCTAGACTATCAGTCCAATTATGCAACAGATTTTAGCACACTGTCTGAACGTATAAGGGAGATGAACACTGTCCACATTTATAGTCAGTGGACGTATAAAGAAATCCAGTCAGGATCTACTTTTGACCTAAAAAGTTGTTCATGATCTGTTTTTCTAAGATCTATAATGCTTTTAACCGCATGGGAATGCTCTCTGTTCTTTCGTGAATGTGTGCCAGCCAGTCAGCGCCGCTAGAGTAGACCGCTAGCACCGGACTGTAGCGCCCGCAGACCGGAGTCACATTTACATAACATTTTTACATTTTAGGAATTTAGCAGACGCTCTTATCCAGAGCGACTTACACAGTTTGCATTTCTTTACATACAATCCATTTATACAGCTGGATATTTTACTGAAGCAATTCAGGTTAAGTACCTTTAGCTCAAGGGTACAACAGCAGTGTATGCCCCAACCTGAGAATTGGACCTGCAACCTCTGAGTTACAAGCCCAGCTCCCTAACCATTACGCTACACTGCCAGCCCCAGCAGGGCTCTGACGCTCCATCTCCCCCGCAGGATAAAGGAGGAGGAGACGGCGGTGGTGTGCCCCGTCATCGACGTCATCGACTGGAACACCTTCCAGTACCTGGGCAACCCGGGGGAGCCGCAGATCGGGGGCTTCGACTGGCGGCTGGTCTTCACCTGGCACTCCGTGCCGGAGTACGAGCAGAAGAGGCGCCGCTCGCCCGTCGACGTCATCAGGTAGGCGGGGCGGGGCAGGGCGGGGCGGGGCGCCCCCCTCTCCGCAGAGGGCTGGGAGGATTCACGGCGGGGATGACTGAGGTGCTCGGGCCTCATGAATATGCCCATCTGTAGCCTTTTCAAAGGTCATAATATAATAATGTAATACATGCCATTTAGCCGATGCTTTTATCCAAAGCGACTTGCCATAGTGAATGCATACATTTTTCAGTATATGTGGTCCCAGTGGGGAATTGAACCCACAACCTAAGCGTTGCCAACGCCACGCTCTACATTTTACATGACATTTACATCTTATCCAGAGCGACTTACACAGTTTAAATTTCTTTACATACAATCCATTTATACAGCTGGATATTTTACTGAAGCAATTCAGGTTAAGTACTTTGCTCAAGGGTACAACAGCAGTGCCCTACCTGGGAATTGAACCTGCAACCTCTGAGTTACAAGCCCAGCTCTACCTACTGAGCCACACAGAAGCAGCAGTCGTCTTTGCTGTTTGCTGTCTATGTTTATCCAAGACCGATTGCGTCCTACTTTCAACACGTGGATCAGGCGCCCAGGAGATGCCGCGATGCTGGCTGCATCAGCTGCACGGTCCTCCAGCGTAATGGCTGTGGCGGCTCAGCTGGCTGATTACAAAACGTAAGAGAAGCAGTCGCTTGGGACGTGTCTGTAGGGCGCGAGCCCTCCCGAACTGGCAGAGGACGTCGCGGTGATGGGATGGGACGTCCTCTGCCAGTTCGGGATGGGATGGGCCTGTCTTTTACAGACACGGGTGAACTTCTCTTACGTTTTGTAATCAGCCGACATTTACGATCGGGGAGAGCAATATGGGGTGAAAAAAACTAAAACGTGCGAGGCAATGGATGTATCAAACGCACACCGTGCATAAGGCCTTTGAGGATGTGGATAAGGCCTTGTGCATAAGGCCTTTGAGGATGTGGATTTATAGGAGTTCTGGTACAGTGCGTATGTCCAGTCAGACCATTTCCCCTGTTTTTCGTGCTTTGCAGAGGGCATGGAAGTGTGTGGTACGGGTGTCTTCCAAAAGCATTTCTTTGTTCTCCCCCTCCCCCTCCCTCCATTTGTCAGATCTCCCACCATGGCCGGGGGGTTGTTCGCCGTCAGCAAGAACTACTTCCAATATCTGGGCACCTATGACACCGGAATGGAGGTCTGGGGAGGAGAGAACCTGGAGTTTTCTTTCAGGGTAAGTTATTCACGGGCAGCGCAATATTCCAGGCGCCGTGCACATTGTTTCCCCGTTTCAGCCGGCGAGAAACACCTGCGAAAATATTTGATCAGCAGTCTCCGTCTCCGTGAGAAATATTCCGCTGTTTTTTCACAAGGAGCCACGAGAGCGGCGAGACTTCGATGAAACATTATAGGTGCGGGGAAAATAAAACGGGCACGCGTCTGCGGAATTCAGGCACTCTCGAACGCGTCGACGTTCCGCTTTACGCCATCGGAAGTAATTGTCGTCATGTTATAGAGGTGATGTGAATGTTTTATAGCTCCTGACGGATATCGTTTAAAGCTCGGAGATAATGAAAGCAGTTCCTCACTGATATCTGTAACGGCGCATGATTTGCCACGGAGAACGTGACAGTAAAGCCACGTCTGCTCCTGTCAAAGCTTTTCACAAAGAGGCGATTTGCATACAGAGTTGATGCGTGCAGTTTGATGTCGATAAATTCACATAATCTCACACGCTGCTTCACGGCGTCTACGCGGTAGCGTGATACTTCTCGGCAGCGCTGGAATTACTCACGTTTTTGCTGCAACGACCTACTGAGGGAGCTTAAGAGGTGCCGAGACCATTCCCGCTAGATTACAAAACGCGAGGAATGTGTTCGCTCGCACACAGCAAGCGTTTATACAAGAGCCTCGTGCGGACCGTTGCGTGTTGCCTTTTTACCGTGTTGTTTATTTATTAACGGAGCCTACGGAATGGTGTGTCCAGCCAAAGCGCTAGGCCCTCTTACAGCGCTGTGTGAATTGTGGGATCCCCACGGGGGCGAAGCACAATAGGCCATTGTTATCGGCCAGGGTGGATTCCAGTCAGGCAGGTTTTCCCCGCCACCTCGTCACGGAAGAGCAGCTCCCCTGGTCCCCTGCCCCCTGCCCCCTGACCCCTGGTCAATCCAGTTGTACAGGATATCCTCAAACGTAACAACTGCATGGTTCAGGTGGTGCGCCGCATAGGTAAAAGAAGCACAGGTTGGCGGCGTGCGTTTCGGACGACGCACACGCTAGTCTGCGCACTTCCGAATTGATGGAGGACACTGCAGCGATGGAACGAACCAACAAAATGCGACCGGGCATTCCAAATAGGGAGAAAAAGAAAAAAATATCAGATGAAACTTGGTTACAACAAACACTGGTAATATTTTAGAGAACAGCTCTAGGTGCCCTTTAATGTCCTGAATGAATTTTAATTGCGTTATTATAATTCTGTAATGGCTTTGTGGTGTGTCGTTCAGATCTGGCAGTGTGGGGGCAGCCTGGAGGTCCACCCCTGCTCTCACGTGGGGCACGTCTTCCCCAAAAAGGCCCCCTACTTGCGCAGCAAGGCCCTGGCCAACAGCGTGCGTGCTGCTGAGGTCTGGATGGATGGGTACAAGGAGCTCTACTACCATCGCAACCCACACGCTCGCCTGGTACGCCTGCGCTCCACACCCTGCCTGCTGTTCCACATCTCTGTTCCAACAGCATTTCATTATTCCTAATGAGGGGTAATCTCTCATTAGTGTGTGTGTGTGTGTGCGTGTGTGTGTGCGTGTGTGCGTGTGTGTGTGTGTGTGCGTGCGTGCGTGTGTGCGTCCGTGTGTTGAGTGCATCCACATATAGGCATGCACATTCTTTCAGTTTTTGGCATGTACAGTTATTAGGAATGTATTAGTTACTCAAGAATCAAATATCTGTCATCTGAAGCTTTTTTATAGTGATGAATGTTTTAATTGATCAATTTCATGGGGTCATGGAAACTCAAGCCCCAAAATACTTATTTTGTTGGCTTGGTCAAGGAAAATGCTAATTCATCTGTATGAAACCTTAATTTATGATTCATATATATTTTTTTAACTGGTTAAAAACCACTAATGCAATGAAAGCAAGTTGACTGAAAGCCCCAGGGCTTACGCACCGTTGAATGAGGTAATAGTGTGTAATCACTTCATTTTGCCCTTTTCTGCATTTGATCAGCCATTTAATATTTGATTTCACTCCCTCCTCCCACCTCTCCAAGTTGCTTTCTTCCCGAGAGCTGATTTGAGATCAGTGCTGCCGAGGGGTGTAGGGGAAGTAAAGAGGCTTTCTTCCCGAGAGCTGATTTGAGATCAGTGCTGCCGAGGGGTGCAGGGGAAGTAAAGAGGCTTACTTCCAGAGAGCTGATTTGAGATCAGTGCTGTCGAGGGGTGTAGGGGAAGTAAAGAGGTCTTTGAAGCACAGCCCAGAGCTTCTTCTGTCCCAGCGGAGCCGTGACAGGAGCCCTCAGGAGCACAGCTTTCTGAATCGCACTGCTCTCCCTGTCCGGCAGCGGAAACTGAGAGTGACTCTACCCACGTCGGGTCAGGGCACACATTCAAGACCCAATTGTTATTTTCCGTGTTTTTCACGAATAAAATCGTCGACGAATAAAAGAAGAATGTGACCGTGTCTTTCTCGGTTTTAGCGAAAGCGTTGGCAATCACCTTTGAATTTGAAGACCGCAACGTCCGTCTCGGTTCAAAAGGGCAAAAGGGTGTCGATCGTGACGTAACTGACCGAGACGTTAAACGGACTGCACCTCCTGTGCGTGGGATGAGACTGTGCCTCTCTGGCACAACGCATCGTATTACTGTGAGGAAGAGACAACACTCTTCATTACGCACTCTTCCAGCGTCTCTCTGCGGGTAGAACTACGCCTCCTCACACCGGGGGCTTTTCATGGGGTTTAAGTCGGGAGAGCGCGACGGCCATTGATTTAGTTTCTCGCAGAACCACTCCCGTGCTGATTTTGATGTATGTTTTGGGGTCGTTGTCTCTAATTGGCCCGGAGTGTCCCTCCTCCCGCTGCAGGTTTGGGCCGGGCTCGTCTTTATGAAGTCACGGCGGCTCTCAGCGAGACCCAAATAGCCCAGAGAGCATCATCCTAAACCGCGCTGGCAGGCGCCTCGCCCCTGCCCCCACCCTGTGATGGATCACTTCCTCTGCCGGTGGGACGGGGACTTGTGGGTTCCCTCCGCAAAATAAGTTGATGAACGGCCAATTAAAGACAAGCTCCCGAGCCAGCGGGCCATTTGTCATCCCTCAGAGACGTAACGCCGCCATCGGGCTGCTGTTGTCAACAGCTGTTTCTTTTATTTTTTCGCAGAAATGCTGTCCCTGCGTGTCTCTGCGGGTCGTAATTCATGAGCGTTGAGCTTAAAATCCGGCCTGGGATTCGGCACATTAGCATCGACGCCCATTGCCCCGGAATGGGACTTGAGTGCCAAAAATGTTCAGCGGTTGGGGTCATTCTGTGGAGTGGTTCTATTTAAATCGCATGTTATCGCAGCAAGGGAGACGCGATGAAGTATTTGGGTAATTGCATCTGTTACCAGTAGATGGCGCTGCTTGTTGGTGTGGCGGTCAGGAGATGAAACGTCAGCTGATGGTGTTTTTGTTGTGGGGTTGTGTACTCCACCAATTAATGTGTTGAGTCTTTCCCCTTTTTTTTTTTTTTTTTTAGCTTTTTGGAGTATTAGACAAGTTTGTTTTGTAGAAAATCAACTAGGAAATATTGAATTAACTGCCGATCATCAAAAAAGGTGTGTTTGTGAAAGCTATATCTTGATCTCTTCATTTTTTAAAAAGTGCATACGAGTTGTAGTAGTATATTTATGACTGTGACGGGATCTTTTTTTAGTGCCCATTATATGGGCAGACTGACATAAGTTAACTTTATTAAACATGACCATCTGCCGTTCAGTGTCCATGTCCATCTTGCACGTTAATATCTGTATTCTGGAGCTATGGAAGCTTGCGTCTCTAGGGTGGGGGGATGACCTCTGGGCATGTCTTTCCAGGAGGCTTACGGTGACGTGACAGAGCGACGGAAGCTCCGAGAGAAGCTGGGCTGCAAGAACTTTAAGTGGTACCTGGAGAACATTTACCCTGACATCCATGTCCCGGAGGACCGGCCGGGGATGTTCGGGATGGTGAGTGACCGTGGCCGGTCCCGCCGAGTCGGGGGGAGACCCCCGATTAATGGGGAAAGGCCTGCCAGCTTTCCACATGATTTACGACACGCGTCGCGACTTAATTGACGAAGACGTACGTCCCGTTCGTTTCAGCTGAAGAGCAGAGGGATGGCCAACTACTGCTTCGACTACAACCCGCCCGACGAGCACAACATAGTGGGCCATCGGGTCATCCTGTACCCCTGCCACGGCATGGGGCAGAACCAGGTGGGTAACTGCGCCCTTCGCCCTGGTTTAGCGAATGTGCCCGCGGATGAGCTGTAAGAGATCCGTAGGGCGATCTGAATTGTACCAAAGGGATATGTCTTTTTTTGTGATCAAGTATTTTACATTTTCTTTGGGTTTAGAAATGCTAGACTCCATTCTACACAGTTTGATATGAAGACAGGAAGAAAGCAAAGTAAATGTAAGAAAGAAAACTAATGAATGACAAAACAAACAATAATAATAATTATAATAATAATAATAGCACCGACCAGCACATAAAATAAATGACAATGCGATGGAAGAAACGTAAGCGGAAGCTGGGCAACACATGAAGCATATTGAGCGGGCAACAGTGATAGCAGGGTGGAGAAAAATAAATAGAATAAAAAAACAAAAACAAATAGTCAAATGTATAAAACAAAATATGGACAAGTTGGGCAGACCATACCAGACAGACAGGGATTCCAAAGGGATAATTTAAGGGAGCACAAAACCCAGGAAACATTTTCTTTTGCGCTGTAGGAACGGAGACTGTGTCGTCACGTGGTTCCAGGTAATCGTTTATCTAGCTATATCAAGGGGTCCCCAGCTTTAGTCCTGGAGGGATGTGGGGTATGCTGGTGGGGTGAGTTACCATGCAATCGACTGCTTCAATTGATCAATTAGGTGCCGAGTAACAACAGAAGCCAGCAGGCCCCTTGATACTGGACGAGATCAAAGATTACCTGGGACTGCACAGCGGTATTATTATCATTGTTTTTAATGATTCTCTTTTGACATTATTATGATTTATTTTTAATTCTCTTGTTACTTTCTTGCATTTGTTTTGTTATTGGTATTGCGTTGTTTCCTTTTGAAGACCCCGGGAAGACTAAAGGTCACCGTGGTGGCAGCTAAT
Source organism: Aldrovandia affinis (assembly GCA_029706075.1). Classification (NCBI taxonomy): domain Eukaryota; kingdom Metazoa; phylum Chordata; class Actinopteri; order Notacanthiformes; family Halosauridae; genus Aldrovandia; species Aldrovandia affinis. Next base: position 4,398,933 of record JAINUG010000060.1, read on the forward strand.
TGGGATTCTAATAAAACAAGAGCATTCTGTTTAACTCTCAGAAGCGTGTGCAAAATGACAGTAGCCTGAACTTTTTCCGAGCTTTCCTGAGAACCAGAAAACATAAATCATAAGTTTGAAATCAGAGGCCTTCAAACAAATGTCTGTAGAGGCTTTTCAAAGGGTTTTATTTCAAAGCATAATGTTATCAATAAGGCTTCGGGCACCTGATTGTGCAATGCTGTGCCTCGCCCGCATTCACATTTGATGACAAACGCTACTCACTGCATTTTTCATGGCCTGTGTTTTATTTCAGGAGGCGTAATTTGCCTTTCTGGCAGGTAGTGCAAAAAAATGTGCATCGTCTCTCTCCTTTTAAAGAGATTACTGTATCATATTTTGCTTATTTGTGCTTCTCCTCTCAGCTCCCATTCCACACATGATTCAAAGGCTTTTAAATTGTCAATATTTGGGCACTGACACTGTTCCATCCTTGTCTTAAAGGAGGTGGCTCATGAAAATCGACACACTTTTCAGTTATTATGTTCATTAAAAGTGCATGGAAAACATGACAGGAATAATGACTCTTTCCTTCAAAATTTTACTACAGAGGAAAGACTTCAATTATTGTGGAAAACATTTTCATTTAAAAGCCCCTGACCAGGAATCTGAGATAAAATGATGTTTTAATTTGACAGGAATAATGACTCTTTCCTTCAAAATTTTACCCGAGGAAAGACTTCGAAAACATTTTCATTTAAAAGTATTGAAAAAGTTATTTAGTTACGTCTTTAATGCCGAAAGGGTTTGACGAGGTTCATCACCATCTGCAGAGGCTTTAGAATTCTCTGTAGATTTAGGGCCCTGTTCACTGTAGCCACGCTGCGTTTTGTGCTTAACTGAGTTACAATGTGTAGCGTTGCTTTTTCGTGGGAGCGCAGGTTTTCTTCCAGTCATCTAAAGCGTCGTGGCACAAAAGAAACACAAAATAATTTCAGTAGAGGTCTAGTTCTGCAGGTTACTGGATTCCCTCGCACGTCACATGCTGACGCACTCAGCCACTCCCGAAGACGAGAATCATGCTATAAATTATGTGTGAAGTCTGTTGCGTGTAAAACACTGGAACTGTGACAATAGGAGAGGAAATGAGCAGAAAACTGCCTATAAAAGTGCTAAGTCTCCAAACAAACCTGGGTTTGGAGAGCACTATACAAAGGTCAATTACTCTGGAGAGTCTTGAGGTGTAGTCACTGAGGTTAATTGTTGCGTGACAGTAATCATTTAACACGTCGATTGCCATCGTTTGCTGCGCTCCGCTATTGTTGTTGCGTAAAGTCTTTGAGATTGTATCTTTGTGTTGCTGCCGTCTTGGCTAGACCTCTCCCGAAAAAGAGATGAATCTCAAGGAGACAACCCGTTAAAGCTTCGCTTTGTTTCCGAACGGCAACTTTACATCGAAGTGCTAATGTGCGCGCTCTCTAAAAGCCCAGGTCCAGCGCCTAAAGCATTGCGCTCTGATGGAACAGAGGTAGTTTGGAATAGTTTGCCTGAGGTAATTAAACAAAGTATAAATGTCGGACACTTAAAAAAAAAAGTTAAAGCACTTTATTTGTCAGAAATACAGACTGGATTGAATGATAAGACCTAAAAATTTATATTTTGTTTGATGGATCGATAAATGGGCTATGTAGAAAAAGACTTCCGAAATGTTCTTTTTTGGATGTTAAATTCTCTTTTGAGTGTTTGCTTTTTTTGTTTGTTTTGATCTTTTATGTTCTTAGCAACAAGGGTTTCTTTTTTGTGTGGAAAACATTGCAACGCATAAAGGTTAGGCAGTCATAAGCTATTTAGCTTCAGCCTTAACCTTTTCGGTCAATCGTACAGATATGCTAAATGATGTCTCTTTGGTGTATTGTGAAACATGATCGAAATAAATAATGAAATGAAATGAACAGAGGCCGTCGTTTCAGACAGGCAGTAGGCGCTTTCCAGGCGTTTCCCCAGTGCGTCACCGTGTGCTCGCATTCCCCTCTCTCCCCCGCAGTTCTTCGAGTACTCCACGGACAACGAGGTCCGCTACAACGCGCGGGAGCCCGCGGGCTGCCTCGCCCTGGACCCCGCTGGGCTGGAGTACCTGACCATGCGCCTGTGCAGGAAGACCAATCAGGAGGTGCCGGAGGATCACCGCTTCATGCTGAGAGAGGTACTGACAATATATATATATATAATAATATACGCCATTTAGCAGACGCTTTTATCCAGAGCGACTTACAGTAGTGAATGCATACATTTTTCAGTATATGTGGCCCCAGTGGAGATTGAACCCACAACCTAAGCGTTGCCAACGCTGTGCTCTACCAACTGAGCCACAGAGAACCAGAATGGGGTGGGGGGGTTGGGGGTGGATGTCACACCCATTCTGAGGGGACCACGCGCCCCCTTGCATTGTTCCGCAAGTGCGTTCAGCTTTTAGGAATCGCAATGATGAAGGGATTAGCGGCTTACAACGATCAAAGCCTTTGAAACAAGTCAGCACGAAGTGCTCCGTTCTCTTAAGAGGCGCTCGTAAGGATCGAAGAACATTTTGACAAATGGGTACCAAGAGAGCTATTTGCCTTTGCAAGTGGTCTCAGCTTGTCTTTTTGTTGTGTTGCGTAACATTACTGGAATTAATATTTCCTCTCACTCCGAATGAGGGCGTCAGTCACAATAACAAGCATAGTGATGGTAATTGAATTAGTTGGGTTCGATGAAACATTCTTCTTTGCCAACTCCTTTGGGTAACCACTTTTTTCGCCCGATGGTAACGATTTTCGAAGCTTCTAAAAACCGATTGCACTCGCATTCCTGCTGTTGAATGTGTTCCGCTGTGCTTTTTATCCATTTTTAACCACTTCAAAAGCATGAATACTGCGGCCGCTGTATATTCATGCAGCCCGTAGCTCCAATGCAGTCGTTCGAAGTGAAAAGACACGATGCCAAATCGTTGACTGCTTGCTGTTTTTCACAGATGCACATTAACGCACACAATCAGTCATTGCTGGTGTGTAAATATTGGCTTTCACATATTTTGAGTTTCTGAAAGCTTCGGTCTCCTGACCGGTTTCACTCCAAGGCCCCGGAGCGTATCAGAAATACCGGAACAAAACACCGGCTGGCCTTTTCCTCATCGCATCGCATCACTTCGCTTGACACAGTGTCTCTCTGGGAGCATTTAATTGAGTTTTAATATCTGCGTGCCTATAACGGGATGGATAGCGGCCCACGCTTTCATGTGTTGCTGTACATCTACAGCTGTCACGCTAAAAGAGATAGGGTGGAGCTGTGAATGGAGCCATTGAAAGATAGTATTTGTCCTTTGCTGTTATCTCTACGAGCCTTTCTGGCAGGTCTGTGTGTGTTGTATTGCCTGAATTGTCAGGACCTTGAACTAAAGCTATATAGATGTAAACAAGGATACGCCAGTTATACCAGATATGGTCCGTACTCTTCAGATTAGGACACGACGAGCCGAGATGGGCCGAACGGCCCGTTCTCGTCATTATGTATTCTTATGTTCTTATAATTTGTATGCCTGTGCTCCTTTGTGCATGCGTGTTGGTGGGCAGGATTGTATTCTTGCGCATGCACATGTGTTTGCGTATGTGAGAATGTGTGTGTGTGTGTGTGTGTGTATGTGTGTGTGTGTGTGTGTGTGTGGGTGAGTACATGGGTGCGTGCGTCCGTGCGTGCGTGCGCATACGTGCGTGTGTCTGGGGGCTGTGGGCGTGCGCTACCCGCTAGTTTATCAGCCTTTTGTTTCTCTATGTTAAAATACAGACTGGGCTGTTTCTATTTCAGTCCTGATTTGCGTTTCTCATTTAAGGCGTTCCCTTTCTCTTTCACGTGACCCTGCTCCTCTCTCTCTCTCTCCTCTCCCTCTTTCTCTCTATTCAGGACGGGTCCATTTTCCACGTGCAGACAAAGAAATGTGTGCAGGCCTTGGAGAAGGCTGACAACGGCAACCCCACCCCTGCCATCCGGCCCTGCTCTGGCTCCGCCCACCAGAAGTGGTTCTTCGAGGAGCGGTCATAACCCCCGGGGGGCGGGGTCGAGAGCGCGCTGACCGACTTCTGCAGTGGGGTCGGAGGTGCACGACGGCCCGGACCGCTTAGGGCAGCTCTGATATTAGCGCACGTCACCGCGTGTGACGTGTTGTCGTTTTCCCCCTACTATATTCGTGTCGTCTAATCTCAGGCTTTGAAGGCTTCGGGCCGATACTTTTTGCGGCCTCTCAAACGACAGTGAACAGTGGCTTTTGTGACGAGGTGCAATGCGCTGTTCTACTCTCTTCTCACCTGGGTTCATATCGACGGACAGCATTGTCTCACGAGCTGCTGCTTGCATTTTGTGAGTTTTTGTTGCGACGTGGTTTGTACTGCATCCTGTCTGTGTGTTATCCCATTACAGTTCTGAAAGGATGAGTGTATGCTCTACTTCATCGCTCAGATTGCGTGTGGATACCTTTTTGGCCGCTCCGGGCTTCCGTTTTTTACGACAGTCCGCTCTCCCCAGCCCAAAACCACTTGCCAGTCTTTTATAGATGTTTTTGGCCTAGAAGTGGTTGGAAGGCTGGCTACAGCACAGGGTTGGCTACTGTAGTGGCACCTCATCACAGGATGCTATTAGTTGTTCCCTCCACTAGGTGTCTCCAGTTTTCTGTTTTCCTGCTTTTTCTGGATCTAAATCTCAGCTGTTGGTGCCGCTTCAGGTCTTTTCATGAGATTATTCTCTCTCAAGAGACCCAGGTTTTTAACTTTTACAGAAGTGCTAACTACTAAGTAATCCTGCTTAATAGGTTACTACTGAACTCTCTTTTGGACTCAAAAATAGAGAATGCACTTATCCTCGAAGGTTTGAAGTGAACACGCACTTCCCAGACCTCTAGTGAGGAAAAACTCAAGTCTTAAACGTTCTGTGTCATGAACTACTATAATGACGTCAAGATAAATGCGCAAGTTATGAGATTGTATTGATATAGGAAAGTCATGAATGCTTTGCGACGTGTACAATGAAGGTTAATATTGCTAAACTTAAAAAAAAAAACTGTGTTTTAGGCTGGAAATACACAGCTTTGAGGTTTGTGCATACATATGTCAGAACTGGCAGAATCAGTTAATTATAATTGAGCTGTAAATGGATTAATTATTTAATCCAATTTCCTATTTGTCTTTTTTCTTCATCGCAAACTAACATACTTATTGATTTGCTGCTTTTCATAATCAATAGATCAATAATTCAGACAAAAAACCAAGTTATTGCAACAGCAGCAAAAAAGTTTACTTTTTATTATTGTTATTTTCAGTGTGTTGCGTAGCTTCATTAGCATAATTCTGGACAATCCAAGGTATGCTTATGTTTTCAATTTTTATTGTATTGCAGTCATACTGCAAATTAAGTGCCTAATCCTTTTTGATATAGATATGTACTCCTTAGTCTTAAATCATTCGCGTTTATAAGACAAGTTTTGACTTTAAATTTCACAATAGGATAAACATTGCACATGAGAAACATTGGTTGCGCCTTTTTATTTCCTGAAGCAATAGGATATCTGGCCAATGTCACGTCTATCAAAATAATTTCATTTGCTGTACATGTAGGACTTTGTGCAGCAGATCAACTTGTTTATTGCTGGCCAAATTTGCACACGATTGAAATACTGCACTCGCCTGATTTAGTACATCTAGTACTCCACATCGAGTCCCCTGGGGATGCGGTGGCCTCATATTTTATACTATTGCTTTGTTGAAGTACCTGTTACCTCCTCTGGGCGGAGTTATTGCTTCTCGTCCTTTCCCTGGAAACGTTTCACCGCTACGACAGATCGGTCGTTGTGGGAGGTTACCCGTCTGGCACTCTCCCGCCCGTCACCCTCTCACTGGATACGGGGTCCTCTCTTAAAAGTGCAGCTGTCAACCGTTCAGGCCAGGTAGCACAGACCGGGACCTGTTGAGCGGTGATTTGCATTCATAGTTATGCAAATGGCACAATTATTGTATTGTGTGCATTGTGCATATGTATGCCAGTCATATTGCTAACGGTCTCGGTGTGGCCCTGTTTTGTGCTGCTTTTAACAGACTCGGCGAGCAGCAAAACCCAATATAGGAGTATAAAGCAAATTGTCATGGAAACCAGCACAGGCCCCATTATGTTCTATGGTCCTGAGTCAATCTAACTGCAATGCGTGTTGCGCCTGAATTTGAGTACGGAAAGCTGGAGCTTTAATCAATTTATTTCATAAATATGGTTTCATAAATGTTTAAATGACATGTGCTTGTCTACATTTTTGCTCAGAGCAAAATGCATTGCTGTTCGATTGAATCTTAGTCGAGGTATTCTCTATGCAATTTCTAAAAGAAAAATATATATATAAAGCCATGGACTGGGTTGTCCATTCATTCTTTGTTTGTTTAGGTTGTGCTGGCAAACCTATGCCCATGAAAATGTAATGAAATATAACTAGGAAAAATACTTGATCTTTATGCTGGAATTCAAGGTGGATTTATATTCACTTTTATTTATAGTTATTCAAGTTGCCTTAACTAGGAAATCAGGAAAGTGAAGGAATTAACTATTTCTATCTACAGCCTTTTTTTTTTCAATGTGGTATAGAACATTGCTGATTTCAGTCAAAAGGGTTTTTAACCCTTGTACCATTACCATTTCTAACTTGTTTGTGGGAAAAGTCTGTCTCTTAATGTACTTTGTCTTGGTATTTTGAATTTAACATGAATAAAATTCAAACCTCAAATGACATTCTGTATGTGCTTTGTTTCCAGAATGTTTTGTGTGTTCAAGTTTGTGTACCATGCAACTTCAGCCTGTGTGAACATGTCAATGGCACTTCTGTTTGAGGGATAGGCTTATTAGATTGGTGTAGTCTTTGAATATACATAGGGTTCCAGTTTGTAGAGCTGACAGCAATGTTTTATGTTTATTTTACTAATATTGGCCATTTCACAAATTATAAAGCTGTAAAACATATTATATAAGCATTTCAAAAATAGATTATTGTATGAATTATTTTCTTAGCACAAGCCAGGACTGGTGTAGGTTTTTGTTTTCCGTATATATGATGCTTACTGGAGCAAATTACATAGGCTAAAGTACAGGAATTTGCTAAGCAATAAAAAGCACTGGGATTTGACCTGCAACTCTTTGGTTACAAGCCCTGGTTTTCACCAAAATGTCCCACCGCTCTGCATGTGCTAGTGGCATGAAATCAAAACACACCAGCAAATATCTAGCCATTGGACCTGGGACCTGGGAAACGGAACTTGAATTTGGGTGATTTGAAAAAGGGAACTGGAATTTAAGGGATTTGTATTTTGGGAATCTACATTTTTGAGATGTGAATTTTAATAACCTGTATTTTTACAATATGATTTTTTAATTCACACCCCACAAATTAAAAACTATAAAACAGTTCACAGTTAATAAATTCAAAACTGTTGAATTCAACGTGTTCGTCAATTCAGATCATCTTCCATGTACTACCATTTTCCTTTCTATACATTGTGGCAGCCCAAAGGGTTGCACCAGAAAATGGCTGCCTGGCCTCCAACACATGGCAGCCATTTTGACTACATTTCCCAGCAGACCACAGAAACACCTGAACGAAGTCAGGCAATGGGAGCTAACGACCAGCTGAAAGCCATTTTGAAGGCCTATTTAAAGGGCTGAATCCCTTTGTTCTGCGAAAGGAGTAGGAACGAGTTGTGAAAGGAGTTGCTGTGCGAGTTTGGTGAGTAAATACCTGTGAAGTCATTGACCAGCCAGGATTTACAAGGAGCGGTGAGAGAGAGTTTTTGAAAGAGAGTGTTGGGGAATTGTTTGTTGGAAATTGGATTGGATTGATTGGGATTGATTACGGACTGGACAACGGAACTTGACCTGGATTGCGGATTTGGAACGGACATCGACAAAGAGACAAGGATTGTGGACTTTGTGTTCGTATGCCCCAAAAGACCCCACCCTGCGTTTTGTGTTGTTTGTTTAATAAATCATAATTTCTGCTGATATTACTGCCTCCTCAGTGTTCTTACACTTGCCTACGCCCTCTGAAAGGTCAGTGAGTGTCGCCCAACCCTTGGGGACGCCACATATGGTGGAGAATGCGGGCAGAGGGCAGCACAGATAGGCAAGAGGAGGTAGTGCAGCAGGGTTTATGTTTGGTTTGTGCAACAGACTCCACGATGGAAGAGATGCAGAGACTGAAGAGACGGGCAGCCATGGTGGAGGACCAATGGCGTGTCACCCTCCGTGAGGTCCAACAGCTGAAGCAGAGTGCCCAGCTTGAGCTGTGCAAGGCAAAGTTGGAGGTGAGCGCTCAGAGGAGCGCCACATGATGGCAGTAATGAAGTTGCGAGAGGAGCACCACATGGACTCCTGGGAGTGGTGAGAATCATGGGTGCGGAGATAGAAAAGGAGAAGGCGTCCCATGGCGATGAGATGAGGCGTGTCGAGTCCCACAACCTGGCGCTCAAAGAGCAGGTGAGAACCCTAACCCAGATGTGTGAGGATGAGCAGCGACATTGTCTGGACATGCAGGAGTCCCAGGACCAGGCCACAGATGAGTATGCCAGGGCCTTGGGGGATGCCCAGACCAGGCTCGCCCAGAAGGAGGCAGAGCTAAGGAAAGCAGCGGAGAACCATGCGTCCGAGGCGGAGCAACTCCGGTGCCGAGTGGAGCAGGAGAGCAGGGATACGCACCAGGTCGAGGCCAACGCCCCTGGGAGCAGCTGGCCCAGCTGGAGAAGAGTGTGGAGCAGGAAATGGCGCTGAACGTGGAGCTGCAGCAGAGGCAGACCGAGCAGGAGAAGCTCCTGGCCCAGAGAGATGACGTCAGCTCCCAGCTGCAGGAGGTAAACCGCGCCAACAGCCGGCTCCTGGAGCAGGTGACTGAACTGGGCCAAGAGAAGGACAAACTCCAGCAGGAGCTGGAGGCGACCAGGAAGACGGCGGACAAGCGCAAGGCCATGCTGGACGAGCTGGCCATCGACGTGGCGCAGGAGAAGTCGCGGCACAAGGAGGAGCTGAGCGACGTGTGGCTGCAGCACGAGAACGAGGTGCTGGGCGTGGGGGCGCGCTACGAGAAGGAGCTGCGCGGCCTGCACGAGGACAAGAACCGCACCGAGGAGGAGATCCGCCACAGCTCCGCGACGAGAAGGCCCGCACTCGGGAGCTGGAGAGCCTACAGCAGACGGTGGAGGAGCTGCAGGCTCAAATCCAGTCCATGGAGGGCACCAAGGGATGGTTCGAGCGCGGACTCAAAGAGGCGGAGGAGAAGGCGGAGAAGAGTGCGCTGGAGCACCAGGAGCAGGTCCAGAAGCTGCAGCTGGAGCAGACCGCACAGCTTCAGGGGAAAATGGCGGAGATAGAAGCCCAGCAGCGGGCCACAGACAAATCCTTTCGCGAGGTGTTAAAAATCCAAACTGAGACTCTGCTGGATCTAAAAAATCAACTGGAAGAGGTGAGTGAAGAACTCGAATCTGTAAAGTGTTTTCCTGTCACTAAAGATTGCAGCACACAGGTGGAGTTCTCGCAGCCAGTGCAGCTGGCAAGAGACAATGACCAGACGGAGTCAGAGTGGGATCGATGGTCCTCAGTCCCCCTCAGCCTGCCGGACCTTGGAGGGGAACGGGAGGAGCAGTTGGCGGAGGAGGAGCTATGGTGGGACCATAGCGTGGAGGAAAGCCTCTTGGTGATGGCTGAGGCCGGGTGGAACACCCGACCCTCTCCTGAAGTGGTGAGTCCATTGTTTCCACTGAAGGGGAAAAGTCAGAGAAGAGTCAGGAGTTTAAAAGGACTCACCTGAAGAGAAACGGGAAACGGAACAGGCAGATATTTCGATGGAATGACCGTGGGAAGCGTGTGTGGAGCAGAGATGCCAAAAAGACAAAGAGAAAATCAAGTGTTGTGAAGAACATGTTTTCCCTGGTGGCCAAGCCTAATCACCTGGAAAAGGAGTGGAAGTGGCGGAAAAAGCCAAAGCGAGGAACACGGATTCTGGAATGGCACAAGGTTCACTGGAGGAGCCATGAACAGCTGGTGAAGCACAGGGCCCGAGGGGTGATCGGTCTGTCCGTGGAGCCCAGAGCCTGTACCCACTGGCGGCCATTTTGTTGCAGGAAAGGTGAGCAACTTGCGCCATGCACTAATGACTTTCAGATCTTACAGCAGATGAATGGAGAGGGAATCTGGACGTTTGATCCTGGTGGAGCACTGCCTGAGTGGACCTGGAGAGGGGGACCCTCCTGGTGGCCGCTGGGAATAGGCCGCTCGGCCCTCCCCGAGGTCAGAGCTGAGGAGGAGGGTGTGTGGCAGCCCAAAGGGTTGCACCAGAAAATGGCTGCCTGGCCTCCAACACATGGCAGCCATTTTGACTACATTTCCCAGCAGACCACAGAAACACCTGAACGAAGTCAGGCAATGGGAGCTAACGACCAGCTGAAAGCCATTTTGAAGGCCTATTTAAAGGGCTGAATCCCTTTGTTCTGCGAAAGGAGTAGGAACGAGTTGTGAAAGGAGTTGCTGTGCGAGTTTGGTGAGTAAATACCTGTGAAGTCATTGACCAGCCAGGATTTACAAGGAGCGGTGAGAGAGAGTTTTTTGAAAGAGAGTGTTGGGGAATTGTTTGTTGGAAATTGGATTGGATTGATTGGGATTGGATTACGGACTGGACAACGGAACTTGGACCTGGATTGCGGATTTGGAACGGACATCGACAAAGAGACAAGGATTGTGGACTTTGTGTTCGTATGCCCCAAAAGACCCCACCCTGCGTTTTGTGTTGTTTGTTTAATAAATCATAATTTCTGCTGATATTACTGCCTCCTCAGTGTTCTTACACTTGCCTACGCCCTCTGAAAGGTCAGTGAGTGTCGCCCAACCCTTGGGGACGCCACAACATGCATACATTTCTTCGCATGAAAATCAGTTCAAGTGCTGTGGCATGTGATTTCCCACAGGTGGTAAGGTTTTTTTTTTTTTTTTAGTAACCAATTTTCAATTGGGTAAAATGTGTAAAAACGCGATGTAAGAGAATGCGAGAGCAGAGAGAGGATCCTAATATCATCATTGTGACCGAAAACAACCTTTTTCAAATCAAATCAAATCACATTTATTTGTATAGGGCTTTTTACAATTGAATTGTCAAAAAAAGGCTTAACAGAGGGGGAACCCAGGCCTAGACCCCCCCAAAAGCAAGCCTAAAGGCAACAGTGGCAAGGAAAAACTCCCTTGGTAGGGAGAAAACTTGGGAGGAACCAGACTAAAAGGGTAGGAGCCCATCCTCTTCTGGCTGGCACAGGGTGTGTCCAAAGGTGACTCAGGGCTGAAAGACTTTGCCCCTCCTGAGTTAGGTAGTCAGCGGGGGGAGAGGGAGAGGGTCCAGATCCAGGAACTGGGGTTGGCGTGGGGGTGAGGGTTGATGGGGGCAGCTCACACTTCTTCGCAGGATCTAGGGCTTTGGGGCAGGTTTTAAAGTGCACGAGCTGATTGGCAAAGCACCAACGGCATGTGTTTGCCGAGGAGGAAATCTGGCCCTCAACTCCGAGAAGTAGAAAAGTTGGTTCAAATCTGGTTCACAACGGCGGACTGTGTACATCTACAGTAATGGCTGTTTCATAGGAGTTGTGCCCCTTCGTGCTTATCCTTGTGGACAGAAACATTGCCCTGCGTGTGACTATAGAACTGCATGTGGCTTCAGTGTGCAGGCTTTACTCTGGCCCTGTGTCCCCAGGGGACCCGACGATGGGTTGGACCCCGGCTCATCCGGGCCATCACCAGCCCGGAGCCCGTCTGCGGGGAGAGGGCACCAGCCGCTCTGGGCACCCGCGCTGTTGTGAGCCACTGGGTCCCCCGCCAGGGCACGTGGAACAGAGGCCCAGCAAGGACGCTCAGTCTCCAGTCTGGGCCCACAGAGGGGTCCCGTGGGAGAGGGGGCCATTTCCTGGCAACCAGGTCACCGTGACAACCCCCAGCTGGGACTCTGCCTCTGCTGCCTCCCCCCACACACGGTGCGAAAACGAAAAGCCACCAGGGAACGAAAGGGCTGCAAGAATCACAAGGGGTGGGGGGTGGGGGGGGTGTCATCGTAATAAAAGCAGTGTGTCCCCAAGGTGTTCATATATCAATACTAATATATCATGCTATTTATAACCAATGCAGTATTGGTTTACTGCATTATTTGGTACAATGCAATGTTTCTGGATCTGGTGTTACTGTCAGTTATTCAAATATCAACTGAATGCTCTATTCAATAAAAACTATGAGAAAATAAAAATGAAAAACGCATCAGAAAAACTAACAAATATGCAATGATTTCATTTCCCTTTATATTATTTAGTTAGTTTTGTTCCATGTAAAATATAAATGTGAAGTTGTGTCATACCGTGTACAATATGCCAGGACCTTCGACAAGATTTCTGTTGACAGAATTGCCAAAACATTACAACAGAATAATTATTGAATATTACTCCTGTTATTATATTATACCTTATGTGTTGCAACCAGAAAAGGTTGCAATTTTTGCACCAAAACATAAAAGCAAGAAATGTTTTTTATTTCAAGGGCTTCCGGGAACAATCTCAGCTTTTAGTATTGTCTTTTTAAAAACAGACAGATCCAGTCAACAAATCATGGATCAGAAAGGTCAGCTGACTGGGTGGCTTGGCAGCTCTGTCCCAACCTGAGCGGTTGAGGGTTCTTAGTGACTGCAGCTGGCAGGAGTCGTGGTGAGAGAGTGGGCAGGGGGGCACCGCTGCTAGGCCGAGATGCTGACCTTTTTTGAGAAGATCGATGCCGGGGCATGCTCAGCTGCGAAGCAGGAAGCTTCGAGGCCAGACGAAGCTTTAATTGCTCTAAGTTGCCGATTCCCCACCGTTTCAGCCGGCAGTAAGCCCTGGTGCCCCTGCGGGCCTTCAGGGAAGCTCCTACCACCGACGTGCGTGTGCCCGGGGCTATTTACGGTGTATTCTCAGGGTAAGATGAGGACACGGTCATTCTATCTGGCTCCTCAAAACTGTGGCTGTGCACGCCATCTTATAGAGGAGCTGGAGCGGAGTATCAAGTGCTGTGACATGCTACTCTCCAGATGCAATGCATCATGGGAATCAAATTCAGTTTCATTACATTCCTGTTTGGAAAATACAAAGGAGTGAAGTGCAATTTCCATATCGCACCGTCGAGTGGCGTGTCCAAGTGCTGGTCCTCAGTGCAGTGATGCGCTCAACCGTCTGGAACTGAATTATGAATTATGAATTATGTCCCAGTGTCTACTGAGCCTGGCAGCCCCAAAGACGCATAATGATGATGCGTAATTGGCCATAGTATCACCCAGTAAGGGCCGTTTAAGTTGACAGTCGACAGGGACAGCCATTTTGGGCAAAGAGCGACCCCTCTGGCTCATCGAGGCGACTGCAGTCACCCTGCCGCAGCTAAGTAGTGCAGTTTTAGGGTAGCCAGATTTCAAACGGTCCGAATGCAGGACAAGCAGGATGAATTTGCGGGGCATTGTGAGACGTTCTTAAGCCACTGTCAACAGAGACACACACTCCAGGGGTCACCCCACAATGGAGCCTGAAGTCTGGTGCTGTGTAGATATGCTACATTACAGCAGAATATTGAGATGGGGAACCAAAAACAGTCCCTCATCATACAGAACTGATGTAACGGGCCTCCTTCGGAGCTGGGTAATCCCACTCGCTGACAAGCAGGAGCTTATCAGCATCTCTACTGCAAAGACAGCACCTCTGGACATGTCCCAGCAAATGTGAGGCACCGAAATGTTTGCTTGCGAATGGACTGCAGTGCACTGGCATGCGTAAAACTGAGGGCTTAAAAACTGAGAAAATGGTGAAGGTGGGAATTAAAGTGTGCATTTGACCTTGATGCCGAGTACGACTGTTCGTCTTGACATGGGTGTGACAAGGGTGTGCCCATAATCTCCATAAATAAAATAAAGATTAATTTCTCTAAATTAAAATGGTCAGAGAAATAATTGGTCTGCATGGCAACAGAATATTAGGAAGCATTAGCCCCAACATTCTAATGAAAGTCTATAGTGCTCCACTGTAGAATTTACAAAGCAGATTACGTTGCTGAACAATATAACATATAATATATCCTTTGAATTGTAATTTAAAAGGCTCACTGGATATGCCATTATCAGTCTATTAAAATATTACCTCGGTCTCATTTATATACAATTTGCTGAATATTCACCCTTTTGGGTGCACAGAGCACAGAGAACGCTACCAGTGTAGCAAGGCTATCACCCATTTTCATCTGTAGGGGCATAGGCCTTGCTAAAAATCACTATGGGCCTCATTCCTCCCAGATGACACCAGTGGCCAAAACTTGGCATCCTGGCTCAGGCTAGAATGAGGAAAAGAGGAAAAAAGCGATTGCTGACAATGTTGTTGAGCTGAGGGGTGGGGGGGGAGGGGAATCATATCCGCATTTTCTAGTTTTTAATTTATTTAAAATGTGGTGGTAATCAAAATAATTGGGCGAGAGAAATCTGAAACAACGTTTATTGGCACCGGGTTGAGAACACTGTTGTGCGGGTGGAGGAGGGGGAGAGGGAGGTGGAGGAAGGGGGAATTCATATCCATTATGTTATTATTTTATTAAAATGCGGAACAACTTCCATCGTTGCGGAATTATTATTATTATTATTATTATTAAGTGCAGTCCTCTGACACAATGGCCATGTAGCCCAAGGAGCGGACAGCAGCGTGAACGAAAGTGGCGGCTGGCAAGACATGTTTCAAAGGGCTTATGTGCTAGTGTGCGCTGTTTTAAATTGATGGAAGACATCGCAGTGATGGGACAGGCCGACGAATAGGATATCACATTCCAAATGTAGAGAAAATACATTTTCAAAATGACAGAAAAGAGACAAAAAAGATTTTGACCTCGATCATTTTATTTTATTGCTTTTAAATATAAAGGCATATGGATGCATTTTTATCACTTATCAAAATCAGCTTCAAATAATTTCAGATACAAGGCAATAATGCCATCAAGAGCAAGAGCTATACAAAAAGACCACATACTAACAACACACAACTGAGCTCACAGAAAAATACAGTACATTGTTTAATGCTCTATTAAAGAGTGCTGGGTTGCTAAATATTTTTTTCAATATTTCGAAATTCACATTCCCATCAAAATAGGAACTGTCGCTGAATAAATATAATCTCAACTTTTTTCCGTTTTAAACACCCTGGAAACTATTTCAGTTAGTCGTGTGAAACTGTGATATTACGGACAGGACCTGTGAGTTTTAACATTTTCCGTGCCTATTTGACCTAACCGTCTTGTTTATGATTACTTTGTGTGGTGAGAACTTTTCGCTGTCCCTCTCCGTGCGCGGAACTTGGCGAGGAGTGAGGAGAGTGTGGCACGTCGCCGAGCAATAGGGCGCCTCGCTTAATGAAGTGCGTCTTGCCAGGTTATCGATTGACCCGGTCACCTGACGCACGGCCCGGGCTCTAAGGGAGTCGATGGGACAGCATGCTGAGAGGAGAGGGGAATCATAAACATGGGAGGTACAGAGAGAGGAGAGAAATAGAATAGAGCGACCGAAAAAAGGTTGACGTTATTTTAGAACGCATTTACCGAAGAACAAAAATCCGAATGAGGTGGAAAGTAATCATATCTTCTTTTGGGTTCTTTGTCTTTGATGGGTGACACTTTTCATGTCCGGCCATGAAATATTAATGAACTCCTGATTTGTTCATCTATGATTCATGACTGGCATTATATTAAGTAATCTCTCTGAAAAAATAGCAGATGTACAGTGCTGTTGCTAAATGAGGGTGACCCATGCAGAATATGATGTTGTTGACAAATAATTAGTTTGTAATAGTATGTATCCAGCATGTTTTCCAGTTGTCCGGTAATGATATAGACTGTAGAAATACAAAAAAAGACCCCAAATTCACATTTATGCATTCATTATTGTCTCCAATCATTCTTTGTCATATTATAGCACCACACTTCTTGGTCATGGGCTCTTGGGATAACATGTCCAGCTACTGGTGTGCCCCTCGGCGTGGAATCGAACGCAGTTGCCAGTGCCAACTGTGGTTGGGAGTCCCATGCGGCGTCATATAATTGGCCATCGTGTTGCCATGGGACACTATTTATATTTATAACTATTTTTAGATTTTATATTTTGTATTTTTGTGTGTGTGTGTTGTTTGTTGTTTGTATTCATTTTAAACTGCACTGTGGATGAGAGAGAAACGCAATTTAAATCCCTGATTCTCGTGTCTATACAGTGATTGACAATAAAGTTGACTTTGACTTTGACTTTGACAGGGGTGGGGTTCAGAAGGCAGAGTATTCCCCATCTCACCGCACGATAGTGACCCTTGTTGAATGGATGCCTGCCAGCTGCCAGGTCTACTACTGCCGGCTGTGTAAGATGTGTCGTAGGGCGTTTAAAAAAAATGAACTTAGGAATTCAAATTCGCAGAACCCACCATTTTGTGCCATCTAATGAAAAAGTAACACATTTCTGTGAGAACTGAATAATATTTAGAGGTTGCTCAAGCACTTTTTTTTGTCTTGTACGTAGAGAAGATTCCTTCCTCATTCCTGGATGTGAACCCTGCTCACTGGGAGCAGGATGAGTCATTCTGCAAGGCACAACAGCAGGTTTCATCACTCAATGTTATCAATGATAACGCAGGACGAGGGGTGTGGCTTATTCAGTCCTTCACTACAGAAGCCAGGACAAAGGATGAGGAGCAGGTCCAGTATCTCCTTCAGGTAGTTGAGGCGGACAGGAAGGCATTCTCAAAGGCCTCATACGCTGCTCTGCAGAAATAATCAGTGTTTTTGCGCACTGTACTGATTCTGCACATATCAGTAAATGATGAAAAGGTTTTGGGGTATTTTTTTGTCATGGTGTATAATGTTGACATAGTGTAAAACTTTGGTGGCTTTGAACAACCCCTAAAACGCAATGAATTCAGTTGAAATTTTGCAAGTGTTCCTTTTTTTAATTACCATATAATATAATGAGTTCTGCATTGCCATCTTGTTTGATTCAAATGTTCCCAAATATACATATATCTTTTTATAGCCTGCCACCACTGCCCCCCCCCCACATTGGGGGACCCTGCTTTTTCCTTTTGTTTTTGTTTTTTCTCTTTCTTTTAAAACCTGACAATTTCAGTAAAGAACTACAAGTAAAGAAAAGACAATAAGGTCGTAACTATAGGGTCACCTCATTCCTCCAAAGACAAACATCAATAAACACAATCAACAAAGGAAGAGAAGCAACAACAAAACAATAAGAAAAACAAACAAACCCAAACCCAAAACAAAAACCAAGAACAAAACAAAATTAACTTTGCGAGGACAACAATCCAGAAATTACAAGAGCAATACTAAACAGACAAGAAATGCATAAGAAATGCAACTAAGATAAAGATGAAAAATGAAAATAATGAGTAAAAAACACAGCAAGAAAACAAAAAACAATTCCCAGATACATTGAGGAACAAATAAGTGAACAAAAAACCAAAAACGCCCTATCCTATCTCCTTATTGCAACTCTTTTCATTCCCAGCCCTCATATTGACTTAATATTTGCCTTTTATTAAAGTAAATCTATCTCTCTCATCTTCCCTGGCAGTAATTCCTTCTAGCATGTAGTATTGTTTCACATATTTCTTAAAAATGTTTAGATGTAGCTCATGAAAGTTTTGTGATTTAAAAATGAAAGCCTTGGCCAGAAGTATTATTATATTATGCAGCATTTTCCTATATATTATAAAATCACCCTAATGTGCAGTCTTGTAACTATGCAACTCAGCTGGTCAAAAGTGGACTAATTAAAATCTTCCATTTTATAAAATAAATAGATACTTCCTGTGTTTATTAAATGATAATCATTGTCAAAGGGGCCGTGATGTGGGGGGAAGTGATATGGACAGGCTTCCTCTTTCTCCTTCGTGCTTGTTCCCTGTAATAATGTGTCTGCTGCATACAGACTGAATCTGCATGCTACTTACTGCCCCTAGAGGGGCATGGGAAGATCTACCTTTAATGTGTTCGGCCTTGAGAATACAGGCAGGCATTGGTAAATGGGAGCTCATTATGGATACCAATGACATGTGGGAGCAACGGAAATCAATACCGATGATATCTATATGAGGGAAAAGCAAGTGCTCGGCTCCCATTAGCTTCATCGCTGCGAAAGTGAGCTTCTCCGTCGGATGCGCCATTCTATCAGAGTCGCCCTCTCCCGTGTATAAATCATAGTTCGGCTTTTAACCTTTCAGAAATAAACACTTCCTCTGTCTCTGCAGGTCTGTCTCGCTCCATAATTAATGTTGGGGGGTTCGTATCCTTCATAAAATGGGAGATTACTCACGCGCGAGTGCGAATCCCATTGTTTCTCATTAGCAAAGAAATCTGTTTAATTCTTCGGCAGCTGAAAAAAAACAACCAAAAAAACACGACGTCTCAGAGGGATTACGGCGCACATGTATGCGCGGTGGAATCATTCCAGCCCACCGCATCACAACTCCATTAGTACTGAGATCTCCAAAATGCTTCAGAAATCACAATTCACCTGCATCAGATACTCGTTGATTAGTAATTTCAGTACCTAGTTGCCGTGGGAACACAAAGAAAGCTTAATTCTGTCCACACCGTGAAAGTATAATATAAAGATAAAGATTTTAAAAAAAATCATCTTTTTGTTCACCATTTTTGTATTATCTTACAACTAGGGGTACATAATCATAAATGTAGGCCAGTTCCATCACTGCAACATCAGTGAATTATACTACCACGAGCCCTGTGCCTGCGCAGCCAGCCTCAGCTTCTTTTCACTATTATTCCTTAATAAAGGGGTTCACTTATCGCCAACAAATTAAAAGAACAACCCCAAGCATTTTCCTACATGTTAATTGTTATTTTCTTCAATTTGATCCATTGGAAATGGACAATGGATCTTTGGATCTCATTGGAAATGAATGGCCTCCATACAGAGATTTCTTCCCGGATATTCCCAGTGAAATGTGATGTAGATCCACAGACGCATTTTAGATTTGGCAGCTAAATTATTCACACGGGATTAATTACACGGAAAGGAGAAAAAAATGGCATGAAATGAACACTTATCTTCCAGACCAGTAAAAATTATTCCGTTTCTGTTTTTGTTTTAGTTCACGGTAAAACCGTTTCCCTATTTTTAGTTCCGTCCCTTGAGCCTCCTTTCATCCTTTCTAGACCCTGGTCTAAAGTACTTCACCACATACAGATTCAAGCCCTGGTAGAGAAGGGGGGGAAGGGGGTGTTTGTGCGAGGAACGCAATGTAGAAGGAATTATTCTTTACACCGTCGCTGAAGTGAATAAGGCTTTCTGCGGACATCCTTTCCAAGTATGCAAATATGCAAATGTACACCCCCTCAACACACACGCACATAAACACACATAGGCACACACTCATATGCAAATGTACACCCCTCCCCCCCCACACACACATATTCACACACTCATAGACAAGTGTACACACGCCCCCACACACACACACGCATACACATGCATATATACAGACACCCAACCTGATTAAAAGGCCTGTTCCCTACCCATACTGCAGAATTTCATATTCCCCAAGGACTGAAAGCTAAAAAATGCAGACAAACAATAACAAATGTACACATAGAAACAATACATTTTTTTACAGTGAAATCCGGCAATGATACGACGCCCAACAGTTCCAAACAGCAATGCCAGGTATTCCAAATAAACAGGTTCCTTCCAGATCCTAGAACCCTTGTTCATTTACAGATAGAACAGTATAAATCACATTCCTATCAGCGAAAAAAAATCCATGCACATCACAGACCTCATTTGCTGCGTCAATGTTGAATGGAGGTGCAAGGAGAATTCGTAGCTCTGATCCGCAAGGTGATTCACCTTTATGTGGGGTGAACTGTGGGTCACAGCATGGTGATCAGCAGGTGTTCACCGCACACACAGAGAAACACAGAATTACACTGGAAAACAAACCTGTTCGAATGTGTATGTGCCAGAACACATATCTGGCCTTTCACCATTTGCATTGAAACCGAACAGTAAACGGTAACCTTCGCCGTAACCGAAATACAAGACGAGGGTAGTGCATTCTGCAGTATATTCTTCTTTCAGAGTCACTCTTAGGATCGTCACCTTTTCTGGAATGAGCGATTAATCTTCTCCTTCGGCGCGCACTAACAAACCGTCGGACGGCGGTTCAACAGATGGTTGAATCGTTACATGGATACCGCAGACCTTTTATGTACTAATCTGAAAGCTGCGTGTCGTGAGATAGTGAAATGTGCCGTTCGCTTGGTATCGGATCACTCCCAGGTGCTTAGTCTGTGATCGATGGCTTCGGGAAGCAGTGGGGCTGAACAAGAGTCTCCAGAGTAAAGTGTTCTTTTATGTGCTGTCTACAGAATGCTTGGTAAAGCAGAGGGGAACTGTGCATGCCTACTACGCCTCCAGTGAAGACCTAAGAAAAATGTATGAAATGATATGATGAGTCCCTATTAGTGGGTGGATATTATGAATCACTTTGCTGATTCAAATCATTTAGTTCAGTTCCAATATTGACGAATCGAAGAATTCTAGCTTGAAGAAAATTCAGAGAGATAGCTTATCTTGCTAGCTAACTATCTAACAGTTACCCCAGCCAGTTAGCAACTAGCTGTTAGATAGTTAGCAATGTTTGAATGAGCTGGTTATTCTCTTGAATTGTTTGATGCTGTATGTGACAGCTGTGGTATGTCGTCTCTGTGTGTGTGACAGACTGTGCCGCACTTCAGCGCCATGCAGTGCGCAGGTATCCAGGTCGCTGCTCTTTCAGCGCCACAGGCCCGTCACATCCTCTGATGTGTCACTGCTGTTGTCACTGTTGGTGAAAGTGTGATGGTGATGGTGTTCGTCTGCTATAGGTTGTGTGTTTTGCTCGAACAGTGTGAAGCGCGGCCCAGGCCTGGTTTTATTAGACTAATTCATGTTTTTTTTTCATGGTTTTTTTCTGGTGGAAAACCACAGAATCTCCAGTAAGTGTTCAATTGGGTTGAGATCTGGAAATTCCATCAATTTATTGACTGAGATGTGTTCAATTGGGTTGAGATCTGGTGACACAGATGGCCATGGTTACATCACTTTCATGCTCAATAAACCATTCAGTGAGCACTCATGCCCTGTGGATGGGGGCATTGTCATCCTGGAATAGACCACTCCAATCAGGATAGAAATGCTTCATCATAGGATTTATGTGATCACTTTTGACTTTTGCCAGAACCCTTTTTACAGAATGACTTTGGGTTCTCTCTGGCTCAGTTGGTAGAGCACAGCGTTGGCAACGCTTAGGTTGTGGGTTCAATTCCCACTGGGGCCACATATACTGAAAATGTATGCATTCACTACTGTAAGTCGCTTTGGATAAAAGCGTCTGCTAAATGGCGTATATTATTATTACTTTTGAAAGAACCCTTCACCATTGGAAACAAGCAATTGGACCTGTAGGTTTCTTTTGATGTGCTCCACACCTGTACTTGTCTGCTTGTTGAGAACAGGGTGAAGAATTTATCTGACCATATTACTTTTGTCACTGTTCAGTAGACCACTGCCTGTGTTCTTTGCACCACTTTACTCACAAATGTGCATTTTTGGGTGTAATTAACAATTAACATCGCATCACGCAAAGGGTCATGTATAAAAATACTGGGCACGCTCAGTTGCCCATTATTTTGGCTACCATGTCTAGAAGAAGACACTTTGAAAGAGGAGTGATTGTTGGAGCATGTTTGGCAGGAACTTCAGTGACGAAGACAACTCAACTTGCTGAATTTTTACGAGGAACAGCGCTAAGGTGATGTTAGCATGGATGTCTAAGGGAAAGACATCATAAACTAGGGAAAACTGTGGTTTAAAGTGCATACTCCTAGACCATGATGTCTACACATTGGTTTGGGATGAAAGGCAAAACAGACAAGCAACTTTGAATCAGTTGACTGCAAATATCAATCTAGGGCATGAGCAGACAGTTTAATTAAATTAACTCAGGAACAGCACCTGTGTGGAAACACCGGCTTTCATTTACTCACGTATTTCCTTACACTTTGGCAGTTACCTGTATGTTTCTGTTATTTTTATGAGACGTTTTGCAGGATTTGAAGGTCTAGGCCCAATAGTCACGCTTTGCCGCTGCAGTAAAGTATGATATTGTCAAATGCTTCACCTCAGTAAATCATTTTGCTACTAATTTTACTGTGAGATATAATTTCAGGTCATCCAAATATATTTAAATAGTTATATCAATACAATGCATGCCTCACTTTATTGTGACCCTGTAAATTATATCTCATTCTGTAGGCATTTAATATACTTTGTGTACTATATAAAGGCATTGTTAATGGGACACACTGGCCTAGGGTCCAGAGCTCTGTTGCAATATTTATGTCACACATTTTGTGTTACATAAAAAACATAAAAATGTTACAAAATACCAAATACCAAATCAATTGGTATTTGTAACGGCATCAAGATCCATTGCTTTATTTGTCATGGATGAAATAGTAGGACTATACTGGGAAATGATATGAACTGATGTCAAAACTGTTTCTCCAATTATGGCCTGTGTGATTTTGCTCCTTAATGAGAGTGACAGTTTTTAATAATAGTCTCAGGCTAATAACATTAGCTTCTGGCACTAATTAAGAACTAGCTCTTGTGATGCCTGGAGACAATATTGATGTCCTGACAGGCTGCCATTACAGAGGGTTTTGACTTTCAATTTTCATGTTTTATATACATATATATATCATTATCATCATAAAAGACACAGGCATACCTGTTCTCCATTTCTAGTCCCTAAATCCTCAGATCTCAGATCCTCAGTATGAAAAAACATCTGCAAGTTACCATCGTTTGAAGTCAAGCTTTCAACGTACGTTTTTTATTGGTCATATCTGCATTGCAGCATGTGGATTTTTGATTACACATTTCTGATGCCAGGACATAAATACTATTGGACCTTACATTATATCCCAAGCTTTGATTACATAATGTCAAATGAACTTGATTTCTTGGCTTGGTATGCCAGGGCTTCCAAACAGTGTTTAGTGAAATTATTTTAATAATTAATTTGTACACATTAAAACATACCAAACTATGAAAAAACCCCCAACACGCATTCACACACTCACACACCACACCAGATCTCATACATACAAAATAAAACATCTGCTTAAAGGGAGACCTTTCATTCCATGCTGTTCAGAATAATACCTTGTGCTTGCTGATTACAGCACGGAGAACAGGAAAGTTCTTCAATTTGCTGTGTAAATACCAATGGCAACAAGGGGCACCCCTATCTTGTTCCGTAATGCAATGGATAGAACAAGTGCATATCATTTGTTAGTAGTAGTAGCAGTAGCAGGAGGGGATAAATAATTGTAATACACAAAATGAAAATCGGGCCAAAACCACATTTCCTAAATGTATAAAGCTAAAGAGATGAGACACTCTGATGTGGAGTTGGAGGATGGTGTATACATAATATTATGTAGACACTTTAGATTGAAAAAGCCGCTTTTGAGGGAATCCTGTTCGATCAGGAGAAATAATAATAGGAAGAACAGATTTGGGTCTACACCCAAGTATTCTCACCGGGATCTTTACATTGGGGCTAAGCAGGGAGACTGGACGATATGAGCAAGGTAATGTAGACCTGATAAAACGTGAGGAGAACTCTTCCAAGGGCAGACACCAGTCAGAGATTTAGCCTAGAAAGAAAAGGTCACTGAGTTTAAATTAAATATTGTAGAACCCTGAGCCCGTAACCTAATATCAACATACCCCTCTCTTGTATACCACATTCTAAAAATGTGGTATCCGACATAATAAACAAAATGTATGGTCCTGTAATGAACACACTTGAAATATGTTTCTGTTTCAACGAGGCAAGATTCCAGAGTCAGGGAAAATCAACAAGGTTAATTAACAATAAGGGAAAACTTGTAGTGTGGAGTTTAGCTCTTCACCGGAGTCTGGATGAAATAGCACAGTTAGGTTTTGGAGCAGCTCGACTCCCTGAGGGAAGGTGCTTTAATAGGGAGGGAGCTAGTTATTCTGACGCACTGCATCTGGCCACACTTTGGGAATTAGGCCCGTTTCATTATTGAATAATTAGCCCTTGTGGTGCTGTCCAAGCGGAGTGGAAGGGGAGGATGCTGGGTGCTGTCCTCAGTGCTGCGGGTACTTCAGGTGCTTCAGGTTGGGGAGGGTGGCAGCGCAGGTGTCATCCCTGTATGCACCACACTGTCAAATCACCATAAAATATGCTACTAGTCAAAAGTTTCACTGAAAAACAATTAAAGTTGCTGCGCTCCATTTGGCTTGTCAGCCTAACGCTAAACACAAAAATGTATCTTTCAATTCACCATGATAGCGCTTCAAAAACAAAACAAAACAACTTGCCAATAACAATTATTTTATAATTTTATAGCAAATAATGTAGTACAAATCATTGATTCTTAGCAACTGACATTTTTACATATCAAATTTTTACATCCAATATGTTTTATATATATTGCGGCATCGCAAGGGGCAGGATGAGGAAATGGCTGCCTGCCTCTTTAACTCTTGGGAGCCACTAAGGCCCAAAAGACTACAGTTCCCAGCAGCCTGCAGTCCCACACCTGATCCAAGTGAAGAAACGAGGACTGCAGGCAGCTGAAGGCAATTTGGAAGTGTATTTAAAGGACTGTTTTGTATCACATGGTGAGAGGAGTAGATTGGTGTGTTGGAGTAGTGGATTTGGGGACAAAGAGAATTTGGCGTGCATTGGCATGTTTTGAGAAACCTGTTGGTGTACCAACTTTGGATTGATTGAGGAACTGTATTGAATTTCGGCTTTGGACTACGGACTTCATTTTAAAAGTCACTTTAAAATGCTGTCTCTGGATTATTCACCTGCCTGTGCCCTCTGAAAAGGTCAGTGAGTGTCCCCCCACCCCAAGGGACACCACAATATACAGTGTCCCTTTAAAGTCTACACCCTGTCTCAAAATGTCACCTTTTGTTGCCTTACAGCCTGAAATGAAAACATATTAAATCAGACTTTGTCTACCTTTATTTGATGCATACAGCATGAGTCCATTCTCACCTGCTCAAACAGAACTGCTGACTTCCCAAGTTCAGTGTTAACCTAAAAGCAAGCATACTGTATAACACGAAAGGGTGATTGTGACCTTGCCAGAAACTTTACATGTAAGGTATTGTAGTCTTTAGGGTTGGTGTCCTTTCGCATCGATTATCATGTTACACTAGTACAACCCTTTGCCCAGTGTATATTGAAAACTGGTTTTGTTCCTTAAAAGTATTCATTAAGAGAGCCAGATGCTGTATGTCATCCATTTCCAATTTGTGTATATGTGATCTGATATCTATTGAAATAGATAGGTAGGCGCACCACTTCACAATGTGATGTCCCCTCCGCCCCCCCACCTCCCACCCTTTAGACATCCCTCCGAACTTCAGCCAACACCCTCGAGTGTTCAGGCCTTCGTACACATCAGGCTACTCATGTCGCAGAGCATAGCACATGGGAGGCCACCTTTATGTTCAACGCCCAGTTCAACAAATTCAAAAAAACAGTGTCTTGTGTCTTGAAGCACCCCTTTGAGGACAAAAAATAAGAATGTACAAATGTTAAATCACAGAACTAGTATTTCTCTGCATACTTTAGGCTTAATAATTACACCACGGCATATTGTTGGTACTTGGATCGATACGACATAGTGGATGGATTCCTATTTCCGAGGCGGATGTGGTGTGGCTTGCACCTGCACCTGTTTGAGACAGAGTGGACATTCAGGTTGTGTTTCTGTTCACACAGAGGACAATCAGCAGGCTCATTCCACTTAAGGCTGCACTCAAAGTGCTGGCATTTTCCCAAAGCGTTTAGCTAAATACGCTGATTATCTACTTGATCGGTGTATTATTGCAGCCCTGCGGAGGGGAGGAAGGCATGCGGAGAGGTGAGAATGCCAGCGCTGGAGTCCCATGGAGTCCCTCACAGCTTTAAAAGAGGGCTTTGAGACGATGGCTCTGCTATGCTATGGAAACAAAAGACACACGCTGGTGTCGCAGGCTCACTAGTGAAAGAGACCACGGCCAGGATTAAATAAACATCTGTCTTAATATATATCTTTTAATATACGTATGTTGTTATATACATTTTGACTTAATATATAATAATAATGCAAGTACAAATACTGTTTGGCAAGTTAATTTAGGCTGAACTCACCAAACTGTGTTTGCAATAGAAAAAAAACTGTCAAAGTTAAGGACAGATTTTGATGAAATCCTGGCCCATGCCACACATAACAGATCACACATCATGCGACGATTTGCGCAAACTCCATCGCTGAGTCACAGACAGGTTTTAGTGAGAAATGGAAAAAGGAAATATTTCAACAACAGAATCTGCCCAAGCCTCTGAATAAACATTAAGCGTTTATTATAAATATGTGTGTCTGTCCAGCTCTCAAAAATAAAATGTGTATTTCAACATGGTAGCGGCATTAGCACCATAACAATGCACAAAGGGCGCCAGTTATTTCTACGAGGTTTTTTTTGCCATCTTAATCAGTGCCCGGAAACAAGTGGTGTATCGCACAGCGTTCTCGATTCCTCCAGGCAATGGGCCTCCTCTTCCGCCACTGTCTCCCCAACTGTGACCTATTTTCACACACATACAGGCTTCGTTCTTATTTACGGAATAATCTTGCGGCCTTAATCCCTGAGCAAATAAAAGATAAGGTGCAACTAGATTGAACTGTCAAAAGAGGTCAACCATTGATGCTATCCCTGCTTGTCCTTTGGAGAAAGACAATAAAATGGATATCTCTTTCCTCCTCTGTTGCACTACACGCTGTTAGGATATTCAGCAACAATGTGCTACGCAGCGATAAGAAAGAGGTAAAATGGGACTTTATCTAAGGATGCAAACCTAATCTTCCTCTCTGATCAAAATCCAACCTTGTGTGTTGTTATGAATCTAGTTATGGGCTCTGATGCATAGGCAACAACATCAATGTGGCGTTTATCAAATAACCATCTTGACTATAAGAGTGAAATGCATTGTGAAATCCACGTGGATGTGCCAATGATATTTTTTCACCTGCTTTTTCATGATAAAAATGAAAAGGCCACTCTGGTGTTCTGTTTGAATAGCACAGGTCAAAATGTATCCCGATAAGGTCAACAGGCTTCAGAGAGCAATTAAAACCATCTAGATAAAAGACTAGAATACCTGAACAACAAAAAATGTATGGTTAATTCACATAGCAAAATGTCATTGTAAATACATTTCCATGCAATGGAGATTAACAGACGCTATATATGAAAATAAAAAAACTTGACAGAGCTGTATGTATCATGTATTTATGTACATTATATATCATATATTTATGTACATTATATATCATATATTTATGTATGTACCTGTATTTATGCACTGAGATAAAATCTGAGAAGAATTGTTCAAAAATATATGAAAATTGTTATTTGGATCATTATAAGCACAATTTATAAGCACAAAGCTTATAAAACACTGCAATGTGGCAGGGAAATGGTCAACATCCCACTTTTGTATATTTCTGTACAGTCTGTACAGTCTCAAAAATGTACCTTACTTAAAGTAAGAGTACCTTCGAATCAACAATATAAGCCATGCAATGCTTCAAGTTATGAATAATTTACTGCATATCTATTCATATCCCATCTGCTCTGTAATTTAGGACAAACTTAAGGCTGTGTTTCAAAGGCTTGCATCACAGGTATCTCATATTTCATATAATGTTTCACTACTATTTCCCTGATTGTAATGCAACTTTTTGTTGGAGTTTAAACATTTTTTGTGATAGCATTGGCTTCTACACTGGCAGTTATGAAAGTAATAAAAATAAACCTAAACACGTATTATACAGAAAGTGGTTGAATGTCTTGGGGTCCTGTCCTGAATCACAGTGAATCTGTCCAAGGTGGGATATACCAATCCAGTCAGGAAGAAATAGACATGGCAGATACTGGGGGCTTCCTGTTTTGTTTTTCCAAATTTGTGTCTTTATTGCTTTCCATTTTAAATGAAAATATATTTAAATATGGTTTTATCGGTGCTTTCACTTTCAATAAAATTAGAGCTGCCTTACATTAATACTTTATATTTTCTTGTGGAGTTTAATGTTAGGCTATACTTCAAATGACAGCCCAGGACAGCCACAAATTTCATGTTTCTGTATATTATGAAATTTGTAAACTACCAACAAATTCACAAAGACAAGATGGTATGAATTATTGGTCCTCTGCTAGAGATGCATTACTCTTATCCACAGCCTAAGGATATTCCAGCACAATTGAAAGATCCGACACCCCTAACACAATGTGTTATTAGGCAATTTTCTTTGGACTCTGTGTACAGATAATACATGCATTGTCTCGTGGCTTACACTCCAGTGGCACTGCTCTTTCCTTTTGCCTGAAACTGATTTGATTTGGGTTATATGAGGCCTATTTAAGGTGTCCACATATCCAGAACCTATTCACTGATCAAAATGTGATCACTGATTTCATTGCACCCTTGAAAAGAAGATGTTAAAAGTGTAAATGATGTGCTATCGGGTCATTAAATGTGAAATGTACATAGTGTTCGCCAAAATTAGGTATTAATTTCAGATCGTCTCCAAAAAGGGGTATGTCATCAGTTTTAAAATGAACATGTTACTGTGCATATCTATTGATGAACGTATCTGACATTCTTCTTGATAAACACGCATGTAATGTGTCACGTGGCTTAAGCATACTCAATAAGAGAGGGAGTTGGTCTGTGTCTCACTTCATGGGGAACATTCCACAGTGCAGACACATAAATGATGTATGAAATATTACACCCCAACACTATTTCTATTCAGCTGTACACATTTGAGGGAGATTAGAAGCAACCCAAAAATGTGCTGTACTCTTTTGCAAGTGATTAGATAAGGTAGATTAAAAGCTAAATGTATTCTGATATACAGTATGTTAATTGTTGCAGCTAGTATAGTGTCATATTATAGAATATCAATGTAGCAGTTACCTTAATGTTAAATGTTAAATGTGTTTGGATGGGGTCTTTCCTTACATAATCACCCCTGGCGAGTCAGTTTTTAGGGATGATGAAATCAGTCAGTATCCTCGATGTGCTTTGCATTAGGCTAATGCTGCCCTAACACCAAGTTTCTAAGACCAATTTCAGTTCACTGCAGCGTGCTCAGAAACGCATTTCTGCGTTCATTTTAACGTTTGTACACCTACTCCTTGAGCTGCCTGTGTCTGCCTTGGCGATGCCTTCTCAGGAGAGCCCTATGCACTGGCCGGGCGTGTAGCGATGAGTCCTTGCGGCACCTCATTCTCTGCTAATGTAGCCAAATGAACATAACAATATAAACGTCAGTCAGTTTTTTGTCTTATGCACATTTCACCGCGATTAATGGGTTCATAGTAAATTGACAATTGTATCAATTTTGTCAATTTAGAGTCCCTCAACGTGTATGGATATGACGCCACCAGCCCCTATTATCACGGAATGGAATACGTGCTCAGAGTGGAGTGACAGTCCGGTATTAACTGTTGGCAAATGTATCTGCTGTATCCAGTGCAGAGACCAAAAATGTTTTTCATAAATGCATCAATCATAATGTATCAATTAAGCTGAACACTACGATGGGGGGAACATAACTGACATCCTTCAGCCAGTTAACCACATACTGTGTATCTGCCTGTGCATCTGCCTCGCAGTTTAATCTGATATGTAAAATAAATATTAGCCAACACTTGTGATTCCCCAGCTCAGTGTCCTGCCACTAAAATGGTTGTCTGGCAACGATTGTTTTGTAATGATAATTATTATCTTTAAGTAAAGGTCAGGACGCCTCCGTATTCGAGTGCTGTGCCCGTTGAGTGTTTACTGCCTGTGCTTTCCCAAGATACTCCTCACCCTCAGAATGTTTTATCCAGGCCTCGAAAAACTGTCCCGAACAAAACTGACTGGAATTCCTGAAGGAAAATAGCTTCATCATATTTTTCACAACTTTTTCAGCTTTTTCCAGAAATAATTGTCCACTTTGTCCATCCTCTATCTCTGCATTGATAAAAAATTGTCCATATATTTTCTCATATGGAACCTGTATGTATAGTTATCTCATTTGTGGGCCAGTGCTTGTACCAACGGTGACAAAATCAGATGTTCCGTTCAGAGTGATGAAAATGTAGTATAGTAAAAAAAAGTGTAAAGGTAATTCAATCAGTTCCCGTTTTAAAAGAACGTGAAGTGAAATAATAGACTGTGAGGTAGGCTACATCTAACTACAACGTCGATGACTTTAATTAAGAAAGGGTAGTGCCTTTTCGTTTATGATAATATTTATAAACAAAGGAAATGTCCTAATAACATAGCTTCATATTAGTGAACGTGGGAAAACTTTCGCTCATTTGCTTTTATTTTGTAGCCTACACTTAACTACAAAACTACTAATTTAGACTTCGCCTAAATGAGAATCCTCCCTCCTGTCTCAAATGGTATGGCATGATGTCGTGGTAGTGGTCTGTAAGTGGCAGGTGCACTGTGCTTAATGTATTTTTTTAAATTCATTTTTGCAGGTGGATTTTAAGTCCATTACATCGCGAATAACTCTGGTACGGTAGACCATCGATATATGGCACTAACCCAGGAAATACACAACTTCTGAAGAAGTCACAGGGTATCTTTTAAAGTCGGATTTTGTATCGTTTACTATGATAATGTCACCATCAAAAATGATGACCGTTGTTATTTATAATGACGGTCCGAACGCAAACACCTTAAAACTCATGCCTGAATGTAAATCCTTCCGGAAATACAAACCGTTTATGTTACAGCCTACGGCGTCAATCGACGAGCGCTTACGTTATTTCAGCACCATGGATAGCGTCGATAGCCTACGGGGCTCTTAGCTTCCGAGCCTTGAATCGAGAGAGCAAACCACATCAACATCAGTATCAAAGAAAAAGCTTAAGAATTTGATCAGTTGTTCATTTCAGAGATGAAACAATTCAGCAACAATACATACAATCCAGAAATATTTTAAGAGTTGGCCGAATAAACAGCCTGAAAGACTTGTATGTGCCTCGATGTAAGAGTAGCCTCGTCTTTATAATTCAGTTGGTTTGGTATTGCTAGGTGGCACTGTTTATTAAACATGGGGATTTCATAAGTACGCCCACGTTGCAATTAGATAAACCAGACATCCGTTTGCATCGCGTTTCTTACTCTTTAAATAATACGAATATGTTCTGCCGAGTCGTTCACAATTTTATCAGGCTAATTTACTCAAGTGTTTTCCAGCATACATTCTGCATGTACAATTGCCTCTCTTTCGCTTCATCGTCAAAAGTACCTAGACCCGTCAAAATAAATCGCTGTCCTTCCACCTTTCTACATATCTGAATGATAAAGAATGCAATGCACAAATACAAAGTGATACAAAGGATCTACATGTATATGCAATGTCGACAATCATCACATGGAACAACGCATTATTAGCCTAAATCATACCACCATGGTATGACTGCCAATTTTACATTATGACTTTCATGTGATTTTTACCCTTTGTCGGGAACACATTTTGAATACGAAAATGTTTATATTGTCTGTTAACGGGTACAGTACAGTACAATCGCCGTTGCCTGTCTGCGGCTCGTGCTTGCAGTAACATCAGTCCCCTGAGTTTTTGTGTGCCCTGCACGGCTCCCTCTCTCGCGCGCTCGCTCTGATCAGCAACAGCACTGAGTAAAGTGAGACCTCGCGCTCAAGCACTTCGGCATCCGCATCAGCAGCAGCAGCAGCAGTATCGTCGTTCAGCCTTGGAAGGTACGGCCTCGACAAAAAAACATATATATATATATTTGGACAAGGGCCGCTTTTACTTTGCCGGATAGCCTTTTCTTTGCTCATCTGTTCGCTATTCTATAAGTTGCCATTCGTTGCTCCATTTCCAGTACACCAAACAGAAACGGGGCGCTGGCAGTAATGCACAATTTTCGTTCTGCTGTTCGCTTGCTGGGAATATACTCGGATGGTGAATTCGCACCTATAACAACCGCAACGCCAAGTGGCTGACTTTAAAAAAAGAAAATTCGTCGAAGCAGTCTTTTGAATTTTATCTGCTGATTCCGTGCTGACTTTGGATTGTAATGTACTGCTGTGGCTGTGCTGGTACACTCTGGGAGGTGAGAGGATGGATTGAGTTTGAGAGACGTTAGTAGCAGTGCTGTGGATCACACAAACCAGGGGAAAGCAGCTCCATCGCCTGATTACATCTATGAAACAACCCCCTCTACGGTACATTGGCTGCGTTATTTTCTTAATTCTACAGGGTGCCCGTGGAAAACCTTAGGGACGCGCCATTGAACGAAAACAGTCTGATACCTTCATAGCGATTCAAGACACTGCGATTGATCTTTCGCAGACTGACATTTTATCTTTGAAATTATTTCTGTACGATTTCCCTGGGTCGACTGGTCATCTAAACACAGCAATTTGCCATGCCAGGGCAGTGAAAGGCTGTTTGGTTGTCCGGTACAGATAGCATGGCTCCATCCCAGTGGAAATGCAGATCGGAGATGATCGTGGTGTCAGGATGTCTGCTCCTGTTTATCTGGGGATTTCGACCTGTGTTGTCAAGGGGGTGCAATTACAACGCCGGGCACAACCTGGACAATGCCTGGTACTCGAAGGACGGCGAAGATTTACCCATTATGGTACTGATGCCCATGAATGAATCAGCGCTTATGAGCAGCATCAGTCAAGGCATCGACCCCGCAGTCAACCTTGCCATCCAGCACATACGAGAATCCAGGCTCTACTCTTTCTCCTTGATCCCAAAAATCTACGACACCGAGGTAACTCGCTAAGCCTTCGCTCATTAACGCGCCGCCGCTGTGGTTTGTGTGTGTGGTGTCAACATGACATGCAGCGTGCCGGAATGGTGTGCGTGTGGGGAGCACCGTCGGCCGTGCAGGTACGGCGGCGTTCGTGTGGGAACGGGGTTCCTACACGGGTAGCACATCTGCGCAACGCTTTGCAACTTCGTTCTCCGTTCATAGAGGATAAATACAGCTGCAGAAAAATAACTATGCAGCCTGAGAGATGTTACATTTTTGAGGGGGAAAAAAGTTAATGGACATATTCTTTTTAGGGGCATGCACCTTAAAAACCTCGTTTTGACATGAGAGTAGAATTCAATTACACAGAATTTCCAGATAAACGATAAGCACGTGCGGTTCAAAATACTGTATGGCTAATACCACGATCAAGGACTACAGTGTTTTACTTTAGCCAACTGTATGCATAACCTATATGTCAAACATTCAGGAGATAAGCAGTATGTGAATAGCCGATTTATAGCAAATGAAGACCATATTTCTGCTGTGAAGGATGTCGAAACTGAATTACCAGCCTTGTCCAAGGGTCAATTTCAGCTCCTGCTATCAATTAATATATAAGATGCTTGTGATGTATCTCATCTTTCATTTTTACAGCCAATATCTGATCTGGTGGAATCGCATTCATTTTGGTCATATAACTTATCTTTAAGATCTGCCTAATATTAATCATTCAGGCCCTGCTAATGGTTCGAGATAAAAATAGACTGATAAGATATGTCAGTCACGATTTCTGTCTCTTTACAGGCCATTTCGTAACATGCGCGATGTTGGTTTTCTGTATACCTGAAGATGGCAGTACTTTGTTGTCATAGGATTTTGTTGGCTGACCAGCATGTAATTCGAAAGGCACCGCAATAAGGTAGTGAAGTGTACAGTATGTGCCACTTCACTTTTAATGACAATTCTTCCACATAAATAACAACAACCTTGACGGATTGTGGGAACTTCCTGGACATGGTCGAGAAAGTAATAAAAACAATTTCACCACAACAAAATGATCATAAATGGAATTTAGGCTTTCCTGCACAAGTCTCGTTGCGTCAATTTTAGGTCTTCATCTTTAAAAAACAGGTCTATAATCTTTAGACTTTTTATATAATTCCCATATCACTACGTAGTCTATTTGAGTGCACCTATTTGTTGATTGTGCTGTAACGTCAGTAATACAACTAAGTGCATGCATTATAATTAAATTAACATTTAATACTGAAATTAACATTCAATAGTCTTTGTTGGTCTGATTTGATACACCACTATGATATAGGCTACTGTTCACCGTATGAGAAAAACAGAATCAATTGTTACGTAAACAACACATTCTGTTACAGAAAAAGATCGAAGGAGATACTTTCATTCCTTTGGGTGATTTTAAATAATTAGTTCACAGTGCTATAACTGAGGTGTATACTTGCTTCAATCTACCATGATTATCAAATGATCTGCCTCTATTATGGTGTGTAATCGCTGTTTCTTAATATTGCCATTTTGTGCATGTAGCTACTGTAACTGGATGCGTGTGGTCCTACTTGTGCTTGTATTGATGCCTCTTGGCCAGGTCTCCCTTGTTTATATGAGATGTTTATCTCGGTGGGAGTTACCTTGTAAAATAAAGGGAAAAAACATACACGGTATCACCATGCAAGCTAATATTTCGGTAGCCTACAATGAAATCGTTCACAGATGGGAGGGATGAGTCAAGTGCAGGGTGGTGACGGTGACAGGTGGATGGGGAAATGTAGACATTTAGCTGGAAGCACTTCCTGGATATAGGCCTAATGCAATTGAAACAATCCCCAGGCAGCAACACGTATGCAGAAGCAGCCTCGATAACGATTAAAGCAAAGCCACAGTTTGCGATGTGCCATTCACAAATTAACGAAACATTTGACACCGAGTGACTAATTACCCCACACATGTACATGACAGTGCAATTAGGCAAGAATATTAATTAACTATTTTCAGCACAGACTTCAATGTAACAATATGATGGCAATCGCATACACCCGGTCAAAGTCAAAGCAAGGGTTTATTCGCCTATTTGGTCAAATAAACACGTGCTCAGGTAACTTTAATGATAGCAGTAGGCGATTACGTCTGTAAATGCTGTTAACATTGTTAATGGTTCTGTAGCTAGCCCACCTATGAC
This sequence comes from Aldrovandia affinis, assembly GCA_029706075.1. Lineage (NCBI taxonomy): Eukaryota > Metazoa > Chordata > Actinopteri > Notacanthiformes > Halosauridae > Aldrovandia > Aldrovandia affinis. The sequence continues at coordinate 4,434,149 of JAINUG010000060.1, forward strand.
TGAATAACATACAGTCAGGGCCAGAATTATTGCCAACCTTGATGAAAATGAAAAGAATAAACTGTATAAAACAAATAATAGTACCATTACTGGGATATATTGCAATTTTCCAACATGTGGAAAATATTTAACTTTATTAATGATTCAATGGAATCAATATTTAAAAAAAAGGGTTTCAGAATTATTGGCACCCCTGTTTTTAGTATTTTACTGTTCTTATTTACTTGTGCAGCCTCCCCTGGCAACAGCACTAAGCCTATTTATATAATGTTTAATAAGGTTGGAGAACACACTTGGAGGGGTTTTGGACCATTCCTCCATGCAGAACCTTTCAAGATACTTGATATCCGTAAGTTTGCTCTTGTGGATTGTCCTCTTAAATGCAGGCTACATGTTTTTGATAGGGTTTAAGTGCAGAGACTGAGGTGGTCATTGCAAAACATTGATTTTGTTTTCACGGAACCATTTCTGTGTTGATTGTGAGGTCTATTTGGAGTCATTGTCTTGTTGGAAGGTTCAACTATGGCTAAGACTCAGCCTCTGGGGAAGGCAATCAGGTTTTTGGTTAAAATATTCTGCTACTTGGCAAAATAGATTATGCCATTGATCTCAACAAGAGAACATGGACCACTGGCAGCAAAACAGCCCCAAATCACTAATGGCCCATCACAATATTTGACGGTACTATATTTGCTTTTCCTTGTATGCATCCCTCTTTTGACGCCAAACATGCCGACGGTGTACAAGGCCAAACAAATCTATTTTGGTCTCATCTGACCATAGTACCCAGTTCAAGTCATAGTTCCAATAACTTTTGGCAAACTCCAGATGCTGGAATTTGTTGATTGCTCTTGACCAGTAAGGACTTTCTTTGTGCAGCCCTTCCAAAGAGCCTGTTGGTATGGAGGTGGTGCCTTATAGTTCATTTTGAGACTTTGTGACCCCAAGACGCAACTAAAGTCTGCAGTTCTTTGAAATGTGGTCCTTGGGTTTTTCTTTGCCTCCCTCACCATCTTCCTCACTGTGCATGGGGACAACATGCCTCTTCCTGCAGCTTCTAGATGTTTTCAACTTTTTGATTATTACCTTAACAGTGGTCAGTGGTATTTTTAGCCATTTATTTATTTTTTGTACTCATTACCTGACTTATGTAGGTCAACCACCGTATGTCTCTTTTGATTTGACAGTTCTTTGGCTTTCCCCATGGTGATTGATGACAAATGGATTTTAAATGTGTGTTACATCATTTTTATACCCAAGTGAAATAGGAATTGATGGAAGGCCACAACACAGTTCCTCAAGGCTGAGATTAACTTAAAATATGTAGAATTGTGTTCCATATTGCACTTTATTTGGTTTTATTTAAAATTATTTTTAGGAGTGCCACTAATTTTGAAACCTACGTTTTTCAGAAATAATAGTATTACTCAATAAAAATAGAAGAAAAATGATAACAATTGTATATAGTTATTTTATTGTAATACAATATTACCATATGTTTGAGCATAAAATATATCTCATTATCTGTGTTGTTTAATTTATACATTTAGTTAAGTGTTTTTTTACTGGAAGCTGTTGTCTTGCCCATCTTTTTGTTCATGGAATTGCTTTAAAGTATTATAATTGTATATTAGGCCTGTGACTAAGAATTGCATAAAAGTCTTGCTGAAAGATACATTTGTGGCCATGTTTCCCCTTCCTGGCAGAGGGAATACAGTTTTTGGTTAAAATGTTGTGGTACTTGCTGGAATTCATGATTCCATTTGCCTTAACAAGAGCCCCAGGATCAGCAGATGTGAAACAACGCCATAACATCACCATAAGATTGCCATAAGATCCACCAGCATACTTCACTATACATTTACATTGACATTTTAAGCATTTAGCAGACTCTCTTATCCAGAGCGACTTACAAGATATACATAAATACATGGTAGGAACAATCATAGTTCGCGCAAAAGATCAGTGCAGTAATACAGCGATAGACATTATTGCAGGCAGCTGCATACCATACCTGTAACAATGGGAAGGAAAAGGTTAGTAATTTGTAAAATTTTTTTGAATGAAATGGAGTAAGCAGGGGTGTATAGTGTTGAGCAAGTAGGCAGTGGTGAGGACAATTAGGTAGATGTACAGAGTTCAGTGGTAGTGGAGTCTGAAGAGGTGGGTTTTGAGTCTCTTGCGGAAGATCTCAAGTGATTCCGTGGTCTTGACTGATTGCGGAATAACTATAGTTATGACATTCTTTTCAACATAAGTGTCCTTCTGATGCTAAACCCACCACTGGCACGCAGAGCTGAAAAGCTCAATTTTGGTCCCATCTGACTGCAACACCTGGTTCCAAACAATTCCAATGGTATTTAACAAACCTCAGAAGTCTCAATAGAGGCTTTCTTTTTCTGGCAAACCTTCCAAAAAGCCTGTTGCCATGGAGGTGGTTTCTGATGGTAGATCTGGAGACTTGTTTTACATTTCTTTATTTGTTTCAATTTTTTACCCGCTTTTCTCCCAATTTAGTAGCCAATATGCCTCACGAGTCCACCGCCTGTTCTCCAGGTCAAGCTATTATCCCCGAGGCTGGCAATGATCCACCTCCTCCAAGATGGAACTTCGCCCACCTGCTCTTTGGGAATGCCCCTTTAGGAATACTGGTCCTCAGCGAGCTTGTGCCAACTATCCCTCCCCCCAACCCCTGGGGCGGACAGCGAGTTGGACTGACACAGTCACGTTTTGAACCGTGACTACAGTAGGCAGCTTACACTCCCGGCAGAGTGCATTAGACCGCTACGCTACCCGGGGCCCCTAGATCTGGAGACTTTGTAGATCTCCATCTGCGGTCCTTGGATTTTTCTTTGCCTCCCAAACCATCTGCCTCACTGTGCGTTGGGGCAAGATGTACTTGCGTCTTCCACCAGACAGGTTTAGCACTGTTCCAGTGGTTTTAAACATCTTAATTATTGAATTGAAATAATTGAAATTAACTTAAAAAGGAGCATGCCAATGCAAATTTATTTTTGTTGGATTATATTTCAGATAATTATCAGGGGTATGACTAAATGTGACACATATCCTTTTGGGAACGATATTACTTGTTAAACAAAATCTTTTTCTCTGAGCAATTGCATTAGTCGAAAATAATATAATTTTGCCATTTTTATGAGCAGGCAATATAGCTCATTACTTGTATTATGTATTTAATGAAAAAAAAGTATAATAAAAATAATTTTGGAGGCTACCGTGTATGCAGGCACTGATCAAATGAGAATGAAGAGGCACATTCAGCAGAATTTTTAATAAAGACTTTTGAGTATTATGTGTTAAACTGGTGTTTTAGTCTGACAGTAGGAGTAGGCCTACTGCAATTAAAATAAATACATTTTTGAGGTGAAATAGGTGGCCACAGTTACATCAGTTACACTGACATATAGACAATAATCATTTTGGCTGAGAACAGGTGACACATATCAATGCCAGGTCTCTGTGACAAAGTCACATAGCTAAGAACACCTAAAGTACTTCCTAAAGTATTAACATATTACCGATTAACAGATTAACAGATTAACAGCATAAGATACACAGGACGCAATACAATTAAACAATTTTAATGAGATTACATTTGAATACATTATTAGTATTTAAAATACAAGGAAGTGAATTATTTAGAGCAGGGCAAGCATTTATTGTTGTTGTTGTTGTGCTGTGGTCGGGGATGATCCCCTCTTTCAAAATCAATAACGCGTATAAGACACATGCCTCTCCTTGGTTCCTGGTTCTGCCCCCAGAGCTGCTACCCCACCGTCTAGTCAATAAACACAGTTGGGACCCAAACAAGCCCAGGTCTCTGTCTGTGTCTGTGCACAAGGTGGCTGAAAGGGCGCGGGCATTCATTTTACGTGGCTGTTTTAAAAGTTATCTCCTCGTCGCACACACAGTAAACAAATCGGAGCGGTGGAGACGTGCGTGTCGGGATTTACCGCGGCAGATGTAAGTAATCAGCCCGGAGCGGCTCTTTATCCCTTTATCCCTCTCAGTGGATTCCCCTGGAGGGCAGGGCCCTCCCATGAGAAGGACGGGGTGCGGCCAGATCAGGCGTGGGAAGAGGTCTGCAGGGGCAGCATGGCTCATGATGTTGACGTGGCACAGAGAGTTAGGAGTGTCCCTCCGGTTGATCAAATGGACTCTCAAGGGGAGGATCCTGGCCCTGGAGATGTTTGGGTTGGTCCTTTGGTGCCACACCCATCGGGGTCCCCCCAGGTTCCTCTTGGGGGGGCGACTGGGTGCTGGAACCTCATCACTAACATCCTGCCTGCTTTCCACCTAAAGCTCCACTCCCTGACTGAACAACCTGAAGGTGTATGAGACCCAGTTTCACCTGGAAGACTCAACTATGTTTCTATGATTTCCAAGTACTGTGTAGATAGTCAATTGTTTGTTTAGCTAGATGGGAAAGCCCAGGTGAAAAGCCAACTCTCATTGTGCTAGAAGTGTAAACAAATCTTCCCACAATCAAAGTACTAGAGGGTTCTCATCGACAACCTGAAGATGTACACAAGGAGGGCTCAGCATGGATGGCAGTATGTTCGGCTTTCCTTAGAAGGAATGTGCACATTGTGATGTTTTTCCTCATAAACTGTACTCTAATGCAGTCCTGTGGCTCTGGGAAGTGTACAAACACATTCACGAGTTGTGTATCATATGGAGAAGCAGCAGTCCTGCCTAATATATTGTATGGTGGTATATTGAGAATGTGGACAACGGGGAAATATCCAGTGATACTGCCACATGAAAGTAGCATTAGTCTAATAGTCTGTGGACTGCATGCCCTTTAGAATAAAACAACATTGCCATTTCCTCTTGATGTGCTAGCTCTGCTATAATTGGGAATGCAATACATAATATTTCTGTTTATCTCAAAAGAAGAGATTATGGACTGAGTACAATGCAAAAAGAAAGTGTTTTCACTTCTCCTCCAAATTCATCTTAGTGCCATAGTGTCATCAGCCTTGTGATATGTCATGCATAATGTACAATGTATCAAACTGTGACATGCAATTGTACTTGGGTAGAAGAAGAAAAAATACATCTAAGCAATTTTTTCTTGACTTAAAAATGTGTCTTGAGTCTGTGTCTGTCATGCAAAATCAGTGCTCACGGTTATGGAATTGAAAATCTAGTAGAGAATGCTGCATTGGAATAGGGCATTTTTGAATTTGCATTTTGATATTATATATTATTATATTTGGATGTTTTGCATTCGGACCTCAGGCATATAAATCTTATGGACTGACTGCGTTATGGACTGACCGTTTGACCACACCGGGTGCAAACCCGGAAGTACCATACATATACCACAATTATGTCTTATCAATATGATACATTTACATTTTACATTTTAAGCATTTAGCAGACGCTCTTATCCAGAGCGACTTACAAGATGTGCATTAATACATGGTAGGAACAATCATAGTTAGCGCACGAGATCAGTGCAGGAATACAGCAATAGACATCATTGCAGGCATCTGCGTACCATACCTGTAACACTGGGAAGAAAAAGGTTAGTGAAAAAAAATAAAAATAAATTGGGGAGTATAGTGTTGAACAAGTAAACAGTGGTGAAGACAATTTAGGTAGATGGACAGAGTTCAGTGGTAGTGGAGTCTGAAGAGGTGGGTTTTGAGTCTCTTGCGGAAGATCACACAATTGTCAAAGAATACAATGCAGGAAAATCAACAGTGTTTAATATAAAGTAATAACAAAATAAATCAATTTGTAAAAAAGACCAAAGATAGTGGGTCACTGAAAAATCTATTGTTCAGAAAGAGGACGTAGAGGAAAAATAATGACCACAATGTTCCAATGAGATCCTGATCACTCCTGGTTTGATTATTGGTTCATTGAAACTGAGGTTTATAGCTACAAAACGAGAGTATCAAACAAGGCTACAATATTGTAATGATTACAATCAATAAAGATTAAAATTATTTAAATTGGTGTATTTTGATGTCACTTTTAAAGTTACGAATAGCCTCCATTCCTAATCCGTTCATATCTCAAAGGTTCTATTGCATTTGATTTAGCAGATTGGGTAAAACTCAATCTGTTAAATACACAAACACATTATATCGGCCTATGCAGCAGCTTCCAAATTATCCTTATTAAATTCAAAGTCCTTATCTATGATTTACAGTTCTTTCATATTCATTGTTTTTCTAAAGAGATTGTTAATAGATTATTCTCCTTGTGCTGTTATCTACTCTGTAGAGCTGGTGTTGTGCTACAAAGGATATACACCTACGAGGTAACCTAGGGAACCACCATGTGACCAATGGGCAGCTTTAAAGGCAGTGTGGGCCAAGTGTAGAGCGACAGTACAGCTACAATATCATCAAACTAGATATATACCCTAAACATACCATTATGAAAAATAGTCATCATCATCTTCATCCTGACTGAGATTTGTATTCTGAATTTATAGTGATCTTGGTAAGGACTGGATGAAATTGAATGTGTGGTTTATTGTATTTCACAGTGTTTGGGAACACATACACCACTCAACACATTACATACAGAGCCATCTTACTTTGGCTAACTCCACTATTACATTTATATATATATATACGCCATTTAGCAGACGCTTTTATCCAAAGCGACTTTGTACCATTTGTACAAATGTACAACCATAGAATAAAAGATATTTCATATCACACAAGCTAAGTATTTTGCATGTCCAGTTGACATTATAAGAAATGAATTGGTTGCACCAAATCTGAATTGGGCCTGAACTGGACCGTACAGGCCTTCCAGTGGCCAACAGGATCTGGACCCTGATATTCAGCAAGCCGACTGATTTTGATAGGTAAGTATAGAAATGACGAGATTGTGTCCTACAGCTTGTAATGCATGGCCTGCCATACGTGCTCATCGTCACACACTGAAATACATTCACGATAGCGGGGTAGCGTCTCGTTCGAAGACGCCATGTAGGGCATCGCAAATGTGTGTCAGCGAGGACGCTCGTTAGCGTTGGATTTATACGGGACTCATCCTCTGTGAAATTCTGGCCAGTGTTTTCCCCTGAAGCATAGATAAGTGCCACTGATGTGAAATCCATACCATAAACCGAAACACACGTCTTGCCTCAGTGCCCATTTTTCTGTATTAAAGCTCCAGCAGAATGGTGAAATGAAACAACAGTGAGATGTCACCGATAGGGAAGAGGGGGATGGACTTTAATTCCTTTATTAGCCTGGAGAAGTGATAGGAAATGATTCATTCCCCTTGTCTGCTGCCATAATGTAACAGTGCGTATGCGTTCTCATGGAGCGATGAGATTGGAAGATGGATATTTGACTTTGAAGCCCCACAACAGGCATGTGTTTTACATAACTATTGAGGAATGCTGAGCAGGTCATTTTGTTAGGCGACGTAAGGCCAATGAAATAAAACCTGGAACATACACACTCGCACATCACGCATGCTCTGTTCCTCAAACGGGATTCCCTTGAAACACAGTGATATAAACACTACTAATATTTCTATTATATGCTGTTAAACAGAGTTTTCCCAAATTTACTTTCCACCAAATATCTTTTGTGTATAGTTATACAGAAATTGTGTTTTACCCAAGTTTGACTAAACCCATGGCCAGTATATTATGTTATCACCGTTCACTCAACCTAAAGAGAACATTTGGCAAGTTGGAGCCATTTTCGCACAAGAACAAGGTATAGTTCCCTTGCCATACTCTTAAGTTAGTTTAAAAAAGAGAATAATGTCAAGCATATTGTCATGGTTGGATACATTGCCCATTTTTTAAAAACATTTTTGCATTTCAATTATGTCTACAATATAACCGTATGCAATGCCTTTTATTTCCTCATTCCTTTTTAAGTTTTATTTCAAGGCCAAGCACACACTGAAGCTGCTTGTTCCAGACAGCAGAATGACTTGGTGGCCTGTTCTTCCTATCTTGGAGGGATACAGAGGTCCTGTATTTTCATGTGCCAGTAGGTCTCTAGTCAGTAGGTCTCTGGTCTCTAAGGTGCTTTATTTAAAAAAAAAATCCATACAGTGTGCTGCCATCTCACTTAGGGCTGTTTATAGACTCTGGGGCACATTTTCTGTTTCTGATTTAGACCTTCAGTTCCTCACCCGTGCTCGGGTCATTGTTTATGGCCCATGTCTTTATGCCTCTGCATCTATACGTCAAGAGCGCCATATAGACATCTGTCTTCCAGTTATTGCTAGGCAAAGACCTTGAAGCGGTCATTTCTGCCTCTAAGTCAATCGTTTACTCGACGGATGTCACAACGGAGGGCGAGTGATGAATTAGCGAAAACAAAAATGAGGATTGCTCGCGACTTCCGAGCTGGGAAATTCTCCGCTAATATTGCGCTCGGATCTTGGGGGAGGCGGCGGTTTCGAAAAGATAATCATCATTCAGGCGCGAGCACAATCAGAGCTCCGCGAGGAACGTCCCCTTGTTACGGGTGCACACAGAGCCCGGCGGCCACTTGATATTTCAGGGAAACAACATCCCCATAGAACTAGAGATTAGTTTGTAAGCGAAATAAAAACAGAAGACAGTGTCACAAAAAATATATATATATTTTGGAGCAACCTTCAATGAAACAAACACATATTGCGTTCCTCGGTTTAAGAAAACAAAATCAATAAAGACGAACAATTTCAACAGTTTCTAATGAATCACAAACAAACCGTTTCTAATTTAAAATGGAAAAAAACGGGCAACTATTGTATGCAGCTTAAAGCAGCTACAGTTATTGTACATTTGAGGTGTACACAAGTCATCAAGTCATTTTGACTTCAACTACACCAGAACAATGACCCATAATGAATGGTCAGTACTCAGATCTATGCTTCAATACTCTCCCATCCACTTGGGTGATACAGTATATGGATTGTATAGTATATTTATATTGTGCACAAAAATACAGATTTCTCCTCGGATTAAGAGAAAGAAACGAATCAAAAGTTTATTTAATATAAAGTAGATGCGTGTACACGCACATGTGTATGTCTGCTTGTCTGCGTGCACACATATGTTTGGCTAATTAGGTTTCATTTTTAATGCAGGCTTACTCTTTGTCCCCATTTTCTTAAATATCCCTGTCAGTTTCCCAAAGGGTATATTAATGTTTGTAAGTTTACGCAGAAGTGGATCACTAATTGCTGCCCTTTTACTGATTCATACCAATAGCCTGGAGCCAAGAACACAAACACTAGTACTTAATGCTGACACACATGCCTGAAGGATGTAACCTTATGTACGGCAAGTTATTTGACAGGGGAGTTTTTTTGGTGGAGTCTCCTCCGGTATGGCTAAAGTCGTCGAGCAATTATGAGAGTGGCTATTGTTCCGTCCGCGAATGAAACATTCTTTTAGCACAAAAAGGACCTGCCGGTTGCTTTGTGTCTGATAGGTTGCCGCTCCGGGATTGCATTGCTCCAAAGGTTTTTGTGCATCCATGCTGAAAACTATTTTTGAGGAGGTCTGGTCGCCAACAATGAGGGCGGGGGGAGCTTGACGATATGCTCACGACCAGAAGTCTTGTGGTGTATATTCAGGGCGCGTCTGATTCGCTCCTTTGAGGAGGAGAGCACTGAAAATGTTTCCTGGCCTTGCTCCGTGCACTATACTGCCTAGCTTGGTCAGTGCTGAGCAGATAACCATTACCCGACAGGGCTAGTAGTACTGCAAGTTCTTTTTCCACTGACTTACAAATGAGCTTCCCTGGGATATGCTTGAGTGACAACGGTGTACGCCGCTTCATCAAAGATGGCGGCGCTGTATTTTCCCTTATAGATTTTTTTTAATGCGTGTCATCGCAGTGAACTCCCCCCCTTAAGCGGATCCGAAGAAATGCTTTCTGCTCCAGGCTGAAAGTGCAGGCTGAATTTTGTGGAAGTAATGTGGAAAATTCTCTTTGAGCATTAGTCCCAGGGTAAGACTCAGGCCGAACTGCTGTATCCCTATCCCAGGGCTAATATGTAGTGGATGGACCTAGTGGAGGGCTAATCGTGCAAAGAAAATGCTAGATGCAACCGAGAGGCTATTTCTGAAGCTGCCCAGAGGAAGAATTCACTGCTCAGTGTTATGTGTTTTGTTTCTCTTGAATATAATCTCAGATCTCAATGAAGCCTCATACTTTTCTCAGTTGTTAAACCTATAAGAGCCATTGCAACAGAAATCTGACTAAAGGAAATACAATTAGATTTGTGTGAGAAAATTAGTAGCATATGAGAAGTACCATTGGAGAGTAAGATGAATAAGTGAGATCTTGTTTATATAACATGAGTTTTTTTAGATCTCTCCTTAAATGCTATTGGAGAGAAATGGGTGAACAAACCATGTGATGTGTATAGCACAATAATACACAGGAATGAATGACTGTACTGTAGGCTATGGATCGATACATGGGTAGTGCAGTTATGGCAATCACACCAAGCAAGTTGTGTCTTTAACAAATAGCAACACATTAACGACCACTTTACTTGTTCTAATTAGACAATGAAAGAAATTAAACGCCCTCATTTGCAATTTGCGGTAGGGTGCAACATGGCACGCTCACACATCCAAATCACGCCAAGAAATGGATACACAGCAACCAGGCACAAGGAGCGAGGGAACAATGAGAAAAATGAAACTTACATTTACAGATAAGGAAATAGAGGTATTGGTCAACGACATACAGTATCACAACCAACAGAGAAGGAAAAAACATTGGAGTGAGATCACAAAATAAATTCAAAATTAAACATAACAAAATGAACACTGGATGATGTAAAGAAAACAAACAACCAATAATATGACATTATCCATACATATGCATGAACAGATTCATCTAAAGAAAAGTCGCAGAGTGACTTAACCCCTGCAAATTACATCCTAATAGCAATTTGACTCATTGTGACCGTTTAGTAAATCTGACATATATTGCGACCTTGTAGCGGCTGCTTTTGCGTTGGAAAAGAAGTCGCAATCCTTTAGTACATCTGGCCCTGAGTGCTTTAGCTGGATTTGCCACCCAACAGCCTCCATGGCAAATATTTGAAAGTTAAAAAAAAAACCTGTATTTGTCCACTTTGAATTAACAATGTATCACAGCAAAACAAATATCAGCTGGGGAAAAAAACATTGCGACTAGAAAGCACTTCCTGTTTTTTTCAGATACATTTATTCATAAGGTTACAATGTACAAACCCCCATGCACTATATTTCCCTATGGATTTGTGACATGTCACATGGTAATTATACCAGTATTTTATAAAAATATAAACTGGGTAAATGGCGGATAACAATTATAGTCAAGACAGAAGTGATTACACAGGTGTGGCCCACCATTAATTAAGCAAATTACATCCCAGCATGCATAGGGCTGTGTAAAAAATGCTAGGCAGGCCTGGTTGCTTATAATTATGGCTATCACTGCTGCAAACAGAGACTTTGGTGACTTTGAAAGAGGGGTGATTTTTGGGGCATGTTTGGTGGGGGCTTCAGTGACCAAGACAGCTCAACTTTGTTTCACAAGTAAAGGTGTCTTATGGAACTCAGAAGGAAAGACACAATCAGCAACTTAGACAGAAGCGCATACTTCAAAACTGAGATGCATGCAGTCCATGCATGTCCACGCATTCATGCGAAGTGCAAGTCAAAACAGGCAAGAAACTACAAATCAGTTGAGTGCAGTTGTGGGCTCCAGTCCTGTTGGTTGGCCTCTTTATTTGAGTCTACAGTGTGCATAGTATTGTTTGTAATATTGTTATGCCACACGTTTCTACGGAGAGTCAGAGAGTTGGTTCCACCAAAATTAATTCATGATGTGGCCTGCTGTTTGGCACAGCTGGTCTCTCCTGCTCCTCTGAATTCTGATTGCTTCTTTTTTCCATCTGTGCCATATATTTCCTCAGGTGACTGTGCAAGCAATAATCATTCTTTGTCAGATCAACCAAATCATTCTGTTCAAATAAAATATTTTAAGACTCCGTAAAATGCAGGCTACGGTTTCTAATAGAACAGGATGATTACAAGCATGTACAGTAGGTCTATGGCGATCTTTAAGATAAGACATTAAACTGAGGTTCGTTAAACCGACTCATAAACTGCGGTGACATGCACTTTAATATTGGTCATTGAGTCTGAATATTCAAGAGTTCCAAATAAGACATCGTCATGTAAGCGATTTCTTTGGAATGCTGTTTTTGGAATAAGCTAATATTCCAATAACAGATATTAAGAATAGAAGAGGTTGGATATTCCGTTAATATTTTTGATAAAAATACATGAGTCACTTTTATTTATGTAAACACCTTATTCAGAATTCATAGCCTATTTGGAATACTTTATTGTGCACATGGTGCAGAACCGATTTGCAACAGTGGCAGGTGTTCAGACAACGATGAATAGTAAAAATACTTCTATCTCCCACAAATCGTTTTTACTATGACCTTGTACCCACTCACTTATGATTGTTGGAGGCTGCAGCAGTAAGATGGAGGGATTTAACCGGGTAACGCTATTTTGTCAGAATGGCACAAGACTCTGAATTGAATTGAATTTATCTTGCCTACTCTAAGTTCTCACTGTAACAAGTTTTTAGTTGACCATTCTGAATAACTAATGGTTAAAGGAAAAAGTCATTTCCATCTAAGTTTGTTTCGCAGCAGCCATACCACCCCGTAGCCTTCTCATTTCAAACTGCTGAAGCTAAGCAGGTGCCAGCTTTGTTCAGTTAGAAGGGAGACATAGGAAAACAAGGTTGCTGCTAGAGGAGGTGTTAGTGTGCCAGTAGGGGGGCCTAGTCTCTCTGTACCAAACAGAAATGATAGGGGCACTGTACTGTAGACAGCAGGCTGTCCCTCGGATGACACCGAGGCCCTGAGTCACTGTGGTCATTACAGATCCCATAGCACTTTCTGAAAGAGTCGAGGTGTTAACACTGGTCAAATTCCCACACAACTGGTTTTCTACTACATCTGGCCACCTAATTATCCCCTACATCTGATTGGTTGCACAATCCCTTGCATTCCCTACCCACGTTGATTGCCCAGGTCGGGACTGCAAATAAGAAATGAGTTCCCAGTTGACCTCCCTGGTTAAATAAAGATAAGATTTTAGTACTATGAAAGAAGGCTCATTCAGCTTCATTTAACACTTTGTTGTACGTCGCTCTGGATAAGAGCGTCTGCCAAATGCCTGTAATGTAATGTAATGTAATGTTCAAACAGGGCCATGTAACAGCCAATAAAGGCTCAGAATGTAGCATCCCAGCATTAGCCAGGAACATTTTCCATTGCAAAATATTTGGTGAAAAGGGTTCACTGCTCCACTTCACTGCTGTGCTGTGGGTACACAAATTGACAGGGGAAATCAAATTATGTGTCACTTTATGGATTCCGTGTAGCGAAAACATAAAGAAATGTGGATCTCCCTGTGAAGACTGATTATGAACGAAAAGCTCCTGTGTTATCGCAAACAGTGTGCTAGCTGGCCACATTTTCTTAATTTTTTTAAGTACTGTGGTAAAGTAAATATTATGCAGAAAACATGCTTCTGTTAAGAAAATAGGCACTAGAGTACACCCCCCCCCCGGGCAAACCCTGTCAACAATCTCACCCGGAAATTTGGCCTCCCTGCAATATTACTGTTGCTAGCTATTTTCCAGCATGGAGTTTGAACATACAGCTAACAGCCAAAATAAAGGAAAAACTTGCATAGACTAGGTCTGCTCAGCGGCAGTGAATACAAACCCATTCTGAGTGATCACCTTCATCCTATATACTTTATATACTTTGTAAATGTATGAATTGTGATGCACTAACAGGATATGTACTATGGGTATGTAGTTGATTGTGTGATAACATGATCTCATTCTATGATTTCCACGCCCATCATTTCCTTGTCTGGGTTTGCTCTTGCCTGTCATGTGCCTGTATTCGAGACATGGTTTATTCTTGAATGCTGTGAATATTTTCGTCTGCAATGTTAATACTTATAAATTGTGCTAACAGCCGGCTGTTCACCCTTCATGGCATTGAGAGGGGTCTTTTTAAATGTAAATGCATTTACACCGTTTATCTTCTTACTATACACTGAATGCATTGTTGTCAATGGCAAAATGTGCTTCTCTGATGCAGAACTCTAATATCAACATCTCAACAGAGGGCAAGAAAATATTCAAATAATCTTCTGTTAATAATAATGAACTTGCATAAGCTGCAAATATATATATACAGTATATATATATATATACAGTGGGTATAGAAAGTATTCACTCACATTTTATTTTCTTACTGTATGGAATCAAAATGGATTTAAATGGGAATTCTTGCCACTGATCAACACAAAATACTCTATAATGTAAAAAACAAAACAAAAAACAACTCTAAAGTTTGTTCTTAATAAATAAAAAACAGACAACAATGGACTGCATAAGTGTTCACCCCCTTGACTTAAAACTTGCTAGAAACACCTTTAGCTGCAAATACAGCTGAGTCTAGTTGAGTAAGTCTCTACCAGCTTTGCATATCTTGACACTGTAATTTTTGCCAATTATTCTTTACAAAATTGCTTGAGCTCCATCAGCTTGGATGGGGACCATTTGTGAACAGAAATGTTCAAATCTTTCCACAGATTCTCAATGGGATTGAGGTCTGAGCTTTGACTGGGCCACTCCAGGACATTGATTTTCTTTGTTTCTAAACCACTCCAATGTGGCTTTTGCTGTCTGCTTTGGATCATTGTCCTGCTGGAATACAAATCTTCTCCCCAAGTCCCAGATTTCTTGCAGACTGCAGCAGGTTTTATATGTGTTTGTATGTGTTTTTTTGTATTTATGGTGGCACATTTGATTTATTGTACCAGTACCAGGCTAATTTTCATCTGCAGTCCCAGGACAAGCTACAAAACACACAATAATAATAATAAGATTAATTTGAAGTGCCTTTCTAGGAACCCAAGGACACTGCACATTATAAAAAGCATTAAAAAAAGACAAAAAGCATTTGACACCATTTAAAAACAAGTACAAAGTCCTAGAAATCAGGAGAACTAAGCGACAAAAAAGCCAGGCTGAAGAGGTGAGTCAGACGAAAACGCAGCATAAATAATCACAGCACGTATATTGTTAATTTGTACATGGCCATAGCAGCTGCGGAGAGTGAGTATATGGGGCTTGCAGTTAAAACAATGATAATAAATTGCTCTGACAACCAAATGTATGTTGTGTTCTGGTTGTGAGATGCTCGCAGTGCCCGAAGCAGTGACTTGGACTTGGACGGCTGTCTCTGCAGCTGTTTGCCTGCTTCAAAATGGAGTGGTGCATTACAATAACACTGGCATTACCATAGATTCCCTCCATCACAACAGGCACACTCAACATTGTCATGGGGTTCAGGTTTTTTTTTTTGGGGGAGGATTTTCAGTGAGCTTTTTACTAAGATAAGTTACGAGGATGGCTGTGAGGAGGCTGTAATGCGTGCCCCCAAAATACCAG
The DNA here is from genome assembly GCA_029706075.1 of Aldrovandia affinis. NCBI lineage: Eukaryota > Metazoa > Chordata > Actinopteri > Notacanthiformes > Halosauridae > Aldrovandia > Aldrovandia affinis. The sequence continues at coordinate 4,449,664 of JAINUG010000060.1, forward strand.
AAGAATTGTGCATGTGGGATATGCATGACCCTAATCCTAACACCAATTTATGGTTTACCAACCTTGTACATTGACATTAAGGTCCATCCCTCTGCAAGAAGACATCAAGATTCAGAAATATAGCATTTTAGGGTCTGGGAAACTTGATACTGCATACCCCTAAACATCTGTGAAGTACAATATGGTCTGCTGCAACAACTATGTTATATATTGATGTCCTGCAATGACAAATTAGAAAATTGTCGCTAGTTGTTTTCACCAAAAAGCACTTCAATCATCTGACTTGATTTTGTCATTTGAAGCAACTGTTCTCAGAAATGACAGATCAATCAGTCTCCCCCACCTCCAGTGCCAACTGTGAAAATAAGAACGTCTCTAAATGCCTAAAATTAAACTGTAAATGTTCAGTTCCTAAGTCTCCAGTGCCAACTGTGAAAATCTATTTAAAGCACTCCTAAGTTACATATTACTAAGTTACATATTACAAAATGTATGGCCTGTATACTCACACACATGCACACACACGCCCTCCGGGTGTAAATAACCTGCGGGTGACAGCCCTGAACGGGTAGGCCTCTTCCGCCTCATCAATCGTCCGGCCCTTTAACCCGAGCGTGCCCCCTGTCAGCCTCTTGTCAGAGTGGCAGGTGACCAGGCTTCTTCATTCTGATATTTACTTTGTTGTCGTCAACCACCAGGGCTGACGGTATAGGCTGTCTCGTGAATCATCCTGTGGAAGGTGTGGGCCGGGCGGGTACCCTTGTCCCCTCCGAGGACGCTCGAGCATTCGCGATCTTACATCCGCTTTGCCGAAGACCACCGGTCCTCAGCTGTCCTTGAGGAGACTGACACAGCAACATGCCTGGAGGGGGAGAGGGGGCGTCAACGACTGGCAGGACGAAACACCCGCCACGCACTCCTCTCTGCGAAGGAGCGGCCTCGCGTCAATAAGCCGTATGTCTTCCCTCGTCGGTCCACTAATGAATTTGAATGTGATTGGCTCGCCCGGACAGAGAGGAAGTGCTGGTAGCTGAAGAGGGAGGCCGGGTCTCTGGGGTGCGTCTGCATCCGAAAGGGGGGATGGTGGTGACAGCGTTGTCCAGGTGACAGCTGGCTCTGAGCAGTCCATCGGCAGGTGGTTTAACAGCTCAGTCAATCGAGTTTGTTCACACCGCTGACAGTGGGTCCCTGCTGAAGCACTGTGGAACGGCATGCGCAAGTAGACTAGATCTAGACAAACACACACACACGCTCTAATGCACAGGTGTGCAGGCACACACAATCGCATGTATGCATGCAGGGTTTAGAGGTCGAGTTTTAAATGATCCTTTTCTTTTGTTTCGCATTTTTACTCAAACAGAGGATGGTTTGACTTCACTTTCAAGTGTTTACAATATTCAGTCAGATAGCATAATCCCCTCAACTAAGAGAGCCAGGAAGGCTATATCCTTCTTTTTCGGAAAGTTCCTTGTGTTGATGACTAAAAATCACCTTATCAATTTAAAATGAATTCCTGTTACTCCCTAATTCTCCTAATTTGAAATTGGAAACTTTTTTCAATTTGAAAAAAGTTTCTTCAGAACTGAAGTCAAGAAAAGAAAGTAGCAATTCCTGGGGTTTCTTGGGTCACTGCATTACTTCAGAACAATGCACCAGGTGTCCACAGGCTACCAGATGTTTCTGGTGAGAGATACACATCTCCTCTGATTGGTGCTCGCTCTAGTGTACGCTTCGGCTTCAGTGCAGGTGGCACAGCGGCAACTCAAGAGGCACAACTGCCGACGAAATAATCCTGTGTTTAGTTGGATGTCTTTGAGAAATCCAATCCAGCGCATCTGTGACGCATATCAGGAATGCGATTCCATAACAACATCATTAGCTCTGAGGAAAATTGGCTAACACTTAAGAGGTGCAAGAAATATTAAATAATGATAATGGGGGAAATGAGCCGTGTCGTTTTCACAGTAATTCTAACTCTAATTCTAGAGTAATTACGATGGCGTATTGACAGCTGATATTTTCATAAGTCATATTTTCACAAGACCAATCCTCTTTTGGCACACGGTGCTTTTGGTTACCTTACAGGTGCCACTAGCCAGTTATCCCAGCGGTTCACTTTTCTGTCACCGCCTGTGTCACGCCAGGATGTGTCCGGTTGCCAAAATGTGTCCAGGTGATGTCATCGGGTGATGTCATCGGAATTTTGGACTGTAGTTGCTTAAACGGTTCCAATAGATATACAGTATTATATGTCTAATATTTGATCATTTATATCCAGAGTAGTCTTCAAACATGTCATATGTATTGAATGAATAGTGAACTTGAATGGATCAGTGCAGTGCTGTACGTAGCCTACATGTTGCTTTGTTTGAAAGGATCATTTCCTGCCCAGGAAGAGTTGGATCATTCCGTAGATTACAACAATTCCATTCACATTGGTCTGGGCAAGCTCCATTACAGCACAGTACTGCACAGTAGTTGCAGCCAGTGGGCACTGGTTTTCCATCTCATCAAAGTGAAACAACACTTTTGGCTCTGCCTAGTTCCTTAATCTTGACCCCAAATCTTTGTAGGGGAAGGAAATGAAACCCTATGCAGTCTTTATGCCAGGGCCAGGGCTCTGACTGATAGAAATGTTCATGCCCAGGACTGGGCAGCAGCCTGTCACAGGGACATTACACTCGCCCACCACTCTAATCCTGAATGACAGGTGGAAATGCAGTGGGCGCCAATTTACACATTTCTGACATAATGCGACTGGTCATAAGATTCTAACTTTTCCGGTTTATGGGCAGCCAAAACACCCCCAAGGCCACTTAAGCAATGTCAAAGTCACCGGGGGAAAAGGAACAGGACTATGCAAATGAACCTTCATTCAAAAACAATGATTTATGATACTATTTCCACCTGCATTTAAACATAGTTATATAAATGGTTAGTTAATAATGTATTATCTGCCCAGCAGTAGGAGGAACAAAGTATTTCCTGTACAGAGCAATGCTGCTCAGCTCAGGGTTTAATGACTCAGTATGAAATGGTCTGTCTGCAGTGAAGAATGTGCCTGTAGTGCTCCGCTCTCACTCCACTGCAGTCGTCATGTTCACAGGCCCAGCCAACACCTGCCCGTCCTGCTACCCACATCATACTCCGACATGCATTTATGTCTTCAGTATTCAATCCTCATTACATAACATGGTAGCCCACTGACCCAGATCAAATCATTCCTTGCGTGTTGCCTAAAAAATTAAGATGGCAGCCAAAAACGCTGGACAGCAAGCGTGGAGCGCTTGCGTCTAACGGCTCCACATCCCGCGGGTATTTTACGACCCAATGGAAGCGCCCTTTACCGCGGTCATCGCTCTGCGACCCAACGGGTCGGCCGCTTACCTCGGTTCACACCGCATGTCCCAACCAAGCCCTCGGTCCTGGGAAGCCAAGCCGCTACGCTAAGCCGATGAGACCTGAGCGACAGAGGATCAGTTAAGCGAGTCGGTCCGCATTCAAATTCGCACGACGATGGATGGGTGAACTGCAGCACGATGGGACGAGGTGGCGCTCATCTGGCCTAATCCCGGGCGGCCTGCGGAAACACCGCAGCTAATGCGGCGTGGCTCAGGGTTCCTCGTAAACATGACAAACGCGCCGCGTTTCTGCGTCCGGCTAATGCTTCGCGTGCCGCCCTGAGCGGGCTCGTATAATCCATTAATAGCGACGAGGGCGCTGGCGAACTGCTTTGGCGTCATCATGCCTGGAGAGGACACGGGTTGACCTGGCGTGACAGGGGGGTGAAGGGGGCCCTGAGTGCAGAAGGGCCATTCTCAGGGACTCGAGAGGGCGTTCTAGAGGCTCCAGAGTCAGGACTGTGTGAAATAAGCACATGCAGCAAAATTAGGCATTCCTGGAGCTCTCTGAAGTGTAATCTCAGGGCCTACGAGTTGGCACTTTTTTGACTTGCTTCGTTACAAAAGCGGTGCAACACTATTTATAAATGACTTTTGCATTTCTCTAAGCTATATTCCTCATGACCATACCCTCCTGTAGCACTTCATTGCCAAGCTTAATCCAGTAATATCATGACATCATCCACAGTTCATTTAACATTTAGCATATTTTTTAAAATGGCAGCTTTCCTTCAGCGAAAGACACAGTGGTCTCTTTGTCATAAGTAAGCACTGAGCATTGCAAGCACTGAATGCTGAATTAGTGATCATTAAATGATTTGTGCCCTTGTGTAGAAAGATCTAATACGTGAATGATCAGCTCAAAGTGGTCTGTAATGGCTGGCGGATAGCGTAGCGGTCTAACGCACCCATATTTGGCTGGTCTTGTATGAGTGTGAGCTGCCTATCAGGGAAACCCATCTCTGCCAGACCAGCCCTGACCGTTAGCCCCGATTGGGGGTGGCATTTGGCTGTCCGTTCCTGAGGGTGTGGTTGGCGCAAACTCGCTGTGAAGCACGTAAGGGTGTCTCCAGGAAGGGCGTCTGTGAGTTCCCTCTCGAAGGAGGCGGATCATCGCCAGCCTCGGAGAGTAGCTTGCCCCGTAGAGACGGGTGGCGAGTTAATGGAGGGAGGGTTAATCAAAATAAATAGAGGGTATAATTGACTTCCAAATTGGGGAGAAAAACGGTGAAAAATTAGAAACAAAATAAAAAAATTAAAAGTGGTCTTTAATAGTGTTCATTTTCAAACAGCTTTCATGTGGATGTTCAGAACCTATTTGTCCTTCTATATTAAAAGCTACTTTGGGGAAATCATGTTTAGGTGTTTTTGCACAAACTAAATGCCTCTTTAATTTGTAATAGATAAAACTTAACGGTTGAAAGAAAATGTGTAATTATTCAGAACACGTGCACAAACTGTTGCACATAATTTCCCACCGCAAATGTAACTGCTGAGTGAACACATTTTGCATATGTAAGGTATCAAAGAAGAAGACAAACATTCCCAGCTGATAGTCTTGTCTATTATAGTGGCTCTTAGCAAATGACCATTAGAGAGGGGGCCGGAGCTGCCCATCTCTGTGGTGGTGGCCAGCGTGCCCAGTTCAAGCCAGGTGACAGACGTATTCTGCCGTTTGAAGCTGTGCATTGTGAGTTATTTATCGCGGCACACACCGGATTGGAGATGTCAGATTAGCTGAGGGTTTACTTAAATGATTCAGCCCTCGCCGGTTCTCAGCATCTTGATCTGCTCCCAGAAGGTTTCTCCTTCGCCGCTCAGACAAGAATGTGGGTAATAAAAAAGTGTTCAATCAAACTTTCAAAGGGAAAATTGCCTTCAGATGTTTTAAAAAATGGCTGTGATCTCCTAATATCTTCATCTGATCTCAGCTGGGGTTGGAAATGATTTATTGTGTATGCAAGTTCTTTCTCATCTAACACCGAGAAATCAATTTTCTGGAGAGTTTCAACTTTTCGAAAAACAGACTTATCCGCGTGTTTGCAAATTCAGCATTTCCTCTCTGAACCCAAGGAAAGAACTATTGGATGCTGATATCAACAGAACTGAAATTCGCAGAGGCAGATATACTGTATTTAAAGGTAGATACTGCTTGTCTTTGAGGTAATCACCAATACTGACAATAGTTTGATTGTCTAATGGCTCCCCTCACTCACAAAGTACAACATGTAATGTGTATATGCAATGGGGCTTTTGCACATGCCAAGTGTTCAAATGGCATTTTCTGTCAGCTTTTTATACTGAATTTAGTCTTTGAATTGACATTTTCATGATTTTGTATTCTGAGCAGGCAAATACTGCTTTTTGCTGACCCATGCTCTGCTTTGTAGCTCTTAGATGTTGTCAGGCAGGTAGCATTTTCTACAATTTGGAGTGCATAAACTCTGAATCCAGCAAATTTCTGCTATTAATTATTCCCTTATAACAGGTTACTCCTCTGAAAGATAACCCAAGGGAACAAGGAATAGTGTTAGCATAGTGGTTAGGGAGCTGGGCTTGTAACGCAAAGGTTTCAGGTTCGATCCCAGGTGGGGCACTGCTGTTGTACCCTTGAGCAAGGTACTTAACCTGGATTGCTTCAGTAAATATCCAGCTGTATAAATGGATTGCATGTAAAGAAATGTGAAACTGTAAGTCGCTCTGGATAAGTAATGTAATGAAATGCAGTAGACTTTTAAATGCCATACATATATAAATATTTTAGACAAATTTGAATTATTATTAAAGATAATTATACTTTTTTAAACCAAATTCATTGATAGGTCAATTGTTAAGTTAACTGGTGGAATCGACCCTCAAGTCAAAGCAAACTCCAAATAAGATTTAAGATTAAATATGTTTATTCAATAGATTATACTGAAAATAAGAGAGAGAGCCCAGATAAAACCAGACCTTGCCAGAGAATACCCAACTTCCAGTTTCCTCACAAAGGAGCAGAAGAAGAGGAGGGAAAATAGATGGAACATGAACAACCCAGGAACCATTTTACATGACATTTTTTACATTGTTTCAGATTTTATCCCATTTTCTCCCAATTTGGTAGCCAATTCGTTTTTTTCTCCCAATTGGTAGCTGCTATTTTTTATGTCAATCCCCCCCTAGTAATGTGAGTTTGCTGCCGTAGTCCTGCGACCGGTAATGACAAAGGCGAAGTAACGCCTCCTCCGAGACGTCACTCGCCAGGCCGTCGACCGTAACCCGGTACTACAGGGCCACTCCTATCCGTAGCAAACGCCATGTCGGCTTCCCTCCCCCTCCCTGGGGCGGACAGCCAATCACCACCCCTGGTGGCACTCCCGGCCAGAGCCGACTCCGGAGAGATGGGGAATTGAACCCCGGTTTCCGTGGCCAGCGTCGGACGTTGTAACCACTGGACCACGTGGAGGCCCTCACATTTTACATAGCTGCCCTACCACCACAGAACAAAAGAAGAATGTATCTTATTCAAATGAACCAAACAGAATCTGAACTGAAAAAAAGAACTCAAACTCCCCTCTCCTGTCACAGAATATCCTTTCAGATGCTGACCTTGACTGGAAGAGGGTCGAGTTAGAGCACTGGAGGGGTCAGGTTCATTTATGCCAAGGACTGGCTTATCTATGGTCTGATACTGTTACTTTGTCTAAAAGTAACTCTAGCTGGTTGAAAGCAGGGCTCAGCACCCTTATGCTTTCAAAATATTCATTGTATAAAGCCCTTTGGAGGGAGACCAAACATGGACTGTTCTTGATGGAACTGCCTGCTGATGCGCTAGATTGATATTTGCAGTCAACTGATTCAGAGTCGCTTGTCTGTTTTGCCTTGTGTCTCGAACCAGTGCACGGACATCAAGGTCGAGGCGTATGTGCTTTCAACCACAGTTGCCCCAAGTTGTGGATGTCTTAAATTCAGACGACCACCCTCTGTCAAAGTCACTGAGATCTCTTCTTCTAGCCATGGTAGGCAAAACAATGGGCAACTGGGCCTGCCCAGCAATTTTAACCCTAAAAATGTTCATTGCTTAATTAACTCAGGAACCACACCTTTGTGGAAACACTTGCTTTCAATATACTTTCTATCCCTAATTTACTCATGTATTCCTTTATTTTGGCAGATACCTATATTTATTGAACAAATACGTATCTTATGCAACTTTGCAGGTGTAGAGACAGTCTCTCTCTCCTCACTGAAGTGCATTGAACCACTCCTTACAAGTGCGATATATAAATACTTTGCTGTGCTTAACTGAATACCAGTTGCATTTCAAACAGTTGTTGATTTAATGATTTGCCTCAGAGTAAGACGAAATACAGAACATCCAGTCTTGTGTAACGGGGATTTCTTGCTTATCTGCTCCATATGTTTATATATGTGCACATTAATAATAGCACCAAATGATCACATTATGCCATCTTTTGAGATAAGAGGTAGCCTGGTTGGACTAAAATGTAAACTAATTATCAGACACAAATGCTGCACAGCACCAAATGGTTTTCTTGGCACACCCCCTATTGCGTCATCCAACCCATGTTGACACAAAGGCCTTTATTGTAGACCACAAAAATGCTGAACTGGGCGGAGGTGAGAAATATTCTGTTTGTGACAGACGAAAGTAGCGATTCCACTAGTGCCCAGGTGCATTTTTGCTACTGTTCACACCAAAATGGGGCCAATAGTTTGCCACAGACTGCCCACTGCGGCGTCTAGGCTTTAGGGCTCTGCCTGTGCTCTTGGCAAACACATTTACGTTGTGAGATGTTTTAAACACTTCAACAGACGATGTTTCTAAGCTTGAGAAAGGGGAGGGTAAAAACAAACCTTTGAACTGCTAATTGCGCTGGAGCTTGCTTTTGATTGGTTCCCATGATTAAAGAGCATGCCACTTTAAATAAGGATCACCCACCTACATAAGATACCTTTTCACTCCATTGCATCCAGTGAGCTTGTGTTGCATGGGTGTTACTTTGTGCACTTCACATGCTAATTATTACAAATATGGATTCAGATGCCATATTACTTAATGTGGTACATACTGTATAAAGCTGCAGATGGATCATCCTTAAACTTTAATTAAAAATTTAAGCTAACATGCTTATTAATTGTGCATAAAATCTAAATCAAAAAGACGTCCAGGACAATTCGTAGTTGTATTTTAATGTTGATTAGGATAGATCTTAATCAGGTGTAAAATATGTGCACCATGTGCATCGAGCTTGAACAGGGTTTTAAACAGGTCACATTTAGATTTGCGAGCATGCTGAGCAACATTCACATTTTATTGCTTACACTTATAGCAAGCACACTCTTGACAGACCAGTAAATCGAGAGGCCCGTCCAGTCCAGTCAGTTTTGTCCGTTTGAATCATTCACGTTACGCATTTCTCGCGTAATGCTGACAATGACCGCTATCATCCGCCCTCTGCATACATCAGTCATGTTCTCAGGCAGCCATTGCTATCGGCTTCTTGCAAGTTTTAATGATTTAATCTGACTGACTAAATTCTATAATCCAATAGAACGTTGCTGGTAAGTAAATGCTGCTTCATTATCCCCGGGATGAATGATGGATTTATCTTTCCACCACAGAAGAGAAAGATGGCGTCCAAGCATTGATCAGAGCGATCCCTCCCCCCCACACACACACCCCAGCACAGTGCAGTGATCAGCCGTGTTCTCATCTCAATGAGCACCACTTTAGATTTAATAGGAATCTCATTGGTCATTCTGGGAGGCCCCGGAAAGAACGGCTGGCTATTATCTCTTTGTCATGCGTGTCCGTGAATCGCACTTTGGGCTACTTTGTTCATATGACGGCCATTTCAAGGCACGGTGAACTCCTAAATCCATGAGTTTAGTCACTCTTTTCTCTTCATGGCTCTTTAATTACCTCCACGGCCAGCGTTCTCTGATAACAGGGGTCTGACGTTCTCTGGGTGCCTATACGTAGGGTGGATTGAGCAATGCTCGTGGATTTATTTGATTTGTGCCCCGATAGTAGCGATTTGCAGCACAAACCAACACTGTGAAACACATCTTCATTAATTTCATTATCACACGTGTTTGACCATTCCTATTTGTATTTGTTTGCATTACAGTGTGTACGGACAAGCACGTCACACAGTCCTAATTTACAGACATATGAGGAAAAAACATATTTTGAGTAAGTCTCTTAATTTTCCTCTCCATGACAAATGCACAATCTGTGAACGCCTTCTCATTCTGCTTCTTTATTTATAGATCTCTATTTTTTTCGAAAGCGTCCGCCTTTTGCCTTCTGCATATTCCTCTCCCGATCTGACGCTAAATACATCCTTCGCATATCCAGATGCTTGTTGTAACGCTAATTGCAATCCTCCTTAGCATATTAGTGAAGCCTCAATAATTAACTTAGTCATTAAGCTTAAACAGGGCACGGAGAGAAAAAGAATATTGGTGCAACATTTCGAGGCTGCATTGTTTTTGCATTTGCTTTTTGTTTTCTGCAAAGTCACAACATTCACGTGATATCGTTCACCCTGAAAACACTGGTATGGTAATCGTGACCGTGATTATTCATCGTAGGGAGGCTGGCTGGTTATGAAGACCTCACACAGACAGCTTGTAAATACAGCACCGAAATAAATAATTTCTAAAATATACGTCACAGGACCTCTTACATAAAACATAAATGTTTAATATGCTCGACAATCTCAGCAATAACCTGTTGGCGCACGTATTCTAATTGATTAAATGAGGGCATCTTATATTCCGCCAGATAATTGCTTTCAGATGCATTAATCAGAATTATAGATAGTCTCTCCCGTCGCTGGCGCTAACGTCTGCATGAATATTATTTATGCGCTTGAGCAAAGGGTCCCTTATGTTTGTTGATTCTTACACACAGGGGAGCTCTATTGATTTTCTGTGTCCTTTATGGATACGATCTTAACTGTTCCCATTTGCATGTTCTCGGTATGACACTACGCTCTGGCTTAATGTGCAAATCCCAAAAGAAGGCAACAACCGATAATGCGCAAGGTCAATGAATGTCAGAATATTTTTTTGAAAAAAAAAAAGACCATTAAAGCAAACTCCTGACCACGCCAGTGCCGGTAGCCCTGCTAACCAGTTCTCACGATGAGAAGGTGAAGCCCTGCAGTGCAATACTGGCCATACCATCACCCAGGGAGAGAGGGTTTCAATCAGCAGGGTTTTCCCTACCTAATCTTGCAGGAACAGCTGCACATGGTGGTTCTCTGTGGCTTGGTAGCGCGTGGCGTTGGCAACGCTTAGGTTGTGGGTTCAATCCCCACTGGGGCCACATATAGCCTACTGAAAATGTATATATTCACTACTGTAAGTCGCTTTGGATAAAAGCATCTGCTAAATGGCGTATATTATTATATTAACATGAAGTTTACACCTCTGATACAATGACCATACAGGTCAGCTAGCGGGGTGCAGAGTGAAAAGAAGCGGTGGCTAGCAGAATTTCAACAACGGTTCCACCCTCTACGTATGCTGATAATGGTCAGAATTCTAAAGCTAAGCTAAAGACAGAAAGTGTCGGCTTTAGTGTTTTTACCCCAAATGCATGCGGTACCTCAAAAATAGATACAGACTTCGTGAACCCATCAAGTGAAACTTCTATTTGGAGATACTTGTCGAAACACATCGCCCCGGCCCGCCTTTAGCATTAAGCTAAACGAATAACAGGAGCTTTGGCATCGCCGCTCCGGAAAGGCGGCCCTGTGTGTCGCCATCCATGAAATGGTGGCGGGAGAAGGTACGCGGAATGTGAAAGCGTTTGTGATTGACTGCGGCTACGGCCTCGGCCTCTGCGCTCCCGCCGCAGCGAACGCGACGTGCCCGCACCTGACACTCTCTCTTAGAAGATGAGAAGGCAAATGAGACGGCGGCGGTGATGTCCCCGGCAGCCGGTCCCTCGGTAGTTTGTCTGCGTCTCTCGGGGGGGGGCCACGGCCCCTCTCTGACAAGATGGCTGCACACCGGAGCGCGCTGATAATGTGACAGGGGCTCTGGTTTTTTAACAGCCTCCACTGAGGTCAGTGAAAGTGGACTTTAAACATTAAGAGGCACGGCAGCAGAACTGGCAAGATTTAAGCCCTCGTCTTTTTTTTTTTTTTTTTCCTGACAGAAGGCAAACGTAAATGTCAGAAGCAGATACGGGAGGGTCCGGATTAGGATAAATGAGCGGCAAATCTATGCTGACAGGAGAAGCCCAAGAAAGTGAGACGCGCGCTTATCAAGGCGCTTGGGCTTGTGAGGAGGCGATAAGCTCGACAAAGCTCTTTTCGAAACACCATTATTGTCCACAATACACAAACCTCATTACATGCACCGCGAGTGGATCTCGCAGGAGGAAGGCACGTCTACTTATAGCGCTCACCTCAAAACACTGCAAGCAACACCGTATTTTGGACGTGGCCCAAATTGGATCCAACGGTATCAGTTAATTAAAGCAAGCTTCATGCCTCGCATTTGTATTTTGCTTGTTTGCCAAGCTTGCCTGTAGATGCAGATTGCTTGTCCGTGGGCTTAATGCAGGAAATTGGCCTCAAGTCCCAAAATACACACAAAATGAGAAATGCAACGCAAAAGCAGACTGCAATTCTGGCGTTCAGGTGCCTAAGAGTATGACTGTCGAGTAATACTTTAGAATGAATGTATTTTGTGCTGTGTACCGAGAATGCTGTTGTGCAAGCACTGAGGCCAAGGCCAATATCTGACAGCACAATATTCATCCTGATAACAATGTGGCTGATGCAGAAGTGGCAAACATAGGGAGGGAAGGGGGCGGGCAGGCGGGCGGGCGGGGGGCAGGCGGGGGGTCGGGGGGTAGAACCCTGGAAGAATCATGCGATTCCTTGGCTCTCCGACCACAACATAATGTTGGATTTCACAACTCAAAACAATACGGAACAGGGAATCCATTGGAGTGCCTGTCTTGTAGGCTGCTATAATTATGACACAAAGGAGCCAGGGATATTGTTGGCACCTGTTTAATTCATTTATTCATGAATGTAATTGAAATATTAACACCCCTGACAGACATGGGAGGCTAAGCTGCAGGCTAAGAATCTCTTCATTTTTCACTTAGCACAAATGTATAATATTTTATTACATGTGTCTCTGATGCTTCTTTCCATAACCTTTATGATATTTCTCATTTATAAATTCAGTTCAACAGATGTCGTACACTGTACTGAAATGACCTCTGAGAGCATTGACACTGGTCCACATTTGAACGTTGAGCAGAATATCTGATTTTAGTCAGCCAAATATAAATATTTCATTACAAAATTTTCATATTTTAAATGAAAATACTTTTATTACCCGCTGCACTGGTAAAAGCCACTAGGGTTTACTGGAATCACAAAGTAAATCACAAACAGCTAAAGAAATGTCATCAGTCAGTGTTGAACTGCAAGCTCTGTAGATTACTGAGAAGATGAATTATTAGTGTGGCATTTGAGAAAAAAACTATTTGTAGCACAATTTGTAGTTTAAAGGTTCGCTTTTACAGCTCACTTTCTCAAGCTGTAAAACGTCCCATGTTAAAATATTCTCAACACCGAAGAATGCACCATAGTAAAGTCAGTAAAGGTGTTCTCCGCGAGCACAGATAGTCTTATAGCTTAGCTCCCCCAATGGCTAGGCAAATACAAAATAAATAGATAAATCATTAGATGACCAGTCACTCCAAGCTCCGTAAGTGAAACGTCACTTCCTCGATTAACCCCTTGAAGTTGTTGTAATGTGAGTGATACAAAGCACTTCGATGTCACCTGGCCATTCAAACCGTCATGCACTTTGTGAAACGTTAGTCAGGGCTTGACTCCCTTGCAAATCTCCCACTTCCATATTATTTCATGGTCATATTTTTCCAGTCTTAATTTATGCCACATTGTCCTCTCAACTTAGAATTGACGACAAGATAAAACAAAATGGAGGGCTGTTGGAGGGCTGCATGTTCTGTGCAAATGCTCCATGGCATCCCTGTCAGATATAGCTAACTCTTAATTTAAAATGTAAATGGCAAAGTACTGGATAAACTGAAGCAGGATTGCTCAGATTGAACTAGTCAGATCTAGAAAGCAGTGCAATATTCCTGGTGGTAAAGTGGAAAAACAATATGCTCATAATTGCAAACGGTTGATGTTTTCAATTCTTCAATGAGACTTATCTCAGAGGAATGTGGATTAATATGAAATACATAAACCTAATCTCTAGTAAAAACTTTCATAATGTCCCCCTCCCACTCTGTAATGCTAGGACAAAATCAACAGAAGGCTACTAGCAACACTGGCGAATTAATATTTAGCCTAATACTGTTTCATTATATCATATTTTAGTCCACTCTGTGGGTAGGACCCTCAGAATTTCTGTCGATTTTTGTTGCCTTTCTGGCTTCAACACCAAGCAAATTCCACAATGGCTATTGCTCTGTGTAAGCTACATCAAGTGAATTGTTACCAATCAACACAAGATCGCGCGATCGCATGAAATTGCATGTGTCACATTTAAGGCTTAAGACTTAACAGCTTTGCATCATACACAAATGATTACTAGCATGGATGCAATGACTTAAACAACATACGTCACAGATGAGACTTTATACAGCTGGGTATTTGCTTAAGCAAATCCAGTTCAGAAAATAATCCAAAATCTATTCTTAAGGTAATTTGTTTTAGTGACTTGGTTCATACTTTCACACTGTATCAAAATTGCGAGCATTACTCTACAATTGAATTAGGTGTGAACGGGGTTTGAAAACCAGTAGCTATAATTTGGTGGTATTTTGCTCCCAGAAATGTCCCTATGTGAAAGGAGCAGGACAGATTCTGGCTTTTGTACACATTCACCCTCTTTGAAATCAGACAAAATATTGATGGTGCAGGTGCAGACACTGTCTCCCGAAGCCCACCAAGGACGAATGTTTGTGCTGCCTCACAGCGAGTGAGACCAACCACATGCATATTCCTGCATTTGTGAACATGAGCCAGGAACTCCAGCAGTGGGTAGTATCCCCATTCGGCAGTGGGTAGTATTGCTTCTCCAGTGTATTCGAATGAGCTAAAGTAAATACATGCAAATAAATACACGTTCTCTGAAGCATTGCTTTCAACTTCTCTTTTGATCTAAAACAACCGTGCACAATTAGCATAAACACTTAAAAGAAAAAGAAAAATGTACTGGAAAGCAATGTTAAACAACACTGGTTTCTTTGTAAACATTTTAAAAACAATGCGCTGTACAATTTATAAGCATATAAATATATGATATATAGGCCACTATATATAGTTTTTCCTGTTTTCCTCCCAATTTGGTAGCCAATTACACCCTCTATTTATTTAGATTTACCCTCCCCACACCAGTCCGCCGCTCTATGAGGCAAGCTAATTCTCAGAGGGCAACAAACTCTGCTTCCTTCGAGATGGAATTTGCCCACCCACGTTCCTTACGTGCTTCACGGTGACCCTCCCCCCTCCCCTGGGGCGGACAGCCAAATGCGGACAGCCAAATGCAGCCCCCGATCAGGGCTAACGACCAGGGCCGGTCTGGTAGAGATGGGTTTCAAACCGCGTTCCTGACAGGCAGCGCACACTGTTTCGGACCAGCCAAAATACCATGCGTTAGACCACTACACTATCCGCCGCCCCCTATAACACATTTTAATAATAAAGTATCATTAATGGTTTCCTGCATTCCCTCATCCTGTCCAAGTAAATGGTTTGAGTTGAGCTGCTCTGACCCAGTGTGTTTCTACAATCAAAAATAGAAATTCATCCTTAAAAGGGGCATGCATATGCAAGGGTAGACAAAATGAGGGAAACACCAAACAATATATTCATATTTATTAACTAATAAGGAATTGGGCTACCCTTTGCCTTTAGAACACCTTCAATCCTTCTTAGAATACTGTTATACTAGTTTTTAACTGTTTCTAGTGGAATTTTGGACCATTCTTCAAGAAGGAAAGCCAGTTTCTTTGAGAGATGAAGGCTGGTGGAAATCTACTCTACATTCCAGAATTTCCCATAAAGTTCAATGATGTTTAGATCTGGTGATCGGGGAGACTATAGAAGGTGTTTGACTTCATTCTGGTGTTCATGAAACTGCTCCTATATCCATTTAGTAGTGTGTATTGGGGCGTTATTGTCTTGGAATATGGGATCTTGAGAAAACAATGTTTGCACCTGGTCGCCTAAAATGGCTTCGTATTCCTTGGCCATAATTCTACCATGCAGTAATAATCGTACCCAATGACTCCCACAAGATGGCTGCCCATACCATGAGAGATCCACCACCATGTTTTTAAGATTTTTTTCCCATTTTTCTTTCAATTTGGTAGCCAATTGTACCCTATTTCTAATGAGACTATCCCTTCCCTCATACTACAAGTTTGCAGCTGCATGAAACACATGTCTAGACTGCTTTTTAATTGTGATCTAGTCCAAATTTTCTTTTTCATTTGGTGTTTCCTTGATGTTTTTTTTGTCTACCCCCGTATATACACTGCATAATATACATACATAACCTACACATGTGTGTGCGTGTGCATGTGTGTGTATGTGCATAAAATGTATCGTACAAAACCATTTTTCTTCTGCCCACCCATTAAGTGAAATAACGTAAAACAAATAAGCTTTCAAATCATTGATCTGGCAGTTTGTGGGGAACAAATATGGAGCATGGAGTGTTTTTATTGACATTTAGTGAATCCAGATGAAAATATTCTGTTTGCCCTGTTCAGCATTCTAACATCCAAGCTACGCACATGTGGCACCGTGCCAGAGGCTGCAGCAACAAAAGGTTTCGGGAGACTTCAGAAGGGGGCGATCCCACCCTGGGCCAGAAAAGAGCAGTCTCTCCAACAGGGAGCCGCACAGCTAGCGACCCGGTCCACTCGCGCTTCGCGGGCTAGCCGACGGCAGGTCTGGCATGCTCTGCGTCAGCGTTGGGTAGATTCGATGGAGCGTCGGTGGAGGGAGGGGAGAGGGGGCGTGGGGAAAGACGGAGCCCCATGTGCTCTGCTGGCACATGCCGTCGCCATGCCAGCAGCGAGGAAACACCACCCACTGGGACGCAGGGGCTGGCAGCCTCGCTCACTCCTGAGGCTGTGCTAAAAAAAAAAAAACCCCACAGAGGTGGAGCTGCCATGAGCGATCAGAGGGGGGAGGCTGCAGCGACGGCTGCGCTCTTAACGTGCGGAGGGACTCTCCACGGGGGGATTGCATGTTTGCGAGGCCCGTGGCCCATGCAGTCCTGTCACGCTCCCGTCATCTCCCAGTGCCCACGGCTCTGCTTCTACAAGACGTACAGTTCGCATGCCACTTGAATCCCACTCTCTTTTATTTTCCTCTCTCTCTCTCTCTCTCTCTCTCTCTCTCTCTCTCTCTCTCTCTCTCTCTCTCTCTCTCTCTCTATCTTCATGTTCTTTCTCTAGCATACAATGCGGACCGTTTTAGAGCGCCGCTCAGTAGGATGCTAACCTTTTGGGAAACATCTTTTCAAATATCGTCTTAATCATTATGAGGATAATGCGTCAGGCACTTTACTTGTTAAGTTAGAGATCTTGATGCCATTCAGATCCCACTGCTATTGTGTGATCTATTTTTTTGGTCCCGTATCTTCTTGTGTTTGTGAAGAAATATTTGCATACCCATCCGTGTTCCTGACAATCCCATTGCTTTTAGGAAATGGATTTTAGTAAATAAATCCATAAAGAAAGATGTTATCACTCTCTACCAGTCTTTTATGTGTTGCTCATCAAGGGTATGAATCGTTTTGGAGTACTGTATGTTGTGTATATCCTACATTTTCAGACTTTTTGCCACAATACCTTTGGTCCTAACAGGGTCGGACATGTGAAATTATTCTGTATTTCTTTCTAACAAGGCTGTCTCTCCTATTTTGTTCTAACTGCCATATAACTGATTAATAATTGTATAACTAGGCATGTTTTTTTCTGAGATGAGGTGCAGAGTTGAGCCGACTCATTAGCCAATGACGTTTTAGCTTTGAACCCGCCGTTCACCTTTTGTCATATTTGTAACTACATACACTTCAGCTCTGCTGAAATTGGACAGGCAAGTAGCTCCGCCCATTCTAGCACCTACGGGATATCCGTCTGTGATTCGAATTTTTGTCAGCAGTCCAAACAGTAAAATGAAATGAATCAATGAATGTTTTCATTTGCTGAATTCAAATAATTCGAATAATTCTTGTAGCCCTGCCAGATTTGGACAAATCTTACGAATCTTTTCATGATGTTTTCATGACGTAAATGTTTCGCTTTAAAATGTCCTACATTTTTGTGCAGTAAATTTGCATAACACATTTGGCTCACTTCAGAAAACACAAAGCGCTTTGTATTGTTTGGGGGAGATATTGCTCAAGGCAAACGACATGCGACAGCTTTGTTATTTTACACGTTAAAAGAAATATGCAGAGGGGGTTATGTCCAACATCAGAGTAAGCATGGCCGCTGGTGGCTAAATGGCAAAACAAAACAATGTAACAGCCATGACCTTTTTAAGAATGCAGAAATATTCACATCCTTAGACTGCACAGACCATAATTCCAGTCCAGTATGTTTGTGAGTAACCTTTGCAATTGACCATAGACAAAGAGACGGAAAAAAAAAACCCCCTTCTGATTTTAATCCCACATCAGTTGTATGAAATATCCAGTCCGGTCAAAGGGAGAGCCGGCACTGCTAAGAAGGAGAGAGCAGGATTTAGTCCCATCTAACTTTCGCTGAATGCTGTGATAAACTGCTTGTGGAATCCAAGCACAGTCTCTGTATCTAATCTGTAGATTTGGCAATTGCAGAGATTATGTGTTTCTGGTTGGGGGGGGGCGGTGGGAGGATCAGCCCTTTGCCTCCACAGACCACTGAGAGGAGAGACCAGGCCATGTTTCCCACAGAGGTGGGGGGGATTTCATTACCGCTGTGTGACTGACTGGTATACGGGGGTCAATAAAGCCGCGTTCTCATTTAGAAAAGCCGTGACCACTCTTAACTGCAGGGGATTGGCGGGGCCAAATACGCGTTATGACTCGAGGGGTCAAACGATCACAAGTAATTAGGAGGGAGGTTAAATATTTGGATTCTCCACTACTTCTGCTAGTAACTATACCCTGTGTAAGTGTAAAGAGTTCCTTTAATGGCCCCAAATTATTATATATCACAGTGTGGAAGGCGTCGGTCTGGACAGGGGAATCGGGGGCGATCGACGGCCATGCCTACCGGCAGAGCAGCCAGCGCACACACCTGTGGGAGGTTTTCTTGATGTGTCAGAGCGCTTAAATCTGCTCTGCTTTTTCAGTAGGGGGCTGGAACCTGGGAGTGTAACACCCGAGGGAGAGAGAAAATTGGACGGAAAAGTCTCAAAAGACGCAGTTTAAATCCGGGTTGTGTTGTTCACGGTTTTATTTTGTTTGTTGTTTTGATTTATTATTTTGTGTCCCTAACCCGTGAGGGTGGTGGTGGAGGATATTTAATTTATTTGATATTTCATGTGTATGCTCTCTCTCTCGCTCCCTGTCTCTCCCCTGGGGGATAAGGGAAAATAAAATGCCAGCCTGCCGACGGATTCCCTCCACTCCCTGCATCCTGCTGTTCTGCTCCAATCCGGGCTGTGTCGCACGACGTGTGACAGACAGCAAACAAGAAGGGACAAAAAAATCAAGGGACAGGAACAAAAAGATATATCTATATAATACAGGTTCTGTACCATTATATAATTTTTTTAATAGTACAGTGTGGCCTTCCCCTTCTGAGCGCAAAAACGCCCATGAATTTCCCCTCAGCACTCGTGTGTTTTTGTTAAGCGCAGTCCAATGACATAAGAAACCTTGGTTGAATCCGGGAATTGCCATCCCTCTCGCAACCCTTGCAATCATTGTGTTCCAGTAGCCTATAGTACATTTATTTTTAGCTCAATTCAATTTGGTTCAATGCTTCTGCTTCATTTCACTTCCTTGTGTACACTGTGTAAACACAGCGTCGGGTCCACTCTCTGTAGCAGGATACAGTTTTATGGATTTTGTACTTACCCCTATATGTAATGCGTTTAGCCACTGATTTGGGGAACTGAGGCGAGGCGTTCCTGCAAACTGAGCCCTGGATTCATCGAGAGCAACGCTGCCCTGTGCAGGAGCGCGCGCGTCGCGTCTGTCCGAGAGCACAGCGCCTGAGCATCGCTTCTCGTCTCAGAAGGCTTGCACGGGGAAGGAAGGCCGCGCGGCGGTCGGTGTGTGTGTCTTGTGCCGGGCTCCGCGGTCCCGGAACGAAAGGCTGGCTTGTGGCCGTCAGTCGGCCGGACCGGAGCGACGCTGTCTTTGCAGGAGGCGGGACCCCTCTCGCTCCTCTGCACATTCCACACCGCTGAGTAAAAAGAGTGGAAACGCTGCTGACGTTCCCATCAAGGAAAACACACCCAGAGCGCTTTTCTGAACTCGAGGCTCGCTTGCGAGACTTTAACATTTCATACAGAAACGGTTAATGCATCACCTCACCCCAACCGCGTCTCCGGATTACTGATTTATTTATTGAATTGAACTGACATAACGTTCCAAGATTCGCTCTTATCCTTTTGGGTATAGCGTCGAAACAACATTGTTTAGAAATGTCCTGTTATTTTACATTTTTACATCTTTTGCATTTAGCAGACGCTCTTATCCAGAGCGACTTACAAGATGCGCATTAATACATGGTAGGAACAATCGTAGTTTGCGCACGAGATCAGTGCAGTAATGCAGCGATAGACATCGTTGTATGCAGCTGCGTACCACACCTGTAACACTGGGAAGAAAAAGGTTAGTAGTTAGTTGGGCAGGGATGTTATGTACTGAGTTCATTTTCTGAAGCGAATCCATAAGGTAAAGCTACAAGGGATCAGTTGAACGTGAAAGGATACTGCCATATGCAAACAGTGACGAGTGGCGATCTCTGCAGAAACGTAAGGGGATCTCTCTCTCTGTCGATCTTAACGTCGGAGATACTTTTCTGCCTCCCGTCAATGGGGAATAGAGCACATTACGTTTCCGAACTCTCTAATGTTCACCTAGACGTCCATTAGCAGACACGCCTGGGCATCCGAGTTCCACGTTTTTCCCCCCACACAAATCACTTTCCATAAACCACAGCAGCGTGGCAGCTCAGCCTAAGATGCATTTTGCAAAGTGGTACAAGTAACGGATGGATAAGATGAACGCCCAGAGAACCCACACGAATGCACGTGCTTCCTACAGGACGGGCGCCTCGTCACATGATCCTGGGGGAAAGCCCTCCTCCCTTCCCCCCCCATTTCAGCTGTTCCACTCCGCGCTCACGCATGTGACTCTGCGTCATGCCATGGGCGAGCGGTCCCGTCTCGAACATGGAGCGGTGCCTCTCGCTAACCTCACTCTCGAGAGCATCGACCAACAGGGTTTAAAAATGAGACCGGGCCAGGAGATTACCGTAAAATAAAATAAGATAAAAGATGAGTAGGGCTGGAAAGCGGTGAGATCAATTGGTGTGGACTGTGTGCAGGGGAAGTGAAGGGGACCCTCAACATGGCGATTCAGTGCAGGAATAAGAGCCATGCGTGAAAAAATAGGGGGCTGTTTTAGGAGCGTTTAAAATTCTGGAGCACCATGCAAAACGCAAACGGGGAATCCCAATTGTGTATCTCCCTGTTTTGTGCAGGTTCATATATTTTATTTATTTATTAGTTAATTTGTAAGGGACAAGCACAGAGAACATTGACAGCCACAGGAGCAGCGCCCGATGCACTGTGCATGTAGCCTATATAGCCGAAGCTCATTTCCAACACCAGTCCCTTGATGGGCATTGATAGTTCAATCAATCAATAAAATTACATCGTTACCGCTTAACATCAGTGCACACAATGACCGAAAACAACAACAGCAACAACAACCATACATGACATGACAAAAAACAACAACAACAAAAATATATACGTATATATAAAATTGATTTGGGGGCTTAGCAGAGGACAGCACGTTGAACATATTTCCAACCAAACGTATTTCCCTGAGAGCTCCAGGTTAATCACAGGGATGATTTTTAATTTCACACAGTATTACTGATCCCGCCCGACTGGGCCGGCTGTGAAGTGCAACATGTAGGGCAGGGCCTCCGACGCGGCTTAGGGCGGCCCTACAGAGATGCGTGTTAGTCATCTCTAAAAGTAAAATGGTGAGAAAATCCCCCCCGTGCAGAGATGGCGGACCGTGTCTTTGGCATCATGCTTTCCCGGTGTTGGGATTCCGGTGAGTTTTTCTCTCCCTGATAGATATCCCCTCACGATCTCATTAGCATAACCCGTGGGTGCTTCACTCCGCGCCGTGTAACCGGAGGAGAGATGGATCGCTCACTTTTTGCACATCTTGTTACATAAGGTTATTAATGGCACAAGCCCCGCTGCCTTACACAAAGAATTAAATTATGTCGATTTGACCTACATGTCAGGAAATATAAATAATCACTGTGTGCAAAGCCCATGGGAGAGAAAAATAAGAGCTTAGGTAAATCACGCATGCCTCTCACAGTGTTTAGATAGCTCAAATTAGCTGTTCAAATGGGTTGTGAATGATTCAAAACAGGCAGTTTGTTTCCCACGGAGTGGGGGTGGGGGGTTGGTGAGCCGAGCGTTTGAGGGGACCGCGTCTGCAGCTATCCCTGGGAGGAGCAGAACATTTCTAATGTGGCGCGCGCTTTGAATTCGCCGCAACGCAACGAGCGTGTGCCTAATTGCACGGCAACGGCGTCCTGCAGGAGGTTCCTGAGTGCTAGTCGCCAAAGCACCGACGTGGGGGGCCAGGTCCTGAGAGAGATCGTACACTCTGCAAGTATGCAAATTCAATTTGAGAATTGTCATACAGTCCATTTGTGAAATACCAAATGCTGTCGTCATGGAAACAACTGCAGCAGACACATATCTCCGCTCCGTAAGACTTCAACCTTTTTTATGCCGAATTCAGATTGAAAGGCAAACGCGTGCGTGGCTACGTCTTGACGGCACGCTCACCGGCGGACCACTGTTGATCTTGAATGACATTAGGTGCTGTTGTCTGTTTGCTTCGCGCGTAACAGAGTTAAGTGAACCCCTTAACGGTTTCGCCGTTGCCGTGGACGATGTGGCATCGACTGAGACTCGACGGAGGGTTCCCCTCCGCCGGATGTTGCCCGCCACGAATACCGCCAAAATGCACCTAGAAGACGCGTGCCACGCGGCACCTAGTCCCGCCGCTCCAGTGACGAAGAACATGTGTACGTTGGCACGGATGCCCTTAAAGGGTCCACGTCACCCGTTGTTCCCGTGAAAGACACGAGCCCTTGATCTGCTTCATGTGCGCCGCCGCTGTGTCCCCGCTTCGATGATTAAGGGCCCTTATTAAGCAGCGGCGCTCCGCTAGCGAGACGGCAAAGGGATGAAAGCGAGGCGGCGGCTTCGCCCTTGTGGTCCCGTTGCCGAGCTGAGGAGCCGGGGGAAACAGGAGGAGAGCGAAAGACATGCCAAGCTTTCTGCGCTCTCCCGCTAATCTGTGTTTGTGCCCACGCGCCTCCTCCCACACTGTTGCAAATCCAACGCTACTGTAACATCCCCCCCAACTCGAATCGACCCCCTCCCCTGGCAACACACACACACTGAGAGATTTCACTTCAGAGTCCTCTGTAATGTATGTGAGCGTTGCACAGGCACCCGGCACTCAGAGGCAAGAAAAAAGCCTTCCCATTGATTCAGAGAGGAAATAAAACGGAGGAGAGGAGCGAACGCGTTCAAATTCAATACTGACATTGACCGGCTGGACGAATGAAGTATTGCATCCGGGCGTCCGCCATGGATGGAGGCACTCCTTGACTGATTAAAATCGTTTTTTAATGAAATCGAATACCTGCCATTCTCAATCAATGCAGTCAAATACCTGCTATTCAGTACCCAGGACTGTGATTCTTGAGGTCTAGCCGATACTGGATTACAGAGTAGCCTTTAATGTCAGCCATTTTTTTAGGTGTTGTATTGGATGGTATACTAGGTTGATCTTCACCGTTGATGGAATGTAGCAGGAGAAACGTAACAACAGGAGGATAATTTGTGATGGAATGACCGTAGACACGCCATTTTTGATAAGTTCCTCTACTAGAATAATACAAACAAACTGATGAGCTACAGGAAGAGCAATGCAGATGATAGATTATGGGCTGGGTGCTTTTCGAACTCTTTACTTGAGTCAAAGTAAACTTATTTGGAAACAGTCAGGCCCAGGATTCTGATATCACAACTTGTTATTAATTGAGGTTTTATGCTAATTAGGCCTTTCCCCTTGCAATTTGTACATTAGAAACGATGTGGTTGCCTCGGCTTCAATGCTGATGATTAAAATGCAATTAAAAATGTAAACAGACGATGACTTACCTTTTTTATCTACACACATTAGTATTGGAACAATAGTGCTTATGCTCTGTCTAATTTAGATGTACTGTTGGTACGTTATATCCCAGTAGAAGTTAAATGCACTCTTCTGGCTAAATACCAGCAATGCTCCGTTACAGGACCAATGACTAATCTCACCATGGCATTTTTGTTTCTTAATTTAATAGCTGCTTTTCCAAGGTTTCAGATTCATGTTAGATGTAGAAGTAGCGGTGTCAGATGTTAATAGCATCGAATATGTGTGGAAAAGATCAATTTGACCAAATTGTGATTCTATCAATGAATAGCCAGTGCAGTTTTCCGATCATCGTTCTCAGATCAGTTGACTTAATGTCTCATAAAATATATCTACATGCATTTTTGAAAACAGACAAAATCACTGCACTGTAAATACGCCCCGTGATTGTCTGAGCTGTTTGTGCAAACGCCCATCTTGGAGGCCATCATTTGAATTGAGTTTGGAATAAGATCGCCGTGAGTTACGATTGCGCTGACCTTCGCAATTGCATTTGGAGCTTTCCGGCGAGCCTCTCTTCATTATCGGTTCCAAATGGATATGTCTAAAGGCCCCTACCGAATAGGCTGCAGTCTGACTTTTATTAGGACCCGGGGGGAGGGGGAGGCCCTTCATGAATGGATTTTCAAGGGTCTTAGGGGAGAAACAGGCTGTCAAACTGAAGTCAAAATGGAGACAGAGCATGGGAGCTCTGGGGTGGCACATCTAGCTAAAGCGCGAGGGCTTGGAGAGGCGATGCCCCTCACAGTCCTGACAAACCCGCTCCCGTGGGGCAGTGCATAATTGGCCGTAGCTTCACCCAGGGAGGGAGGGCGATTAAGGAAATAGCAGTTTGATGGCTGCGGTCTGCCTGTGCCAGCTGGATTAGTCGTGCAGTCCTACGGTGATCAATTGACGGAGGACTTCGCAGTACGAAAACTGGCCTACGGTCACATCGAATAACTTCAAATTGAGGGAATAGAAAAACGGGCCAATGAGAAGACGAAAAAAAAAAAAGCACACAGCATAATGCTGCTATACAGTGTAATATCGTTCCCTATTTCCCTCGAAAAGGACTGACGCCTCTCTCTCGAAAATTAATTTGTATCGTGCAGACACAGTTTTGAAGTTGTGTCCAATGGAGCCTTCCGAAAAGTCACGCACATTGACGTGCGCCTGGCGCAAGTGGCTCGACTGCATGCTGCTACTGTCGGCTGCTGCCACCTGTGACACGCAAGATGTTACTGTTCCCCCAATTCCTTCCTTCTCTGCTGCACTGCTCCAATGCAGCTTACTCAACAGTGTATTTCAGTCCAGCCACAATGAGAAAAGAAATAGGTACGCTTTGTGGAAATAAAATCATGCCAAAGTGGGGGTGCAACAGCAAAGCCTGAGGTGTATTTTATGCAAGTGGTGTCACTCTTCTGTGCCATTCGCAATGACATGCTTTATTGAATGTGGCGTAGCATGTGGTAAATCAATAGATTTTGGGCTGGAGAGTGATGACTTGGGGCAGGTGCGCACAGCCTTGTTTTGGATGATGAGCTTTTGCAGGTAGTTTCTCAGCTCCCCCCGAATTTGCATGTAAACTTCTGGAGCCAAGTAATACGAAAACCATCTGCTTAGCCTGTTGAGGTTTTGATTAGATTTTTTTGTTGCTGCAGGTACTGTGCAATGCATAATTTCAAGGGTTCTTATGAGAGGAGAGGGGGGGGGGGTGAAATGCATTGTGGGAGCTGACTCATTGTCAAGATCTACAAGCCACAGAACGGCTAATGGGAGAGCCCCCGTCGTATCTGCTGCATCCTGCTCCATAAATCCAGTTTGGCTGCTCACCATCGCTGAGTGAAATTAATTAAGCAGTAAGCTTAATAGCCTGTTTTCCAAGAGCATGCTTACACTTTTGCATGGACATTTCTGAATTGCAAGTGGTGAACAAAAAAATGGAAACACCCATGTAAAGTCACTTAATAGGGCGTTGGACCACCACGTGTGGCCAGTAAGGCATGTATGTGCTGGTATGGTATAATGTACCTGAATCTAGAATTCTGAATGAGGTATACAACACTACATTTCCATGAGAAACTCATGTTTAGTTGATAATGTTGACAATGCTGTATCAGGCGTCATTCCAGAATATCTCATAAATGCTTGATTGGGTTCAGGTGACTCAGAGATCTGATGAGTGAGAAGACAACGTTGAGGAAGATATTCTTAAAATGTAGTTATCTAAGCTACCAATTACTCTACATTGGAAGGAGCTACTCTACAAGCTACGGCAAAGCTACCTTACAGCTACAGCTAGCTACACAAATGCTGCATCCCAAAGCTTTTTCCTTGCTTCCTCGTTCCTTACCCTTGTCTACTTCATGATGTGTCAGAATCAGAGGAGACAAAGGGTAGAGGGTGAGGGAAATGGGTAAAAGGGATTTTAGTTACAATGCTCCAGAGATGGGAAACACAACACACTCCTGCATCACACGATGGTAGTATGTGTATCCTTTGCGGAAGAGGTTTTCAGGGCTGTGTGATGATTGGCCAATGCCTTTCCATCAGAAATCTATGTACGGTAAGAAGGGTGTTGAGTAAAAGGGTTAAGCTAGACAGGGAAATTGTCACGTGCGAGTGGTATTGTTCAGCGTCGCAGCAGTGAAAGTGAATAAATAAAGGATGCGGTATAATTTACCTTATATAGCCTATTACTTGCCAAGTAATTAATGCATGAAAGAAACATACGAGGAAAGACCACATTTATAGAGCTAGCTAACAGTAATATCTAGCCTTGTTGATCAAAAACTCACCTGAATATGTGTTCTTATATTTGTGTTTGTTGTCTTTGCTGTCCAAAGTTGTTTTGCTCTTGGTTGCACAGCTCACGTGTGAACACAATACCTATATCTGTGGAACTGGTTGAGGTCATACATTTCCTTAAGTAGGGCCAAGGTGATTGGTAAAGGAGATTCTGTGTCCATATGTTCCATGACCCAATAAACAGTCTGTGGAAAGCGTATGCTGAAAGTAAGAAAACAGGTGGAGCCAACTGGAGACACAGGAAGGTTTGCCCCTAGCCACAGATTCAGGATCAGTCATTTTTGATTTTGACCTTGGATAAGGTTAGAATTGGGGTTAGGAAATCTGGTCCTAGATCTGAACTTAGGGGCAACTTCACCCTCATGATGTGAGAAACGTGAAGTTCAAGGGTTAGAATCCATTAATTTCATTGTTTTTCTTAGAAGAAAATGTAGCAAGTAGTGACAGTAGTGCGCTACATTACTATAGTCTACTGTCTACACCACACTACTGTAAAATGTAGTTAAACTAGTAGTAACTAGTGTAGCTACTCCCCAACACTGTGAGAAGGCCAGCACATTATATGGATAATGTCAGTGCCATGCTTCTTAACACTGCAGAATTACATTGAGAGTGTTGCACAGTACTGAAAACATTGGTCCCGCTATTCCACCACATGTTTTATAACTTGAAGACCCTACCCCGAGCTACTCATTACTGCTGTTGTTGCTGCATAGGGTGGTGTGATCACACACTTGCGCCTGCAGTTGGCACAATTATGTTTAAACACGGCACAATGATGACAGCGGGGAGCAGTTTAACAGCGATGGCGCGTATCACGCGGAGCTCTACTTCCCCGCGTCTCCCGGGAACCCCTCTCTCAAACCGTATTTTCTTTTGCGCACTGCACACAAACAGTGCGGGCGGGTGTTGGTCTCACTCTGCATGCGAGTGGAGCAGGCGACTGCAGGAGTGCCGGGACAACCTCGATTTGCAGGTGGCATTTCACGGTAACAGGTTTGAACCAAACTGGTTTGTACGTTTCACTGTAACAAACCCATATTAACATATTTTCTTTCTGTCTCTTACTTTACCATTGTCTGACAAGGGAAAGAAAAATCTGTACTAAGTGATCCTGACAAAAAATCTTTCGAATTAGGAATATGGAGTGGATGTGTAGTTTAGTTTTCACTGAAACATTGAAAGGAATAGAATAGTATAATGAATAGAATAATGAAATAGAAAAGAGGAATAACTGTCTATTAGTGGGGAATTGCACCTGGCTTCAAGTACACAAGCCTCAATATTAAAACATTAAATAGAAATATTGATTCAAATCTTCAAACACCATCAAAATAAATTTGAATTCCATACAGTGAATGCATAAATGAGAGCATACATACAAATATAGGGATAAATAAGCATACGATGATACAATTTAACCATTATAAACAGCAGTAAATGGTCAAAATTTTAAAATGATACTGTCCAAAAAACTAAAACGGCCAAACAGTTTACCTAAGTTATGCCATTTTAACAATGCTATAAAGCCTATGCTTGTATTTTTGGATTAGTCTTGCTGGAATAATTGTTAATATTTGTGATAATTGTTTGCTGTTATTTTACATAAGCTAAGATATCTGTTTACATGTTTAAACTACTTGTGTTCATAAATGTATTGCACATTGCAAGTTGATAGATTGTGATGAAAGGAATTGCCCTTTAATCTGAGAAGGGTGTTGAAAGATATAGGTGTGTGACTGATAAGCAGTGACTGAGTAGGGCTGTATCTCCGTGCCCCAGGGCGTGCAATGATATGGGGCCCCCGGCGTCAGTACAGGTAACGGTAGCATTTACATGCAGCTCACGCTCCGAGACCCCATGTAGGAGTGCCAGCCACACGATGAGGCAAAGGAGTCAGCCATTTTTAAAAGGACTGCAGTTGGAACTTTACTGGAGCCCACCGTTTGAAAGATTCAGAGTGGGCGCGAGACGGGTTTCAAGGTCTGACTCAGAGATCACTTCTGATTTGCACCATTTGATCAAGCGAGCCAGGTTCTGAGCGGAGAGTATTACGCTCTGTGACTTGACAAATGCCTCTCCAGCCCTCCTAGTTAGAAAAAAAAATCAATACTATGAGTTCGGTTATGTATTACTCAGGAAGAGATTAAAATAGCAGCAGGGAGAGAAGCAATCCTCTGCGGTTGGCCTGGGGAATTTCACACCACTGGGAGAGACACAAAGTGAAGGATAATGTGCCATTTTGACATTCAAGCAGACCGGTTTCAGGATCTGAGATTTTTTCATGGAGTGCAATTAAGGTCCGTCACCTGTTACCTTCTTCAAATATTAATTTGTAGCCAGTGCCCCATAGGAATATTGTCAATAATGAAGACAGGCATTTGTAAAACATGATGGTCTTTCTGCCAGATGGAGTTTGGTTTATGGGGAATTGTGGTTGCTTTCTGTCAGGTGGAAATGTGGGTCCTCAGTGTGCACTGGTATGAAGGATACAGGAGTGGCATGTGACCTGCGATGTAGTGAACAACATTTTTTTAACACCAATTAAAGCCACTTAATATGGTGTTGGGGCCACCATGCATTTGGTGAAATGTTTTGGTGAAACTGTCTGCTCTTGCCCAATTAGAAATTTGCAATTTGCGGTCAACCGATATGTGGCCGCATGCCTGTTTAACAGTGCACTTTGAATGAATCCATGGGCATCACAATCCTGACGTATGCACCTTCCGCCTACTGTTGCCCTTTGCTGATGGCGTCTTTTCCTTGGAGTTCCATGCTGACATCACCTTAGACACCGTTGCTCGTGAAACATCATCAAATTGAATTGTCTGAAGTTCTCCAAAGCTCCTGCTCAACCACCACACCTGTTTCAAGGTCACTGGGGACTCTTCTTGCAGCCCTGCTATCTATAATCATAGCCAACCAGGTCTATCCAGCATTTTAATACATGACCCTTTGCATGCTGGGATATTATTTGTTTAATGAATGAATGAGCCACACCTGTGTGGTAGCTCTGGCTTTGCATATGCGTGTTGTCCCTTCCTTACGCAAGTGTTTCCATCTTGTACACTTTGTAAAACCCTGATACGATTGTGCTGTGGGGTGCTGTAAATGAAAAATGTTACATTTGCAAGTCTTGCTTTAAAGAAACTAAAACTACTTTATTTGTTGAAAAAAACAGACATACATAAAAATGGGAAAAAATACAGCAAACTGAACATAGACTTTCACCTCCTTATACTTTCTAAATAGCCCAGTAAATTGTGTTTTATACATTTTTGATGGCATATAGGAGGAGTTTGGCTAAAAGGCTTCATGACCTACTTTAGCAGTTCTCTCTACCAATGATGTCAGGAAAAAAGTATGTGAATTAAACATTTGACTCCTGCCTGGGACCTTCTTAAAACCTCTCTGACACCTCACTTCCATCATTCTGCTTGTGTTTTTTCTAACAAGGCCATTGTCCCTGAAGTGTAGCTGAACCCGAAACGGCAGTCTCCTTGACAGTCTTTATTTTTACGCATTTTCAATATCGGACCCAACAACGTCATCGGCGGTTGATCTCCACAATTTGGCAGATTCCGTGCACTTCCAGGACCGAGAAATAAATGAAACAATGTTACGCCACTGAGTCCTCCTCCTTTTAAGACAGCGTGTTTTCTTTGTGCCATGGCCTTGTACACAAATTAATTTTCCTTTTGCAGACACCCCTCTCTCTGTAGCTATGGCAACACCATTTCAGACATCATCTCTTCAAACGAGAGAATTGTCCAATCACCAGGCTCGGCAGCAGCCGTCCTCTCATCATTCATGTTGAGAAGTGGAGATTTAGACACATTCGCTGGCTTTTGGGGCACACTTTCTTTCTTTATTTTTTCAAGAGAGTAACATTAAAATTGTTTAATATGTAGAATACTAGTTCAATGGCAACATGCTTTAATGTAATGCCCAATGTTATTTTTAAGCGAAAGAATGAAAGATATGCCTATAATAAAACCTGATCAGTCAATTATGTTCATATATACAGATAACTGCTAAAATAAAGGAAACACCAAAATAAAGTGTCTTAACAGGGCGTTGGGCCACTGTGAGCCACCAGAACAGCTTCAATGCTCTTTGGCATAGATTCTACAAGCGTCTGGAACTCTATTGGAGTGATGCAACACCATTCTTCGATGAGAAATTCCAACATTCAGTGTTTTGTTGACGGTGGTGGAAAACGCTCTCTCAGGCCTTGCTCCAGAATCTCCTGCTAACTGGGTTAAGATCTGGTGACTGAGATGGCCATGGCATATGGTTTACATCATTTTCATGCTCATCAAACCATTCAGTGACCTTTTATTCCCTGTGGATGGGGACATTGTTATCCTGGAAGAGACCACTCCCATCAGGATAGAAATGCGTCACCATAGGTTGAAGGTATAGAAGTCACCCAGAATGGCTTTGTATTTATTGGCGTTCACCTTGCCTTCTAAGGGGCTGAGTGGACCTAAATAATGCCAGGAAAATGCACCGCACAACAAGGAAATACTCAAGTGTTTCCTATATTTTGCCAGTTACCTGTATATATATATATATATATATATATATATATATATATATATATATATATATATATATGTGGTTCCCCCCAGGGGTTGGGCGACACTCACGGACCTTGCAGAGGGCGTAGGCAAGTTTAACAACACGGAGGAGGCAGTAATATAAGCAAAATTATGCTTTATTAAATGAACAAACACAAAACAAAGGGTGGGGTCTTCAGGGGAATACAAACACAAAGTCCGCAATCCTTATCTCTTTGTCAATGTCCGTTCCAATCCAAATCCAAGTCAGTTCCGTAATCCAGTCCGTAATCCAAATCCAAAGGGGGTCCTCAAAACAATCCAAATTCGTACACAAAAATCACACTCCAACAAACACTCTCTCCAAAACACTGGCTGGTCAGTCGACTTCACAGTTCTCTCTCCAACAACACACAGCAACTCTTCTCCAAAACACGTTCCTACTCCTCTCGAAGTGTAGTGACAATCAGCCCTTTAAATAGGCCTTAAAATGGCTTTCAGCTGGCCGTTAGTCCCGTTGCCTTCACTTGTCTCAGGTGTGACTGTGGTCTGCTGGGAAATGTAGTGAAAATGGCTGCCATGTGTTGGAGGCCAGGCAGCCATTTTCTGGTGCAACCCTTTGGGCTGCCACAATATATATATATATATGTTTATATGTACAGTGCCGTGAAAAAGTATTTGCCCCCCTCCTGATTTCCTCTATTTTTGCATATTTGTCAAACTGAATGGTTTCAGATCTTCATACAAAATGTAATATAAGACAAGGAGAACCCGAGTAAACACAAAATACAGTTTTTAAATGATTATTTCATTTATTGAAGGAAAAAAGTTATCCAACACCCATATCACCCATGTGAAAAAGTAATTGCCCCCCTGAACTTAATAACTGGTTGTGCCACCCTTGGCGGCAACAACTGCAATCAAACGTTTGCGAAAACTGGCAATGAGTCTTTTACATCGCTGTGGGGAATTTTGGCCCACTCTTCTTTGCAAAATTGTTTTAATTCAGCCACATTGGAGAGTTTTCGAGCATGAACTGCCTGTTTAAGGTCATGCCACAGCATCTCAATCGGATTAAGTCCGGGCTTTGACTAGGCCACTCCAAAACCTTCATTTTGTTTTTCTTGAGCCATTCAGAGGTGGACTTGCTGGTGTGTTTCGGATCATTGTCCTGCTGCATAACCCAAGTGCGCTTGAGCTTGAGGTCACGAACTGATGGCCGGACATTCTCCTTCAGGATTTTCTGGTAGAGAGCAGAATTCATGGTTCTATCAATTACGGCAAGTCGTCCGGGTCCTGAAGCAGCAAAGCAGCCCCAGACCATCACACTACCACCTCCATGTTGGACTGTTGGTATGATGTTTTTATTATAGAATGCTGTGTTAATTTTACACCAGATGTAACGGGACCCACACCTTCCAAAAAGTTCCACTTTTGACTCGTCAGTCCACAGAATATTTCCCCAAAGGTTTTGGGGGTCATCAAGATGTTTTTGGGCAAATGTGAGATGAGCCATTGTGTTCTTTTTAGTCAGCAGTGGTTTTCGCCTTGGAACTCTCCCATGGATGCCATTTTTGCCCAGTCTCTTTCTTATTGTGGAGTCATGAACACTGACATTAACTGAGGCAAGTGAGGCCTGCAGTTCTTAAGATGTTCGTCTGGGGTCTTTTGTGACCTCCTGGATGAGTCGTCGATGCGCTCTTGGAGTAATTTTGGTAGGCCGGCCACTCCTAGGAAGGTTCACCACTGTTCCAAGTTTTCTCCATTTGTAGATAATGGCTCTCACCGTGGTTCGCTGGAGTCCCAAAGCCTTAGAAATGGCTTTGTAACCCTTTCCAGACTGATAGATGTCAATGACTTTGTTTCTCATCTGTTCTTGAATTTCTTTAGATCGCGGCATCATGTGCTGCTTTTTGAGATCTTTTAGCCTACTTCACTTTGTCAGACAGGTTCTATTTAAGTGATTTCTAGATTCAACAGGTCTGGGAGTAATCAGGCCTGGGTGCAGCTTGTGAAATTGAACTCAGCTTTAAAAAAAATGTGGTTAATCGATTGATTTATTAAGGGGGGGCAATTACTTTTTCACATAGGGCCAGGTAGGGTTGGATAGCTTTTTTCCCTTAATAAATGAAATCATCATTTAAAAACAGCATTTTGTATTCACTCAGGTTATCTTTATCTAATATAAAAATGTGTTTGATGATCTGAAACATTTAAGTGTGACAAATATGCAAAAAAAGAAGAAATCAGGAAGGGGGCAAATACTTTTTCACGGCACTGTATGTGTGTGTGTACTAAAGTTGAATGCACATTTGATTGGTGCACATTGCTGGAGCACACAAGCGTTTTGTGCGTGCTGGTTGATGATTCCATGTTATTGGCAGTCATTGTGTGCTTCACTATTACAGGTGAACAGCGGTTCTCTAAAACTCTCAATTTGAACAGCCCTGCTATCCTTGTCATGCAAATTGCAGGGTGTTTTGCATAATGCTCCATTCATTGCACCTGTTAGCCATAGTTGAATTTTGCACTGTAGTGCCAGAAGGTGTTAACTGCATCAGCACTTAACGACGCTTTCATAATTACCTTGTCCAAACAAACAAAAGAAATACGCAATCCCGATCTCAGATTCAAATCCCTTAAATGTGACATTTCCGAGACAATGATTTCATGAGTATGGGAGAACTTTCTCTGCTCACACAGATCATGGGTGCTGTGTTTGGCCCTGAATGTGCAAGATAGCACTGGATGCTCTCAACCAGGTGGAATTCAATTTGGGGACTAAAAGATTCATGGTTCTGGCTAGCTTCTTCAGTAGTGTAGTTTGAGTCTTGATCAGGGGTATGGGGTGAACAGGAAGCAGTTGCAGTGTGGTCCCTCACAAAAAGATTAAATATAAGTCTAAAACATCTAGAGAACATAAAAAGCTATAAAAATATATGTGGTACTGTATATAACATATATATGTAATTGGTATAAAATTTATTCACACCCTTTGGCATTTTTTTACATTTTATTTTCTTATTTCATGGAATCAAAATTAATTTAATTGGGATTTCTTGCCAATGATCAACACTAAATACAAAAATGTCAAATAAAAAACATATATACTATAAACCTTTTTCTTAATAAAAAATAAAAAAACTGACAATAATCAATAATTGATTCCATAAGTATTCACCCCTTTTGCTAAGATGCACCTACATAAACTGGTGCAATCAATTGTCTTCAGAGGTTGTGGAAACAAGTTATTGCAATCTTTTGATCTAAGCAAACAAGTCCTGTTGCTTTAGCAAACTCCCACACAGGCTTTCTGATCGATTGTCTGGAAATTAATTTAGTAACTTGACAGATCTGCAGATGAGCTGCCACATCCATTCGAATTTGAAATCCTAATTTTACAAATGAGAAAAAGTTCTGGTGCTGAACTAACGTTGATTCTTGTTTATGCAGCGTGTGTCTTTGGGTGAATTAATATGAAACTTTTTTTTTAGAAGCGAGGTTTTACCCCTGCGCGTACATGATATATACGCACGACTGTTAGCCAATCAGATTCATCCAAGCCTTAGTATAAATATTATGTTTTCATGAATGCAATACATGGGTTTATTGGTGTTGAACATCCAACATATTATTAGATACTAAAGCTCATGCATCAAGGCAATACATAAAATATAGTAGCATTTTGTTAAAACACTATGTTAAACTATAATCTACTTATAAATATATATATAGGCTTATAAATATATATATATATATTGTATTTTATTAAGAAAATATTTCGTGTCCTGTTGGTTACGAACACATCACTGACCTTGGCTCCTCAATGCATCGATCAATTTAAAATTTTGTGACAGTTGGGGATTACCACCCGAGCACAGTTTCAAATCATGTTTAAAAATGTGCGTTGTGAGGTAAACAACAGGGTATCTGACTTGCGGCCGATGTGGTGTCCATCTGCCTTCGGATGTGTTAGAATGCAACCAAAGTCACACGTTATTTGAAACAGAAAATTTAAATGGTATGTTTGGGCAGCACAGTGGTGCAGTGGATAGCACTGTCGCCGCACAGCAAGAAGATGCCGAGATTCGAATCCAGGCCGGGGGCCTTTCTGTGTGGAGTTTGCATGTTCTCCCTGTGTCCACGTGGGTTTCCTCCGGGTACTCTGGTTTCTTCCCACAGTCCAAAGACATACACGTTAGGCTAATTGGAGAGCCTAAATTGCCCGTAGGTATGAGTGTGTGAGTGAATGGTGTATGTGTCCTGCGATGTGGATTCCTGCCTCTCGCCCAATGCATGCTGGGATAGGCTCCAGTCCCCCCGTGACCCTGACCAGGAATAAGCGGGTTAGATATCGAATGAATGAATGAATGATTGTTTCTGTTTGACATGTGTAAAACCATATACACAAAAAAAAATGAAAATGGTTCGTTATCTTATAATTCTCAGCAAATTCATGAGATAATTACTTTTTCCAACACACAAAGCTTTGATACCTGCTACTCTACTGTAGCCATGTTGGTCTACTTCAAACAATGTACTCACCACTGGCCAGGTTGCTGAGGATTCAATCAAACTTTATTTGAAACAACAACCAAATAGATTAGTTAAAGCACCATAGCAGGTATCAAAGCATTGTGTGTTGGAAAGCTTGTCAGTATATATAGCAATATAATGGTTGATTTGACCGTGTGAACTTCCTGCCTTTTTTGGCTTTTGCCAACCATTATCTCTCACTCAAAACATGTTTTTTGGGTTTGATTTCCAGACTGTTTTCATCAGACGGTAATCTAATCACAGTTACATACAAATGTTACCCATAATTGTGTATATAACCACTAAATACAGTGTGTTACACTTAATTTATTTATGTAGTACACAGGCACTGCTTAAGCTGTTCATAGCAGGAAGTTGACTGCTCCCAGTGAATGTATGGGCCATTCTCACTTCCCTGAGAAATAGGCAGGGCTTTTTTCACGCATAATTTTATTGAAACTAAGGGGTGGGGGATATCTCCCGGGGACAGTGAGAGTAGAAACGGAGTGATACAGCCATTATGCTCAATTTTCGTAGTCACAACAAACGATGCATGAAATACAAGCCCTTTGCTTCTTGGATATCCCTTGAGAGTACGCACATACACACTTGAGACCTTCCTCTGCTTCCATCAGTTGTAGCTAGCTAACAAATGATTATGTCTCCTGGCTAGCCCTTTGACACGCTTCTAAACAACAATGCTGCTGGCACTGGAAGTGTTTTTTTGAACGACTTGAAATAGACCGTCCTGTTTTCGTTTTGGATTTATTCCTGTGATTGTGCTTGTTTCATTGTTTGAGCATAAATTACACCTTGTACACCATTGTTTTCTGGCAAGGAGATTGTCTACTGTTATTTCCTGGTGCTCTGTTTTCGATTTCCACAATGAAGGTGATTTGCTGATTTACAGCAAACCAATCACTGAGGCAAACATGTTGAAAAGGTAGAAGAGGTAGAAAACTAGCAGATTCCGAATTTAGGGTTGATTGGACATAGTCATAGCTACGCACAGTCTAGAGAAGTCCTTTATAACACATACAAAGCATGCATTTCTGGTAAAAATGTTTCTAAGCAATTTAGAAAATCATGATTGTGTCTAATCTAGAAAGCATGACCATGCATGATACCATTTAGCTATCTAACTAAAAAAGCGTCTGCTAAATGGCGTATATTACTAACTACCTAGCTATATTTAGATACTTCTAGATAGCAAACATTACGTCTACTAGCACCCAACATCAGCCGCCAAACTAGCTGAGATTAGCCAGGTACCTAACATTACCTAGCCAGACTAACATGCCAATGTGCATTATTGTGTCCATTTAAATGGACTAGGCAGCCAGCTAACCAAGTGGCTATGTAGCAAGCTAGAGCTTAGCTAGCTAATATTATCTAAGAAATTAGTATTTACTGTCTGATCTCTGTCACCACTACAAGC
This sequence comes from Aldrovandia affinis, assembly GCA_029706075.1. Classification (NCBI taxonomy): domain Eukaryota; kingdom Metazoa; phylum Chordata; class Actinopteri; order Notacanthiformes; family Halosauridae; genus Aldrovandia; species Aldrovandia affinis. Next base: position 4,486,899 of record JAINUG010000060.1, read on the forward strand.
AAATTAGTTTGTCTATATGAACAACTCAAAACACAGAAAACTATTATAACTAAATAAAGAGTTAAAGAGTTCCTTTACAAGAGCTAACCTAAGCTGGTCGACTGACTAACCTAACTTAGATAGCTACTAACAGATGTTTTGAAACATAGGAGTGTAAAATATGTAAATGCTGTTGGGAAGAAGTAACGCGGTTGCCATAACAGCAATTTAGTGGGCTGCTGATTGTTACCATTTTGGCTCTAAATAATGGCTCTTAACAATGGCTTTACGTGTCGCAATGACTTCCAGTTTTCAGCATTATTGTACTGAGGAGTATCTTGCTATCATACGCTAACGTTTTACCATTAATTTTGAATGGAGCCTCGTTTCCAAAAATCTCCATTTGAACTGTGGAACATAAAACTATTTTTAAAAGCCTGATGTGTTCTAATTTGGTGGGAAACTGTATAATGTTGTAGAAAAATTTACTATTGTAGAATAGTGCTAAAATAATGATTACAAAATACTTGCACTCAAAAAAAGCTTTTCACTCATTTTTTTTAAACTAGCAAACAGATTTGTATGAAACTTTGAGGATTAGTTTGAGTCATCTCAGCCCTTTGGCCAAAAAAAATCATCTACATCTATACGGTGTAAGGAGGAGACGGATTTTAAATGTAAATACTGTGCAACCATTATCACACAGTGGACCGTGCAGTGTTTAATAAATCAATTTCACATTTTTTTTGCATATTGTCTCATTTAAAAAACGAAAATCTGAATAAGCATACATAAGCACATTTTTAAATAGGAGAGTGATACTTTTCTAATACATGTGTACTATAATGTGCTGACATATCAGAAATAGAAATGTTATATTTGGTACCATACTTCTAGCTTACATTGACTTATGCCATTGCCATGAATTCAATCAACATTACATTTACATTTACATTTTAAGCATTGAGCAGACGCTCTTATCCAGAGCGACTTACAAGATGTGCATTAATACATGGTAAGAACAATCATAGTTTGCACACAAGATCAGTGCAGTAATACAGCGATAGACATCGTTATAGGCAGCTGCATACCATACCTGTAACACTGGGAAGGAAAAGGTTAGTAATTTTTTTTTTAATGAGTAGGCAGGGATATACAAGTGTTGAGCAAGTAGGCAGTGGTGATGACAATTGAGTAGATGTACAGAATTCAGTGGTAGTGGAGTCTGAAAGGGTGGGTTTTGAGTCTCTTGCAGAAGATTGTCCTTAGCATTGACTCACAGTCAAATACAAGTGTGGGCTTTTTTTTCCTCTTCACTAATGCGAGTTCAATGATCACAAAAAAAATGAATGAACAAAAATTGTGTTTCCACTGGAAAAAGTAACACAGTAGCATTTATCTACAAGTCAAAGATAAAGGACACACGTGGATGGAATCATGGGGGGGGGGAGGCTCCTGAACCATCGCAGTGAGCATGTCCTAATGCAGTGCCCAGCCCTCCTCTGCACACTAATGTGCTGCAGGGTGTCCCTCCGCTCCCCACAAGGGCACTGTTAGTAATTTGCTCATGCGCTCCTCTACCGCCCTTCATCCCTGGCCCCTGTGTCACTTGCACTCTTCAAGCTCCTTCTTGTCATGGCAACTGGTGCACGGAGATGGAGCCACTCATGCCCGTTTGTTTGTGAGAAAAGATTAAACGAACAATAGAGCTGTATGCTGTCTGGGACGTGCATTGTGTCCTACAGGGTTTGAGTCGATCCTTTTCTCATACATTTTAGCGGTGTTAATGCCATCAAGGGCGTCCTAGAAAGAATGGCCTGCCTGTGCTCTATTCAGATCCGAAATATAATGAGAATCATGTCTGAAAGGTTTATACTAAATTCTCGATTATTATAAGAGGGATTGAGAGTTGCTCATATGCGGCTCAAGGCAGAATGGGAAATGTCAATATCCTTGAACATCTCAATATTCCCTTATCTAAAACAATCTATGTACAGTACTGTATGTACGTAGTGTTGTCTTGAGTATAACATTTGAGATAGGATGAGATTAACTCAGAATGCAGCAAGCTCTGGCAAGGCGGCCACCACGGTGGACCCTGCGTTCCAGCAGAGAAGTGATGGGCCAACGGGACTGGGGGCAGTGAGCAGCGCAGTGCAGGGTTAAATACAGCAGCTGTCTGCCCCTGCAGAGGCGTGCCTTTCAGAAAGGGGTGGTCTGATGAATGACGTTCATTACTGCGGTCATTGTTGCTCCGGCCTGCAGTAGGTCGGGCAGCGCTGGGGTACAAGGGCTGAGTGGAGCACAGGTGCCGGGCGCTCAAGTGGGTGTGGCTGCTCCAGGGGGGATGGGGTTAGCAGCTGTGCACAAAATCTGTGATTTTGATGTGATGCCACTTCTTGATATTGACATTCTAAGGCTAAGATTCAATTATGACCATGGCATGAAATAAATGCAAATAAATGCATGTGCTAGTTATTTTCTTCACCAAAATTGTGTTAATGAAGACAAGACAGAGCTGCCAGAACAGCTTAGTTGCGCCTTGGCATAGATTCTACAAGTGTCATTTGGAGGGATACAACACCATTCTTCCATAAGAAATTCCATCATTTGGTGTTTTGTTGATGGTGGTGGAAAAGACTGTCTCAGGTGCTGCTCCAGAATCTCCCATAAGTGTTCAATTGGGTTGAAGTCTGGTGACTGAGATGGCCATGGCATATGATTTATATCATTTTCATGCTCATCAAACCCTTCAGTGACAACTTATGGATGGGGGCATTGTAATCCTGGAAGAGACCACTCCAAAGCACAGACACCACAGTGGTCCTGCCAATCAACCTTTGCCCTCTAAGGGGTTGAGTGGACCTAAATCATGCAGCCCACACCATAGCATGTTAATGTTGATTGCTTAATTAACTCAGGAACCACACTGCTGATGGGGCACCTGCTTTCAATACACTTTCTATCCCTCATTTACTCGTGTTCCCTGTATTTTGGCAGCTACCTACACATAGCGTGCAATCTGGTAGAGATATGGCACAGTTGGCATACCTTTGGAGCACAGAGAGTTTTGTCCTTTGGGTTGAATAACCATATAATAATAGCTGAATAAGTCAGATGTTCAGGCATTCACATTGGTGCCTACACATCATCAGACCGGGTCTGGGGCAATGACCAAGAGTCCACAGTGGTGGGATGCAGCGAGCTCAGTCCCGTTGGGGTAGGCCGTTGGGTTACCACTATATAAGCACCATGTGCCTATAGGCTGCCAATCAGTGTGAATTTCATGTCCAATCAGATTGAATATCTCTCCAATCAGCACAAGCTTTGAATTTCATGTCCAATCAGATTGAATGTCTCTCCAATCAGCACAAGCTCTCCTGAGGTATGCACACTGTGCCATGAAATTATACCAATCTGTCGATGATGTGATTTATACATGTAACAACCTAAGTGAGTAAATATAGTTAAATACATAGTATCCATAAATGATTAGCATCTGCATTTTATATATAGGAAAAGACTATGGTCTTACCATTAAAAAGAGCTTCATATTTTAATTTGATTTATTTTTGTCATGAGGCTTTATGACACGCACACTAACACACACACACACACACACACACACACACACACACACACACACACACACACACACACACACACACACACACACACACACACACACACACTCTTTGCCTCTTTGCTTGCAAAACATATTTACCCAGACAGCTTAATGTTCTCAATCATTGGACACGGTGTAACAAGATACAAATGGGTGCAGCCCGATCATTTAAGAAGGCATAGATGCTGGAAATGGCCTTTCCCGGCAGGAGGCAATGGTACTTTAACTAATAACCTGCCCTGCCCTGGACTATACATCAAGTATGTTTTTTCTGTCTGGGAGGGAAGCAACTCCAGACCAGGTTAAGCATTGCCCCTGCATTAATTGTTTCTTCTTATGGTCAGTATTCTAATATTAAACCAAAAAAACGTGGCTGTATACTGCCATGATGCGATTTAGTATATTACCCCTGAGTTGGTTTGAAAATATTTTGCCTAATTTATTTTCCTTTAAGCTTGAGGTGCATTGAGTGATGGGGAATGACGACTGCCGTTTACCCCGTGGTTGATATCGGGGCGGCTGAGGTTTGAGGATTGCTGAAGTCTGATAGGACAGTTTGTTGTCCTAGCGCCGTGCTGCAGTAAAGCCATGTCCAGCATACAAGATGTGGGGAAGGTTTTCGAAGGACTGCTAAGACACCTGAGGGACAGGACAGCGGCCGAGAGGTGTTTTTTCCGGGAGGTTTGAGGAGAGTGTGTGTGCGCACGTGTGTGTGCACACGTGCGTGTGTGCGTGTGTGTGTCTGTGCGTGTGCATGCACGTGTTTGTGTATGAGCGTGTGTTTGTAGAGGGAGAGAGAGCGAGAGAGAGAGAGATACACCTACTCAGTAAAGCAGTGAAAGGACAAACAGCACCTTTTGTCCCATGTTCACTTCCACCAAGAGCTGTTGGCAGAGCATTTCAGTATTTTCCACTGTACTTGTAGTGCACCACTCACTTCAGTACAGCAATTTCCAAAATGAGAGTAGTTATATCCCCCCCTTCTAAGCACTAAAGGGAAGGTGTCTTGGGGAGACTTTGAGACCTCAGGCCAAGAAATAATTAACTCGATAATGGGCTACCCTTTTCCACCATCCATCTCTTTCAGTCTTTTTTCCAGTTTACCGCCAATTAAGCAGATATATTATTCAGGTTGCTTTTAATACTAGTTTTCAAATAGCTTTTTTTGACATTACCATTATTGATTGATGTATTTTTAAATCTTGATGTAGACGCCTTGGCGTCAAAACTGCCCCAGTCTCTCTAGACTGTGAATTGCTTTCGTTTCTTGAGTGGACTCACAGCTGACATCTAAATCGTGAGGAATATTTATGTGGATTTTCAAAACACGAGGGACGTGATGAATTCGCATTCCCGTTTGGATGCCGTATCTTTGTCTCCAGATTGACCAGTCGTTTGATATTCAGGATTTGGTTTTCCCCTGGTCGCCTATTGGTTCTGGCATGTTCTGTTTTGCCAGGTTGTAAAGAACACAACCTGTAATAGGCTTACACGCTAAGCCTCGTCAGGCCTTCCGCTCATCACAGATAGCTAATAACCGCAATGTGTTTGAAGTGATTTGGTTTAGCCAATTTGAACTGATCCCGTGTCATGAAGCCCAAGCCCTGGACCCACACTGATATCACACTGAGGTCATCGGCGGCCAGACTCCACGCTGCCGCCTGCTCTGACGCCTGACCGTTTAACAGCTGGCCTGCCAGAGTGGGGGTAAACAGCTGTTGTACACCAAAGCTGATCCCGTAAAACTGGAATGTCAAATCTTCCCTGGTCTGCTAAGTATAGTGTTTCATGAGGCAGCATTAAAAAACGGGACTGTCCTAAAATCGGTCAAAAGAGTATAAGGGTTGGCAGATGTGGATCCATTTGTTACGGAGCCCCATGGTCCGGAAGTGAATGTGGACTGAGCCAATAGTGCCCCCCACATGGGAGTCTACCCCGGGCCAGCTGCGTCGTTTGTGCAGTCCTCCGGTGCAATAACTGTGCAGCTCAGCTGGTGAACCGCAGAGTGGAAAGAAGTGGTGGCTCAATGCAATCATTTCAGGTGACGGGAGTGCTAGCAGCCAGTGCCCTCCCGAAGTGACATAAAACATTGCGGTTGGGAGAGAGAAGAGAGCACAGCAGGGAGAAGAGAGCAGAGAGCGGTGTCAACAAATTCTTAACGTTTTGCTCCAGTCAGCCCTGTTGACGTCCACTAAAGTCCACCTGTGTATGCAGTTGCAGTCCACTGTGAGGAAAATTGGTTCCTGGTGAATCAGGTACATTCTTACTTGTTGCATCGTGAAAGATGTTGGTGGTGACACTGTGCGTTCTCAATTCCCTGGTCAATGTGAATTTCATAATAACGCTACTGTAGAACTTTCAGGATAAAGGGCAATGTTGAGGAAGGACTGATATTTGTCCCTGTGTTGTTGTGTCTGAAAGACCTGTAGTTTCTGTAGCATTTGCACAAGTGGCTTAGGGGAACAGAAGACCATTCAACCTGAAATCACCTGTAGCCACCCAGGAGCAATGGTGTACGTTTTTCCCCCTCATTATTGATAGATGGACAAACTGGAAAGTCCTGAACACAAACATTTGGAGAATGTTTGTCAGCTCGGAGAATCAAAATAGCTAGAGATTTGCATGGAGCACATGGTATGTTTTAAACAAGTGCGTTGTCATTCTGAAACGTGTAACTATACAGATGTCAACAACTTTTGGAGTCTCATTCATTTTTTCCCTTGAAAACGTAATAATAAAAACAACAGTTCCATTGATTGTTCTGCAGAGTAACAACAATAAAAATGGGATAGTGTATGTAATGTATGTAGCGTATGTAATGACAAAATGATACAAACTTGTTGATTACATTGAGTTGTGTTTGTTAACATGCCTACTGTATCTGTCACCCATTTTTAATAGTTTGTACAGTATGAACTCCCAAGTGGCTCGTTCAATAAGGTACTCATGGCTGGGAGCCTGCAGTGCAGAACACAATGTGGTAGCCAGCCAGCATTAGTTCCAGCCAGCCAGCATTAGTTAATGTACTAGCATTAGTTAGTACATGTGCTCATCAACTGGTGCTAGCTCTCTTATTGTACAGTATGGTCTGCAGTGTGGACGACAGTCATTGGCTTGAGGCAGGGAGTCCTGAGGAGTACATGCCCTTCAGCTACAGGACTCCATGCGTGGAGTGTAGGTGGCAGTGGTAGCTTGAGAAGGGAATTTCAAATTGCACACAGAACGAAAGTTTGTCAAGTATATGCACCTTCAGTGCTTTGCTGTGTCAAATAATTATAAATATCACGAGAATCAAAAAAGAATACTATTTGTGCACATGTACATTTTATTTTGACAAAAATAAAGAGAAAACTATTCTCTTCTCTCCTTATTGGCTTTTCATTTGGACAGAGATGAAAATTGTGGAATTGTCTTCCTTCCTACTTCCTTCCTTCCTACTTCCTGTGCGGCTGTATGCTTTAACTACGGTCCAGATGGGGCAACCGTGATCTTGCTCGGGTTTATCCCTTGCTGCCTGCATGGCGTGAAACCTGCGGCGTCCCAGAGGCAAACCTTTAAAGGCCATAATATTAACTGGGCATCGATTGACAAAAGAGGCCGCTGGGGTTTCGCCGTCGTCGACGCAGCTCTGCGTGCTGTAAAAGTCTCGGAGCCTCCCGAGTGGTTACTGTTGCCATGCCGAGCAGAAGGCAGAGGCGCCGCTGTGTGTATGTTTTCCACTTGGCGGACCCATCTGAGCCGTGCGCGTGCATGTAGAGATGCAATCATCCTGGGCTGCTGGTGCTCGAAACTAATCAATCAGTTCAGAGGTGTGAGCAGCTGTGGGGAGGCGGAGTGACTGTCTGCACTGCCCCGGTGTCCTACCTTCGGCTACCTGCTCGGAATGCTAGCAATAGCAAAGAGAGAACTGAGAACTGCTGGAGAAATTTTCCATTGATTCCCAGACATTATATCTTGAGAAGAAAAGGTCTGCATTAAGCATTGCATCACAACAGAGTTTGGGTAAATACTAGTGATGGGTGAATGATGGCGCTACCGTATGCTACCAGGAACTCACTGATTTGAACCAATCACTGTGTTTTAGCGTAAAGAGCAAAACCTTTTGATTGGTTCAAGAAAGTCAGTGATGGACAGCTAATTGTAGCTCTACCTATTTTTGTGTGTCATGACACCTCATTAGCCCATCACTAGCAAATACAGGAAATATTATAGCCTAGCTCTTCCGCTGATTACCTTCCCACAAATCTCTTGTTGAAGCTTTGCCTGTGTGATTGTGTATTGTATAGCGGCTGCCATTAACAACCTTAATATAATGTAACAAACTGAATGTAATGCTCTTTCAGGGACCCACACCCCAGGACCGGAGGCCTCAGGTTACGTATTTGAATGCAGTAATTTGACATTTAGTTGAGACGTCTGCCGCTGTTGCCAGCACCCCGGCAAACAAGAGATTTCAACACGCATAGCTTTCCCTGATTATCTTCTGCTTCATCACAATGCCATGGCTAGCTATCACACTGTTAATGTGCTTTTGAAAATGGTCTCGTTAATAACTCCATACAGCTGAAATTGCTTATAAAACCTGTACTTTTCCGTGCGTCTTTTATTAGCAGACACATTGAAGTCTCCGGCATCACTATGCACGGCCCAAATACATTTTCTTTAAAATGCCTGTTATGGCTTTGGGACTGGCGACATTGAGGGGTGTGGAGGTACGTGAGTCTGACTTCAGCGAAATAGGACCAGACAGGTATGGCCACCCGGTGTGACCACTGTAATTGACGCTAAGTATTAACTGTGAGCCGAAGCGGTGAAAGTCATTCCAGCCATTTCTCTTCTCCCATCTTGAACAAACGTCTTTATCTCCCAGACACAGATTTGGTCTTCAGGGTTCATGTGAGGTCAGTAGGAGTCCCATGCTCAGCTTTCGGTTATGTATTTAAGTACTGTATTATTGACAATTGGTCCAAATACAAAACACAGAATATGTATATTATTTGTGTATATTTTGTGTGTGTTGTGTGTAAAAAAAATTTAACATAAAAAATCCCGAAAAAAATCAGTCTAATGATCCCAGCAATAATTCCCTGAGGAAGAGGATAAATCTCTGCTTTTCAGCTTTGGGTCGGCACTCTGGTCCCTGCAGATCCGGAGTGGACCTTCAACTATTTCTGCGCTGAAGCCTGGGACTGGGCCTGGAACAGAACAGTCGATAAAAACTGACACGCCGCTCACCTCATACGCTCCTCATTTTGGCCATCTCCCAAGTCATAGACAGCGATTGAATAAACATACATTAAGCCCAATCAATCAGTCCAAAATGCCTTCCAATTCCTACAATTAGATTGGGTAAAAAGAGCAGTTGGGCCATTTAGTGATGTAGCGGGTTTTCATGTTTTTCGTGCACCATCCGTTCAGTGCATATTTCCAGAGTGTGCTTCACACACGTTGGGCTGGGATGTGTTTAGCTGTTGTGATAGGCAGACGATTTCTTTGACAGCGCCGATGCCTGGAAAGTACTCAGGTACTGTAGTTTGCTTTGAAGCGCCGGGAGACAGGACTGATGAGATTAGACCCTCTGAACAGCTGCTCAGATCAAACCTTGGGAAACGTAGTCAAACGTACAGTGTATAAATCTATTGTAGTGTTATTTTTAAATACAAGGCATTATTTTACATTGAAGACATCGGCTGAAGTGTGACATTGGTCACAGCACACCCCCTACACAAAGCACTTTAATATTGATGAAATATTCATATTCGCTATATGAATACCATCAATTAAGTGGCCCTGATTATAGATATAGATATAGATAATTGGACCATCAATGTTTAATAAAAACGTTTGAGTGTGGTCACGTTTCTGTGGTATATCAGTTATATGTGATCCTTTGAAAAATACATTTTTGGAGAGATATTTTGGGATGATTAAATCTGGGTTTATGTTTAACGAAGGTGTCCAAATTACCAGGCTTTTTGGCATTGTACTTGTATTAAGGTCTGTTCTACAGACAAGGATAAACAACCAGACACCATGTACTGATTAGGAAATGGGGAGTGAAGAGCTCTCAGCCCATCAGATAAGCAATAGTAATATAGCTTAAACAAAGCTTGAACTGACGGATTTGGAAAATTTCATTCGATTTTAAAGTCTTAAGGAGCAGTTGATATAGATATGTACAGCTCTAGTCTCACTGTGACGACCGTGATAAGGACCCAGACGCAGATCAGGGATATGGCAAAAGAGTAGTTTATTAGAAGGCAGGGGTCAAAACCAGGAATCGGAGAATCGGAGGTACAAAAACGCGAGGCAGAGAGAAGTCGAAAACAGGCAGTCAAAAGGTCGATAAACAGGAAGGCAGAAAGGCAAACAAACAAAATCACTAGGCAGGCTCGGAGTCGTAATAAGAAGGGTAGTCTCGGGAAATACAAATTACACTGGCTTCGGAAAGGTAGGCTCAGGGAAAAATGAATCAACGTACTGACAACGGGTGAATGAAAACACTGAACATATATACAGGCAGAGACAGGAAACACAATGGGAATCAGATGTGACTGGGAGGAGAGAGAGGTAGGAGACACAGGTGAAAACAATGGGAATTGTAATCTAATTACGAGGGGAGACGAAAGACACGGACTGGGAAACATACAAACAAATATACAATAAACGACCTGGGAGATCAGGCAGACACGTGCATAGCTAGAAGGGGAGGAACGCAAAGAGAGAAAGTGCGTGCGTATGAAAGGGAAAGTGAAAAGCTAATCAGGGATACAATAATGAGAGAGAATGAGCGAAAGTCAGAAGCGTGAGATAATTAGTGATTAGTAGTGTTAGTAACCTAATCTAAATCCCTAACGTTAGTAGATAGTTGGTTAGTACTATATACATCTAACTAATATATACAAAGTGTAATTAGAAAGTAAGAAGGAAGAAAACGAGATAATAAGCAAAGGCGGAAGAAACCCGAAAAGTATAAACTCCCGAAGTGCATGACAAGACAAGGAGTGGATCTCGAAATAAGCGGAACAGGAACAATAACAGACAGGGAGCAGAACGTGACAGAACAGAGAAAATGCAATACAGAATAAAGAATGAAGAAATATGACTGATGAAAAAATAAACAAAGTACAAAAACAAACCGAACAGACACTCAGAACGTAACACTCACATTACAGTAAAATTGTTCTCCTGGTTCCTTTTAAGATAAAGATACTGTCTATACTAAATTACGTTGCTTTGTTATAACAGATATATACACTACAAAATAAGAACGTAATAATAATAAAGGTATATTAATTTCTCTATTTAATTTGTGGCAATCCTTCTGGCAATATGAATGTAAATGTAATATGTCCACTTCGTTGTGTTCTTAAGGGCTTTTCCTGGGTATCGTACATGAAACAAGAAGGTTGCAGGTGTGAATCCAGCATGGAACACAGCTGTTGTTCCCTCAAGCAAAGTTCTTGAAATTAATTGCTTCTGTAAAATACTGAGTAAAGGGGTTATATGGGGAGAAAAAACATAATAATTGAACAAGTAATATAGTAGTCTGGTATGAGGGCATCTGCTAAACAAACAAATAGTAGACAATGTGGGAGAAAAACAGAGAAATGGACAACTGGACATTATTTAACAGTGTTCCGAAAAGGACAACAGTATTTGGAAAAGGTGCACTCTTTCTTTCGATTAAAACTTTCAAGAAAATGATAAAGTCTGCACACGTTCAGAAAACCTTTGGCCGTTTGACCCTCGGAATGTTCTGGAAATGTCAGTGCACGAAAAGGAAGGATGCCTTTTCAAACAGCAATTTCCTTTGCTGCCCTCTTTTGATCCAGCTCCAGTTCGACTTGCATTAACCCTCCCATTGCTTCTGAATAGATTTTGATTAATAGCCCCGTGAATGCAATGCCTAGTCGCCACTAAATATAGCTGTCAATGGCATTCTGGCTTCTTCCCTCACTTATCGTTCAAAGTGTCAAGCTGGTTCCCATGGCAACGTGGTCAAAGCCTACAAGATACTGCATATTGTGAGTGCGCTTTTCACAAAGAGAAGCGGTTGAGTGTGTCAGACAGTACTTGGAAGATTTGGTGAAAACCCACCATAGAGATGGTGAAATTCTCTGAAATTAGAAATATATTCTGTGATGATTGGGAGACACACACCTGTATGCAAAAGCATAGTTGTATGCATGGAATGATATGAGGTTTTTTGTTTTGCCGGTGATGGCATCAGAACTAGGGCTCACTGTCCACTGATTTTTCCATTTGTGATGTCTTCTGAGGAAAACGATTTTGTCCCTCTGTAAGAAGATGTGGGGCTGCACTGCCATAGGAATCACAGCAAAACCAACGTGCACTATGTGGACCTCTGTAGTATGCTGAGGTTGGGGAAAGGCTGGCAGTGTAGTGTAATGGTTAGGGAGCTGGGCTTGTAACTCAGTTGAGGTTGAAGGTTCAATTCCCAGGTGGGTCACTGCTGTTGTACCCTTGAGCAAGGTAGTTAACCTGAATTGCTTCAGTAAAATATCCAGCTGTATAAATGGATTGTATGTAAAGAAATGTAAACTGTGTAAGTCGCTCTGGATAAAAGCGTCTGCTAAATGCCTAAAATGTAAATGTAATGTAATGAAAGTCTTTACACATTGTAATCACATCCAAAGGCCCAAACTGCTGGTCACTTTGCACGTGCCCCTGTCACCAACATGTGAAACAAATGAAGACTTATTGATATTCGAAAATTCTTAGATTAATGACCTTATTCTACAGCACCTAAGCATTTAAACATTCAATTAAAAAAATCTAAATGTTGCAATATTTGAAAAAAACAAATAGCTCTTTCATTTCAGCAGTTGATCGAAAATGTGCTTTTCTCAATGTGTGGTCTTCCGACGAGCACAGTCACATTCAGGACTGTCGTACGGAGAACTAATTCAAACCTCAGGGAAGGTAAAAAGGTCAAATCACAAGTGGAATTTCATTAAGTAAAGGCTGAGACCACTCATGGCCTGACCCGATCAGCTGCCCAGAAATGGAGTGCAAATAATGTGATGGAAAGTGTTTACCGGAATTGAATATCATTACAAACTCAGAAAATCAGAGCAAAATGAGTTATCAGCTCATATGGCAATCAATAGACCTGCTCCACATTTTCTCCCGCAATTTTAGGAGCCAAGAGCGTTGCCATAGCAATCTGAAATGTCTCGACTCTGCTGCAATGGTAGAATAGCCCTCTTGTCGAACATTGCTGGAGAGCTTCTCATGCTTTGTTCATTTAAATGAAGGACGCCAAGCAAAGCTAGTTTCAGTTTTGCATTGTATCATTGCTGTGGTTCATTTACACAGATTCAATATGCAGATGGCTGTGTATTATGGCTTGATGAGATGAAAGGTGACCTGTGGACCATACAGAGAGTGAAGTAAAGTTTGACCTGAAGACATATGACAGGTTGACCTTAAGGTATATTCAGAGCGCAGGTTCGGTTCACTTGAAGGTGTATTCACAGTGAGCGTAAAGGTTTTGATGTTACATACAGTATTGGTAACATGGATGGAAACAAACTATACTTAATCCCAATGCATGAGTCAAATCATGACGAAAGCAATGCAATTAAAAATCTGATATTCTATAATGCAAAATGGTGGAATTTACATTCCGTACACCTATACAAACAAACAGTTTTTGTTTTGCTTATAACAGTTCATACAGAAACAGGATATGAACTGAAACAATTCCTCTCTCTCTCTCTCTCTCTCTCTCTGTACAGTGTGACAATGCCAAGGGACTGAGGGCCTTCTTTGATGCCATATGCTTTGGTCCAAAGCACTTAATGATCTTTGGAGGAGTGTGCCCATCAGTAACTTCCATCATCGCTGAGTCATTGGAAGGGTGGAACCTTGTGCAGGTAAGAACCAGGACAACCCCCCTCCCTCACCTTCCCCTCTCCCTCCACCCCCCACTCCCCTTCCTCCACCACAATAGCCTCTTCAGATGTTGTGCTGGGAATTGTGGTAGCGACAGCACTGTAGGTAGCTGGCACCACGTTACCGCAAGAGAGCACACGCTCACTGAACCTGCTCAACAAATGTGGGGGTGATGTGAGGGCTCTGGGATTTCACACATGTTTTTCCCTGCTTTCGTGTGAAATCCTCCCACTCGGCCAATCCGACCCGAGGGGGAGAGGGGCCCTCGCGGACTCTCTTATCACCCACCGCACGAGATTATTCCCGCGACAGCTTGTGTGTGCCGCGTCGCCAGCCACTGCACACCGCCGCGGGACATAACGCAGTCACAATCATTTGACGCAAGCCGCTTCAGACAAAGGGTATGTCAGCGAGGGAAACTCTGCAATGAAATCCCCCTGCAGCTGTGTTTTGTGTCGGCAAGAAGGTTCTCGGTCACAGGCAGACAGATAGCAGACATTTTCCCAGAGTAAAAACAGGCTGCCTCCTGAACACTCATGACAGGCCTGGGACGTGGCACATTGTAACACTGCATTATGACACTGAGGAAAGCACATATCTGGATCAGCATTCCAGGGCAGCACGTGCTTGACTTGTTAGGCGCATAGAAGTCACTCTTCGGTTTATTAACTCATTATCTTCATTTGAGATGCATCGCGCGCCTCGCAGGAGCACCAGAAGGCCTGACCGGTCAATGAGCCTCTCATTAACCTCAGTCATAATGATATGTGAATGGTGCCAACATTCCTGGAGTCCTTGCCCATTTTACAACCCGGGACGAGCTTAAGGAATGTCTTTTTGTTCCATTATCAACTAATGGCCGGAAATTAGGCCTTCTTCCAAAAATGTTAAAGGGAATTCCGAACGTGAGTGTTTCAAGATTTGGTTTTGGTACATTTTTATAGTAGACTGTGTTAAAAGAAAGATCTATTGATTTTTGGAGTGGGTTGGGCGAGATTTCTCTTTTGATAGATGAGACTATTCTGTTGAATGAAAGCCTCAAACCATCCCGAATTTCAGCAGCATGGAAATATGATTCGGATGTATTATTCTAAAAAAACATTTATATCCGGCTTCCGTCTGACAAGGAAGGAGGCACTTTACCCCGTTGGATATCTTCTTTCAGAGATTGCCCGGAAATTACATACATGCATTACAGTTGTCATTTGAATCTCTTGAGCAGCAGTGCAGCGTACTTTGTGCTGGAACAAAGCCGCGAATGATATTATGCATTGGCCTCATGAGCCGTATCTTCTGCCATATTCCATCTGTAAAGTACTCATATTCTATTGAACAATAAAGAGGAAAATGCAGGCATGAAATAATCAATTTAAATGCATTGTCTTACTGAGCAAGAACCTTAAAGGAAAAAGAGAGGCAGGGATGACTGCCCAGGGTTATGTTCAAATGATGACATTTTAAGCTCAATCACTAATTTAAGCTCAGTCTTACATTATGGACAAGCTGCCTCTTAAGAGCTTGGAGACTTAGATGATTAATAAGTTACTTTTAATTAGGTCATTCATCTTTTTTAATTGGTTAGCTTTATTCCTTTAGCTATAGCATTAGTTAAAGGTTTACCAGAAGGCTGCATAACTCAGTACAAATGCAATCATAATAATTCTGACGCTGGCTAAAATAAAAATTGACATGGCTCTGTTATGGTGTGTGGTGCATTTTCTTGACATGATTTAGGTTTATACGATTTAAATAATTGGGATGACCTTCATCCTGTGATGAAGCATTTATACTCTGATGAGAGTGGTCTCTTCCAGGATGGCCAATGCCCCCATCCACAGGGCACAAGTGGTCACTGAATGGTTTGATGATGATGAGTATGAAAACTATGTAAGCTTTATGCCATGGCCATCTCAGTCGCCAGACCTCAACCCAATTAAACACTTCTGGTGACAGCATTTTCCACCACCATCAAAAAAACACAAAATTATGGAACTTCTTGTGGAGGAATGGTGTTGCATCCCTCCAATAGAGTTCTAGATACTTGTATAATCTATGCCAAGGCGCATTGAATCTGTTCTGGCAGCTCATGGTGGACCATCGCCATATTAAGACACTTTATGTTGTTGTTTCCTTTATTTTGGCAGTTACCTGTATATGTCCTCTATAGACATCATATGATTTGAAATCGTCTAAGTCCCACTGCAGACAAAAAAAACTTAAAATAGCCTGACATATTCATATCACATCCAAACAGTAGCCTTGACTACACTCTTAATGAAATCAACAGTGGATTAACGGAAAAGGCAGTGATTTCAGACAGAAGCAACTGCAACATGCAGCCACACATAATGCTGCAAAATGGCACACATCACATTAGCCATTGCAGAGCTGTTGCCAGGAGCAACCAAGAGCCTCCTTTGATAGTAAGCCAGAGAGAGTGTAGGGCCTTTTGCTAATTACACGCTGATGTAACATTAACTATTAATGCCACTAAGCAAAAATAGATCTTCACAATCCCGTCTTAACCGGATAACAATTGGCCATTTTCAAGCCATAATTGGCGGATGGATTACAGCGCGCATTCATATGTGATTTAATTTCGTGCAACCGTGTGCAGCTAATGGGGAGAGGGGCGGCCATTTTGTAGACGGAAGCCGTCTGGAAACTAAAGCGAACCGCGGTGTGGTAAACGGCAGCTCTTATGCAAGGGCTTATGGAATCTATCAAGAGGCATCTTGAATAAATAAAGTATGAGGAAGTGATGGCTGCTGTGGGTGGCACTTCCTGACTTCCCTCAGATTCAATCAACCTTCCCGTCCCCTCCCAGAGCAATCGGGTTTAATGGGTTACGTTACTGGTTTCAGGCTTTATAATAAAAGTTAAAAAAACTTTCTTTGTAGATCGCTTTTCAGGCCACAAGTTCAAAGTGCTTTAGAAAAACACAATAAAACATAATCAAATAAAACATGGCAAACCCTTGCATAATCTTAATGAAACATTTCTTCAAGCATTCAATAAGTCAATTGTGTTGCATTGATGAGTGGAATGCTGTCTACTAAGAAGTTTTCTCAAGACTGGATGTACTGTAGTTAGTGTGTTACTGCAGCACCAGATATGCAAGTCATATGTAATATAACTGTGGAATTCGGTGTACAACAATATCACAAACCTAATTTGCCATATTAAGACACTTTATGTTGGTGTTTTCTTGTTGGTGTCATGTATTAAAATGTATCTAATGTATCTATTACCCACATATGTAAGCTTTGTATTTTGGCATGGAATCAGAACAAATTCTACAATATCTGCATAATTAAAAGTATGAAAGTGACACTCCATATTTGAATACATTACTTGAATATATATTTTCAGCAATACAATTTGTTTTTGCTCCATTTATTTAATATCATACCAAACGATCCTTTTTATAAGGATAGTATTGTGCCTAGGGTTCATCTCCCCAAGGTGACAGAATAAAACTGCTTACTGGACAGTACTATTTTGGGGTTTGTACACAATACAGCAGTAACTTAATAAAGCTGAAAACACTTCAGGTAATGAATAAAAAAATGGAAATATCCATTTTAAAGTCATTCAATAAGGTGTTGGGCCTAGGTCTACCAGTATCTGGAATTCTGCAGGACGAATATGACACCATTCTTCCATGAGAAATTCAATAAGCTCACACTGTCACAGGCATCATTCTAGAATATCCCATAAATGCGTTATTGTGTTGTAGTGATGTTAGCTTGGGTCGCTTTAACATACATGTTTCCAATATTTATTTTGTGGAGACGGCAGCCAGTAGAATCCAATTTGTGGAGAACAAAAGACAAGATAGCAAACTTATCAATAATGAGAACGGTTAATAATACAATCGCTAAGGAAATCTATCAAATCACGAATTCTGGTTACGGCACCATATAATTACTAAACACACAATGAAGCTAAACTAATGGAAAGGAGTTAACTCAGAAAAGGCAAAAGGGGAAAAGAAACCTTAGGTAACAGATATACCCTCTGTACCCCGTTATAGCGGGGTATAGAGGGTATGTGAGATGCCGGTTTACTTAATGGGGTCTGACAGCTGGGTGGGCCATGAATCCTGGGTCAGCTGGCTGGTGGAGCTGTTCCTGGAGTACTTCCAGCGGCAGGGAACGACACAAAAAACTGTCCTTGTCCTTTGGGCCAGATGCAGTTGGAGGAAATCCACTGGAACATGCGGAGACAGTCAGTCCCAAGGAACCCACACAGATCTGCGCCGAGACTCAGATCAGTAGGACCTGAAGGAAGCAGCAACTGGCAGTTCGTATCTGACAAATTAGTATATTTTTGGTTACCTTTTTAAGCCAAAACAAAAAAGTTGCTGCTACCCCATATGGGTCTTGCTCCATCACTGGTCAACTCCCCGGTGTCCCATGGTGACCACCACTGATTGGTCATGCAGGTGAGGGGTGTGTCCTGTGGTTGATGCCCCCTGCTTCTGAGTGGCCGAGAAGGTGAGGAACATGTATTGTGGCCGACGCCCTTTGCATCGGAGTGACCATGAAGAGAGTGTCCCCTTCCCGATTTTGCCAGCAACCCTGGCACAGTCAGTATTACTCCCCGTGGATATCCAGTGGATATCCTCGTTGTGTCACCTTCCCTGGCTCATCTCCTGGCGGGTCTGTAGGGGGCCATCATGCTAGCTGGCCTCCTGCTGTGCTCCAAATTGTCTCTAGACAATCGATCTCCTCTTTGTCTCTGACCAGGATCCATGTGTGCTACAGTGTACAGATCAAGGGACATATGGATAAAGTCATTGTCATGCTCCTCAAGCCATTGGTCGACTACTCGCCCTCTGTAGACTGCAGTATTGTCACTTTAAAAGGCACCCCTCTCCACAGGAAATAAATGCTTTAACATGGGGCGAAAATTATCACTCAAGACTTTAATTTACAGTTGACACCAACCTTGCCTTTTAAGGGTATGAGTGTCATAAGGCCATTTACCAATTGAATAGGGTAACACCATTTATGGGTGAGGATACCATGTGCTGTCAATTGCTGACGCTTATGAACCAATCAATAGACCACATAGCAAAACACACATATCACATGATAGTTCCACCCTTTTTGGGGTTCACAACACTTTGCTCCACCAGCACTGGTGTATATACTTGATTTGATGGATATTTTGGGATTTTCTTATACATTTTAATATATATATATATATATATCTCCATTGGAAGGCATATTTTGCCTATCAAATGATTACCATACTGGGAGTGTGGCCCACCTCATTTACACACCAAATTTGGCACCTATTGATGCAAAGGTGGATTCATTTTATTTTGGCTTGTAGCAACCATCTGAAATGAACAAATCTTCCGGTCACACCTTTGCAAACTTTCAACTCATTACAAACTGAAAGGTTGCCTTGATTTGCCATGTACCTCACATCTTAATATCATTGAAGGCTACTGACATCAAGCCATCAATGTGTATGAAAGACACTTAATGAGATGCTGCTTTCACTAATATGCTAATTCTTCATAACTCCGGGACATCCAATATGGCAGACCCAGTTGACAGACCCATTGATAATCCAATTTTACTATATTGGATTTTCAATTGATTTCAATACATTTTATAATATAAAAGACAACAGAACACTATGAAAGGTTCAATCCAGTGAGTCATTGACAGCACATGGCATATTGCAGAGCACATTGCAGGCCTTGCTTTACCATCACTAGTACACATTCACTCGATATTAATGAATCAGAAGCTGCCAGTGAAGCCCCAAATGTATCTTCTCCTTCCCTCTATACTGCACAGCCTGTTTGCAGATAGTCCTCCGTTCCCATCTGGAGTTCCTTCCAGACTAAGGCTGCTTTCTACGTACGTTTGTATTGTTATTATTATATATTTGCCCGGCAGACACTGAATTTGCTTAGCAAACACTGGATTTGACATTGACGCTTTCGCAATCCCTGGCGTCTGAAGCAGGAGTGGGAAGATATCCTGAATTGTTAATACAAATATGTGGCTTCTTGATTCCAGAGCAATTCACAAGATTTCTGTATCATTTTCATAAAAGAACTGGGGAGTGCTATAATAATATATCAGTTGAAATGCCACTACACTGGGGAAATGCGATTCTTTCATGATCGCAGCTTTGAGGCATTCAAAGCCAGCGCGCACGTCTTGCCCTGGGCATTGCTAAGTGATCAGTTTGCAGGCACCATCTGCCTCCGGATTTATGTAACAACTGATCCCCATCTAGCTCCTCTACATTCGGATTGTGACTCATCCCCCGCTGGTGATGGAGTGGAGTGTTGGATCCACGTCCGTTTCCCTCATCTGCTCGTAGCGTTCCTGATGGAGCGGTGGCGTAATGAACGCATTCAAGGCCGTGAGGAAACCAACTGTATGGAAGAGTCAGAGAGTGTCCTGTCATTTGTTTGCATATAAATAATATTTAGGAGGCAAACTGATTTATTTATCTCCCTTGATTAAAACGGGTTG
This sequence comes from Aldrovandia affinis, assembly GCA_029706075.1. Taxonomy (NCBI): domain Eukaryota; kingdom Metazoa; phylum Chordata; class Actinopteri; order Notacanthiformes; family Halosauridae; genus Aldrovandia; species Aldrovandia affinis. Next base: position 4,506,933 of record JAINUG010000060.1, read on the forward strand.
GGTTTATTTAAGAGAGACAATATAAATTGATTGTGTAATTACATTTACATAATTACATTTACATTTTTAAAGCAAAATCAATGCACACAGACCTAGTTGTGTCACAGGTGCAAGGTAAAGGACATCTTAGTTAAAAAGGACATCATCTTAGTTGATGGCACCCGCCCACTGACATTGTTTCCAATGGCTGGCGAGTTTTATTGTGCAAGACTGTTTTGATTGCTGTGGTCTTTGTCAGGTGAACACTCCAAAAACGCCCTCATATAACAAATTCAGCATCTCAGAGGATGGCCATCATTTGGCCATTAACAATGTTTAAATATAAGACACTTGTGGTAGCGTAGCAGTCTAACGCACTCCGCCCGGGAGTGCAAGCTACTGTAGTTGCGGTTCGAAATCCAACTGCGTCAGTCCGACTCTGGCTGGGAGCCCCGATCGGGGGTGGTTTTTGGCTGTCCGCCCCAGGAGGTGGGGGGAGGGATAGTCGAGGGAAGAATTGCTAGAAGTTTGCTAAAAAAAGGTCTTGTATCAAATTCCTCAATGAGTTCTTTGGGTGTTAGGAGTTTATCCAAACCTGAATACTTTATTCGGAAATTCATAAATAATGCATTGGATACAGATATTTTTTCTACCTGAAGTTGATCGATGATATTCAGAGGTTTTTTTTCATAAAATCGCTATCCTGTGTTTCACCCACGGGAGCAGCCAGTCTCTGCTGCTGAGACACACATACATACAAAGCCATGGAGAGTGGGAAGTGAATTATTTGGGACAGAATTGTCTTTGCTGCGCACAGTCCGCTTGCCCAAACTGGTCACTGAGCACCCATCAGAGGAAGTAACGTATAGACACGTAGGCGCATTGCAGCCATGTTCCGTTATGTGTCTGGTGTTACTCCTCCTTTCCTTGTATGAATTATTCTTGTTTGAATTCATTATGCTTGAACTTATTTGCATGGAAAGTTAATATAATATATGCCATTTAGCAGATGCTTTTAACCAAAGCGACTTACAGTAATGAATGCATACAGTTTTCAGTATATGTGGTCCCAGTGGGAATTGAACCCACAACCTAAGCGTTGCCAACGCCATGCTCTATCTACTGAGCCACAAGTTGTCGGGGGTCCCTAGAATGTTTGACAAAAATGGAAAAACATTTGAATATTCATGTTAATAATTATTTGTTTTATCCTGAATGTACACAGATATATACAATTAAAGCATGTTTAAGTTCTTGAAAAATTATCTTGAAAATTGCTCACCGAATGTCTTATTTAATTCATATTCATTTCCATGGGTGCAATGACACTTTTGTACCTCTATGAAAAATTGTGTAATTTGATATTTTTTGTTGTTGTGGCTGGAGAAATATTGCATCAAGTTTGGATGTTTCTGTGAGCGTGGACAAATCTTGAGTATTGACATATAATCCATGAGATCAGGTTGATGTGCTTGTGCTTTTGTAACTGGTTTTGCTACATGGATAGTCTGATTATTTTGATTGCAAGCAAAAATACAATTTGGCACGGAAACTTGTGAGGCTGCCTTTCAGTACCATTTGAGAATGTTGTGCGGGTGGGTCTGCTGTGGACACACACACACACACACACACACACACACACACACACACACACACACACACACACACACACACACACACACACACACACACACACACACACATACAACCGAAGGGAGGGAGACAGACTGCCATACAAATCTGCTAGCTTAGTTAGCTTTCACTGATAGACGTTTGAATATTTGACTGCTACCCAAATAATAGGGGAAAGGGGTTAACAACTCACCAGACACTGTCGCTGATACAGGTGGAAGAACACCATTATTCTCACAGCTCCTGTGAGCTTGCCAGTGTGAAGTCAAGCTTGCACTAATATGAACCTGGCTCACTTGACAATGTCCTGATCTTAAACGCTGTAGCTAACTAGCTGGCTAACGTTAAGCAGATAACTAAAGTGGAGCTGACATATATCATCGTGCGGACATATAAGTTCGCTTTTGATCAGCATTCCTATTCAATGAGTCAAAGAAGTGAACCTGCCTTTTATGCAAATGAAAGAAGGTGAACTATTGACATAAATGCCAAATAAAGCTTACGATAAACATTGATCATGTCAAAACAAAGAGCACATCTTATTCTAGTATGATTGTGTCTGTTGTGATCAATAACAATGTTTTTGTAAAATTATTAAGTTGTAACCAACCCAGAGCAGTCTGAATATATAATGAGGTATATTTAGTCAATTTAAGTCAATAGTGAAAGTTCAGCTGTCTATGATTCCCTTGATGCAATGAAATCAGAACACAGTAGGCAGGAGTGCACCATCTCTGTACTGTCTATATAAAATCTCTACTTTATCTCTATTTACTTCTGGTTAGATCACACCCGCTTCCGGCATCCACATACAAATACAGACAAAGATCATTTTGTTGGTTGGACAGATACAGATACAGATAATGACGTCTCTGCACACCCCTACTGGGTATACTATGTTTCTTCTTACCATAAAAATAGTCTGTATACTTTCTGTTCAGTTGCTATCCCTGTACTCGGCAGCGATGATACATTATTAACATGTAGACATTGGTTGGAAACAATGTACTCCTCAGTGCTGTGTTACATTATGCAAGAACTGCCTTTCTCCTTCAACAGTCACAAAAAAATGCAAGCCGCTGGCTATTCCCAAAATGATGTTGTTTGCTTATTAGAGCAATCGATCCTCATAGAGAATGCAGTCCGTTGTCAAGTTGAAATGCCCCTGTTCAGTGCAAATATTCCACAATGAGCCACATTTTACCTTTTCTCAAACTTTCTGATGAGATGATGGCGTCTCAGTCGATGCTTTTTCCCCCGCTATTTTAACGCAGCAGTAAACCGCAATGCCCACAGCGGTATTCCGGTTGGATCTGTACCTTTGTTTGCACACTCATGACGTTGTTTGGTTTAGAAAATGTGGGATCAATTCAACTAAAGGTAGACTATATAAGATTTTCATCCTCCTGACACAATTGTAAGACAGCAGAATAAGGGTGTTTGACCTATCCAGATCAAGCAAACCAATTTAATTAGCTACAATAAACTGTTTGGAACTAAGTTGCAGTATAGCTTCTCAATGTTTACTGCTGGAAAAATGCAGATCCTATAATGTCTCCTTCCTATTATGTCCATTGTGTTGTTTGCTACTTCCATCTCTACTGCCAATGTGTTTTTTTCTCTATTTTCCACCATATTCCCATGACAACATTGTAGGCATTTCTGGGAATTGTTGAAAATGGCAAGCTCTCAGAAAACATAAGACTGAACACTTAGCCATTATGAAATTTGAAAAAACAGCCCATCAGTTTGCATGCACTGGTCTAATATGCCTATTTTCATTACTTATATGGTCTCAGGTCAAACAAAACTGGAATAATAAGAATGTAATGCAACTGTGCAGCAAATCCTGAAATAGGGCCCAATTTGTTACATACCTCACCCTTAACGCAAAAAAATAATCAGAGCAATTTACATATTTTGGAGGAGCGCTTCTCCAACTTATGCTTTTTATTCACGATTGACTGTGAATTTATTTTAATTCTCAATTTCTGGACCAGGTCTCTTCATGGAACTTAATTTCCCCCAACCTTGCAGAACACGGCACATTACGGTTCTGTCCTGAACTGTAGATGACCCCCAATTGCTGCCCACTTCATTCTGTTGTATTTGAAAAGCGTGCCTAAATTCATTAGTCCTTGATGCTCTCTGCAGCGTGCAGTTTGACAAAAGGCAAAATGAGGAGATAGGAAAGGAGGAAAGGAAATGAGGAATGCACATTGACAAAACTACAGCGGAAAGGCGTTAAATCCGCATTATGGATACAGATGACATGAAGGTAATGTTCATAAATGGCACGAGACACGCTTTTGCTGAAATTGTTCCTCAATTCCAGTAGCCCTATTAACCAGGCAATTTAGAGACAGAGGCAAGACGCACCTCCCAGTCCTCTCACACCGTAAGCGTAATATTCTTTTCTTTGGGAAGCAATGCTTTTTTTCCTCTACGCAATCCCACAGAGCATTGCACCGAGCTGCTCAATAAAACATGTGCGCCGATGTATTCCGTTGCACGACTGACGTCAAATCCTTTTTTTATGTACCGTATCCATATTTCATGTCTTCAAAGTTTAAGGTGGAGGTGCCCTGTTGCCTGAGAAGGGTGAAGGGATCCCTCGCATCGAGGTCAGGGTCAGCAGACCCACAGCAGAATAGCAGCGCAGTTTACTGAGAGAATTAGTGGTGATTCACACACTGCAATGTCTCTCTGCAATGAACTGAGGCGCAGGGGAAACCCTCCAGGCTTAGCATATACTGAGTGAGATTGTGAGGCTGGTTTATATGGAGCATGGATACTTGATGTAGGCTTACCTTCCTTTAAATATGGAACATGCACATTAGGAGACCAGTTTGTGATTACAGAATGAACCCAGATATTGGAACAGGTTCGTTTATATACATGTGAACCAACTGCTCCTCATTCCAATGAATGCCAAACGTGACAAATGGTATCCCTTGCCTCCCTGATCGACACTCAGTAATCCAGGGTGGATTGTGGATGGACTGCTACTATTTACCTCTTCCTCCCCTATTGATTGGCTCTCACTCTCCTACAGTACTGTGATTTTCAGTGTGGAAAATAGTCCCTGGCTCATGGATGAGTGTGTCAGAGGAGTGGTATAGGAGAGATGCAAGAGTATATGCAGTTGGCAGTGTAGAATAATGGTTAGGGAACTGGGCTTGCAACTCAGAGGTTGCAGGTTCGATTCCCAGGTGGGGACACTGCCATTGTACTCTTGAGCAAGACACTTAAACTGAATCACTCCAGTAAAATATACAACTGTATAAGTGGATTGTATGAAAAGAAATGTAAACTGTGTAGTCTCTCTAGAGTGTCTGCTAAATGGCTAAAAATGAAATAGTAGGGGGAAGAGGAAAATCATCTGAAAATCCTCACTTGAGACAACATCAAATCCCTGCTCCACTTCCGAAAAAGCTTCATGGTACATAAAAAATACACTGAAATGTAGATTTGTAAAATGACTCAGTTATAGATTTAGTATTTTTCATTGAAAGCAGCATATAACTCAACACAAGGTTTGTTTTGCCATACTTTATTTTTTTTGCTTTTGTTCTAAGAGAAACGTTACTGCTCAAGGTAAAATCGCTTGGAGAGACAACAAATAAAACATTGAATATGTTATTGATTATATGAAAAATGTAATGTAAAGCATAGCGCACTTCAGCAAAAACAAGGCTTACAATTAATATTGGAATCTTCTGCCCATCCCCCTTTTCATTACAAGTAGCATAAGGGCTTTGAAAGCCTATAATGTTTTTAAACATGTGCCTGATAACTTTAAATATACATGAATGAATCATGATGATTAACTGTCAAAAGCCTTATCCACTTAATATAAATGCAGATAATATTCTTTGTTTATTGGCATTATTGTATTGTTATACCGCAACTTTCCGTATTCTTGTTTCTTAGTTTTTTCTATTTACAACAGAAGAATATCAATTGCCTACACTGACATATCCCCATGAAATACAAAGTTTGGGCGGTCTTACTCAAGAGGAATTCTAGATGAATCAACTTTGGATCCCACATGAGTCAGTGCTATAATAACATATTCTTGTTTTCACAAAAAGGAGGAAAAAACATACATGTGAGGGCCACATATATGGGCAATACACTGCATAATTTCAACAAAAAAATAAATGTTTAATATTTGAACTGGCAGTGATATTAATGAGCATGCATAGATGCATGCGTGCGCACTTGCAGTCGTGACTACTAGTAGCGTAGTTCATAAAAGGCTGTTTTCCCTTTTGTATTTTTGTGGCTTTTTTTTCTTTGATAGTTCTTATTTAGAGCACATGTTTCAGAGCACTTTGAAGACCAGGAGTATGAATCATTTACTTCGGGAAGGAGCTTTGAGCAAGGAAATATGAGAATAAATGGCATCCATAATAAATTCCTATCCAAAATTCATTTAGTTTAATGAATTAAAATCTGATGCATTTACACCCTTCCAGGGGTATATTATATATATTATATATTATATATATTTTATATTAATGACCAGAAATATCTCCTTAACCATGAGTTTATTCCAAACACTGCTAATGTTTGTAGGCAGAACTAGAAACAAACATATTTTCAAAATACATTGTTTATAGAGCAAAGATATTTTACAGGGCGTCCATTCAGTCAGGCCCATTCCTGACTGACATGTGCTAAAAGCTATGTTTATCCTATAAAGGCCAGTTCTTGTTCTTGCTGTTAAAAATTGACATCAATTGTGCATGTCATTGAAATGCAAATAAACACTCCTATCTTTTGAGAAGATACATTTTAATGTGTTGACACCTGTATAACACAATGCTCAATATGGAACAGGAAGAATTCAGTGCTGAAATGTCATAGTTACCAATATAGAAGCCTTCCCCTTTTACTGAGAACTCCTGCCTTAGTAGTGCTTATGTAACCATTGTTGTATAGGTTTGGTGGAAGGGTTGCTCTGTAAATTGAGTACAGCCTTTTGCTATTACCTATTTATAAAATATATGTACAAAATGTACAAGAGTAAATATAGTACATTTGAATGTATTCATTAATTTTGTGATTAAAGGTTCTCTGTGGCTCAGTTGGTAGAGCATGGCGCTAGCAACCCTCGGTTGTGGGTTCATTCCCCACTGGGGCCACGTATACTGAAAGTGTATGCATTCACTACTGTAAGTCGCTTTGGATAAAAGCGTCTGCTAAATGGCATATATTATTATATAATATATTATATTATATAAAGAAAATGTGCTGCTTCTGTACATTCTGGACCCTGTTCATGACCTTAATACATGCAATTATCTAGCAATTTATTTATTATTTCCTAAAAAGAATGTAGAGTTCAGAAAATGTGCAACATGCAGGACAGTGCTTGGTCTTTCCCTCCTTGTATCGCTCACAGCTAATACTACTATGAATATTACTAATAACAATTATAATAAATATAATATGTTTATCCACGGCTTGGATAGATACTTGATGCTGATTGGTTGATAACCGTGCGTATATGTACTGGAAACTCGGCTAAAATGGTTTCTAGCTAGCTAATGTTTTTATCTAGTAATGGGTAGCTAAGTAAGTTAGCTAGCTAGCCAGATGCATTAACAAGCTATGCAGCAAGTGTTAGGTAAGTTCCCTAGCTAGCTGGCACTTCTCCCAACTTGCCAGCGTTACCTCCTCATCTACAAAGTACAATGAACCCTACCAACTTGGATAGCTAGCTGGCTTAATGCATCGTTAGTTATAAAACTCATAGTTCTGGTCCTGGATGCTGATTCATGACACAGCACATGTCCTCATTCCATAATGCTTTAGTAACTCTAGTCGAGTGAGCTGGCTGCAATATTGTTTTAGCTAGCCTGCTAATTAATGTCAGTTACTTAGCTAATGCTCACTGTTATCCTACTTTTTTTTATCATTCACTTCAGAGCTTGACTCAAACTAGCAGGCTTTTTGCTATTACATTTTCCTGACAGAAAGGACATGAATGGAATAGATGACCGTTTTCCCAATATCTTTTCCTTTTTATTTTGATTGCTGCGTGGTATTTTTGGGGATAGTGGTGTCATATACTGTACTGAAGTATTGAATGCTTCATCTCTTCCTGCACCTGGGTAAATGAGGAACTATATTTCTTGGCAGATTTACAAGTAATTTGTACTTGACAACGGTTTGAGTTTTAATTTTTTCATGGCAAGTAGCCATGGTATGAGAGGAACAAACCACTCCAAGCCTTGTGTTCACCAGATATATATATACGGCATAATATATAAACGCACCCTAAGCGGTTTCAAATTACCAGTGTTTTTACAACACATTAGTGATCCTGTGTTTTAAGCAGCACATTAACATTCAACTCGACGCAAGATGTCACGGATACAATTAATTCCACACTGCTGCACAAATTAGGGGCTCTCTGCACTAAACTCTGTGGATCTTGCCTATTAGCTCATTTACATCGGAAGACTTGTTGTGCTGCAAAGTGCACACATGTAAAAACAAAAGCCATTGAAAGGAAATAGATTTCCATACACAGCATTTCACAATCATTTCCATCACCCTCTGATTCACCCTTGTTTGTAATTGCCCTTGGTATGCAACACACATCCAGCCATCAGCATGTTCGACATTACCACAGGCGATGGGGGTGCTTCTCGTTCACCTGCAGCTAAATGCCCACTGCCTGTGGACAGAGTGAGCTAAGTGGAGCTGGCTGTCGACCATTTGTTACCACGTCCTGTGTGATAAATCACAGGGCCTCTTTTTATCAAGTGGACAGAATTTGGTCACACTGCATTCTAAGGGCCCAGTTAGGGTTCCATTTTTATTGTCAAGGCGCAGTTGTCAAGGCGCTACTGTTACATCAGGACTATGACTATGGTCTGTTAAGCCTCATGAGCCTCAAGGACTATTTGTTTTTGTTTTTCTCTGTATCCCACCATTCTCCAGGAGTTCATCTCGACCACCTTTTAAGGGGTCAGGGAATCATTTTCCAGTTTCCCACATTGGCTCCAATGGTTTTCTGGTTTTTTGATTCCCTCTGGAAAATGCCAATTGTGAAGCGCTGTGTGACAACCTGTTTGTAAATAAAGATAAAGATTGATTGATTGATTGATTGATTAAGGCTTTCCAATTCCATTCTGGCAATTGTTTTGACAGAAGCTGGCAGGGTACCTGCGGTGCAGTTGCATAGAAGAATAAATTACCTGCGGATGTGGTGAGGGTTTGGTTTTTATTATGGCCAATCAGATCAGACACTTTTTCCCCTTTAATACCAGTGCATCAATGGCAGAAGGAACTTCCGATTTTTTATGATGAAGAAGCAAGCACCAAGTTATGAGAGGTTCCGTCAGGAGCACTTCTCTCAGTAGGAAACGAATACTTGTCCGGGAGGTACAGAGTGCCATAAGTGAATTTATGGGACCACAAACAAGCCTCCTCGAGAAAATGATTTCAAGACAGCCTGCAAACCAGAGGAGGTTTCATTTGTGTTTTTTCATCAAAGCTGCATATACTTAAACTTGTTTATTAACTGTATTGCTTTTTGAGTTTACCAGGCCATGTAAGTAACATAATACACATTCCTCACTTCAACTACATTTCATTGATGCACTTGTGATGCTCTGCAGCCAAGCGGTCATTCCCCTCCCATGCACTCTGTACCTCTCCCACATTCTCGCAACCAGCTCATGCAGTTCTGAGCACTGGTGGTATATACGCTGTGTATTTTCACGTGATACTATGAACATTTTACTGTAATGAAGGTTTCATATTTAACATAACACCACAATAATAAAACCAGTAGGCATACATACAGGTAACTGCCAAAATAAAGGAAACACTTGAGTCAATGAGGGATACAAAGTATATTGAAAGCAGGTGTTGCCACACAGGTGTGGTTCGTGAGTTAATTAAGCAATTGGAAAAAGTCATATGGTCAGATGAGTCATCATTCACCATATTCTCAACAAGTGGACGAGTGCATGTGTGGCACGAGTGCTTGTTTCGTATGGGGAAGGGTGCAGTTACCCAAGGAAATAACCTTAGCTCTCTCGCCCTAAGAGACAAGAGGGTTTTCCCCAACACATAGGTAAGTATGCAATTTAAAGACGGAGATGTGAAATTCAGCTCAATGGATAATTTTATTTAAAACCTGAGTAAATCACCGAGCTAAGATGGAAGGAAAGTTAACGGCACAATTTCATTAATAGACACAGACAGTAGGTATTATCCAGGTTAAAAATAATGACTGTGTTTAAGTACTGCTGACTGTCTCCAGAGACAATAACCATAAAACCATGGAGGGCCAACTGCAGGGGGGCTGTACCTTCACTAAGGGACTGACTGTTTCACCACCACGCATGCTCGTGCTCCAGGTGTCTCACACACACACACACACACACACGCCAGTGTACTTGATTAGCAATATAACCAATGACAACATGCAGTGTGAGGGACAGGGACCACTATCCTGGAGAATGCCCCACCCACGAGTATGACCGCATCCGCTCCAAACAAATCTACAAAGAGAAGAAACCGAAAAAGAGACATTAAATCAGGTAAAATAAGAAACACAGTCAGCAGTCAGCACACTGTACACAAATTGCCCATCCAAAGCCTGTACCTGTACCAACCTGTACCAGGTGTATTCTGTATAGGTTATAATAGTTCGTCTAAAGCCAGAGTAGCCTGACGTTTACAGCAGCTGAGGCTGCTCTCGTTCTGACGGCAAACACTAGGAATCAGCGACTAAAGCAAAAGTAATGTCATTCCAATAAATCGTAGGAGAAGGCAAAGCGAATGTTATTTAAATAAAATCTTAACAAGGCCAAGCTAATGTTATTCAAATACAATGTTGGGCAAAGGCAACACAGCAGTGGCAATGTCATTAAAATGCAGACAAACACCAATTATTAAACGAGTTATAACAATTAATTAATTCATTATGTCATTCACAGTACGTCTTTTTATAACAAAAGGTTACACTGGTTAAAAAGGTTACATCAGTTCTTTAACAAATGTGCAAGTAGTTTGCATATGCATTCCTCTATGACGTTGGAAATAACTAATTCTAAGGAGCTGGAGGCTCTGTAAAGGACTAGTTTGGTTTTACCTTTATCGCAGCAATACTTCATAGTGACAATGCATTCAACACTGGATATCCCAATGCACCTATGTCCAAAACAGTCTGAATGTGTGGTTCAGAATACCTTTAGTAATTTGTTCAAAATTGTAAATCGTATATAATCAAGATAGCAGTGTACCTTTAATGAAATTATGTCAGTGGTCCAGGTAAAACAATACTTTGACAATTTTTCACTGTTGAGTTGAAAAAATATGCAATAAAACTAACCTTTTCAATTTAGCTACCTGCTGTGATTTATATAGTTCCCCAGTTCTGGAAATCAATGAAAGTGGTAATTTAACTAGTTCGGTAGCTCACACATTAGTCAAAATAATTTTCGAAAAAAGCATTGTAGAAGTTTTATTTTAATAGGCATATCTGTCATAACTGTTCTAACTGTTATAGATACAACCAGTATAACTGCATAAACAAATCATTTTTAGTTAATATTATGGAATATACTAATTGGAGGCCATAATTCACAGTCAGTGCTGCACAGTAGTGCTGCATCTCTCTCACAGAAGCTCTTTCCCTGATTGTTACCGTTTATCATTACCATTTAGCAATATTTTAATTAAAAATGGTTGCCTACTGCTGCTTTAACTTTTTCATATCTACTGTATGTTACAGTAGTTCTGTTAAGCAAATCTTAAAATGTAAATTGCATTTTTATAATAATTAATTATAGAAACATGAGGCTATTGGTGAGCCATAAATGACTGCCAAATAAGTGCAAATCTTGGCACAAGGGCCGCCAGTTGCCAATCCCTGCCGTAAAGGATAGCCTCCCTCTCAGACAGGCACTGCACAAGACAGCCACGCTAATCACTCGCAGCCGTGCTCAGAAAGGGTTTGTTTGCTTTCACACAACATGGGAAGCTTGCCAAACTAATTTAGTTCACGCGTCCATCTGAAAGCCAGAGATCTATCTGCCCGTAAGCAACATGGAGTCGTTACTGCAGTAAACAGATCGGGTGGGGTGCTTCCTCATTGGCGCCAATACCATTCCTGAAAAATCCCTGGAAGGCAATCCCTGAATTGTTGACTGTCCTCTGCTTTTTCAGCATGCTTGCCCACTCCAAAGTAAAGACCGAGGACATTTGAATCCTGAATCTGTAATTTTTCCCCAAAGGTAGGAGATTGAAGGAAAATGTATGGGGAATTTTCATAGGAGAAATATATGGGTGTCAAAAACACAAGCGTCTGACAACATTGCTCCTGACCACCCGAACGTTCAAAACAATTGCCGGGGTCTTTTGTCCCATTTACAGAAGCTACTTTCCCTGAACAATATTGGAAAAGTGAACATGAATCCATTACTGAAGCCACTCCAGCAACATTGTGGCAGGGTGACATATAGCGATTGTCGTTGGCGCATTTTGCAAGCGTTTTTTCAGAAGTGAAGATTGAGAAAAATATATTTTGGACTGGAGATGCAGCGCCATTACAGCTCATTAGAAGGAAAAGTGCCTTTAATGGTCAAAGCTTGGGATCGATACACTACGGCTTAATGTCTATAGCGGCTCACTGAGATCTGTCATGCAAATTTCCATTCAGAAAATAAATCACAGTTGTGTGTTAATAAAGGAAACAAAACTTCATCACCCCCCCAACTTCCTCCTGACTGACTCTATGCAAGCAATTACCTGACCAGGCATCCACAGCAATGGGGCCTGCACTAATTCCCATCAAGCCTCCTCTCTGTGCCACAGGGGAATTGACAAAGAGGATGCATTGATAAACTGGGCAATTATGTGTGAGCGGCACACTTTAGCTCTGTGGTTTGATTTGCCATTAAGAGGGCTCTTGCTTTTTCTGCGTTCATTTTTTCATTGCATCTTAGGTTTCAATTTATCGAACACAGCTCATAAACAGTTTTTTTTTCTTCACAGATACACACAGAATGCTTCATTCATGCCACGGGAAACAGAAGAAAAAAATCCCAAATGTTCTGAACATCAGGTTCTTTAAATCTTAAAGCACAGGAAGTGAGCATCCGTGTGGAACAGGGTTAGGTCTGCTGCAGGTTTCGAACCACGGCCCTAGGCAGCCACTCCGCACAACAAGAGATACAATTAACCTGCTGAGATAAAGACCAAGGTCTCCAGCCAAGGGAACCAATCATACTGTTATTGCTTCTCCAGGGGTGATGTCATGGTCTATAGAAGACGTTCAAGTGATAACTCATGTCTCTGTACTCATGCACAGTCCTATGTTTAAGTTAGATGTGTCTGAGTTGGACAAGAAGTTCCCAAAGAGCACGGTAAGCAGATAATATAATAACATAGCATTCTTCATTTGCAGCAAATAGCCTATTATACACATATAAATGAAAACTGAGTTTCAACCAGAGTTCAGAGTTGGACATTGAGATGTATTTTTTGTTCCTCACATGCAATTGTGTTGGAACAGTTAAGTGGAGCAGCTGTTGAGTTTTGAGCTGTATAGCAAAACGTCCATATCAGCCAAGGGATTTCAGGAGAGCTCCGGATGGCTTTGAGTGTGGCTGAGAGCTTCATTTTAAAGTTGTGATAATTTCCCATTTAAAGCATGTGCGGGCGCCATTAGCCTAGCCAATTCAGCCAACCTCCCAGCTGTGTCTCTGTGACTGTTGCCATAGTTTCTGTAGTGCGGTCACTGCTATCTTTTTTGTATCACAAGTATCTGGTTTTCTTATAGATTTTTTTTGCCCTCTGAGCATATAAATGATATTGTCAATATCCCTAGTCTGTGAAACAGAAGAATGTGTTTAATATAGGAAAATACCTAATTTAGTGCATTCAATTAATTTGTTTTTGGGATTCATGCACACGTACACATATTGCAAATAACTAAGAATGTAAATGTAAAAATTCATAGTCGAAAAAAAACAGAACATCAGTACAAAGCTATCCAGTGTGTGATGCACAGTCCTTAGTGTATCAACAAAATCACTTTTGTATGCTAAGCATGTTGAATATGGGCTAATTTAATAGAGATTGGAAAATGTGCAGGTTCCCATCATGGGGTTTGCTGATAAATAAATGTAATTAAATGAACAAGCAAAAGCAAACAAAATAAAATGGATGTTTTCTGAGCGAATGAAAAAAATGCTGATAAGAATGCAAAACATACCTGCTGTATTCATTCCCATTCAGTAACAAAGGGAAGCCCAAATGATCAGTTTAATTAGTGCGCCTTGCTGTTTAAAAATGTCTGTTTTCATTACGTTACACAGGGCTTTTCTCTGCATTGTGGAGCTGAATCGCAAGGGAGACTTATCTCTCACGAAGGCGGAAAGCACCACTTTGAGCCACAGGGCTGTAAATAATTCAGTTACTGAATGGCAATCATTCAAGCAACAACTGCCACAACAAGAGCGTAAGTGCCGGCCGAGGCCTCCTCTTGAGCGAAATGACTTCTCCTCTCCCGAAATGCACATCCCAGGCTGCTCTCTCTTTCTTTCACTGTCCCGTCTGCTCCAGTCACAGATTATTTAGAAATGTGCAGCAAAAACAAAAGCGGATGAGATTCTGTGGACACGCAGCACAGCGGGGGACTATTTCTGTGGAGTTTGGGTCCAGTGGAGGTGTCGTTTTGAGGTGGCAAATATTGCCGTGTTCCATCACACCCTCATCCTCAGCCCGTTTTAGAACACGAGTCCCCGCTGGGAGACCGACGTGATGGTGGAACCTAGGAAAGCTGATGTCAGTGAACAGGTAGCTCGCTGGCATGGCTAACGATATGGTGGCCATGCTAAAGCGATGATGTGTGATGTGCTAAGGTTCATAGAGCAAAAGGCGGGAACAAAAAGAGAAGGGTGTTGGGGGCAGTGGGCATGGAACACAAACTCAAAAACTAAACACAAACACAGCTACTGTTCAATTAGTAAAACAGCAAGACTCCTCCAAAAAAGCTGTTAACCCCCTGAAACACCAGACTAATGTTCCCTACCAAAGAGCTTTATGCACCTAAAAACTGCTGTTGCACTCCTTGAATGAAGAAAACGTCTTCTATTCTTGTGCCTGTTGGTACTGTATGCTGGTGAGCTGTTAAAGCTGGTGATGCTGGTGAGCTAATACTGGAGTCACGTCTGAAAGTTAGTCCTGTAGACACAATGTCTATGCCGTTCATATATATATATAATTTTTTTCTAAAACAGCACAATGGTAAATGGTAGAAAGAAAGAAAAACAAAAAAGGAAAGAGGGCAATTATGATGCTCCTTGTAAGACATTATTTACTGAAAGGTGGCAGTGGGAAGAAGTTTGTCTGCAAAAAGCCCATAAACAGCCAGCAATGTATTGCGTTTACCTCCCAAAATCGTAATCTTCCTGACATTTGGATATCCCCCTTCTGCTAGTTTGTCTCTTTGAATCTTTGCACAGCTGTGCAGACATAAAGAAATACTGCTGTGTTTTTCTTTTATCCCATTGCCTCGCCATCAGAGATTGGGAAGATAAACGAGAAGATGGACAGCTGTAAATGAGCGAATGCACAGCTAAGGGAAGTGAAGTCAAATAAAATACATTACTCTAGCCATTTTAATTGCACTTCTGTGAATTCTGTGGAGAGAGGAGAGACTACGACAATGGAGCGGAATTAGGGGCCTCTTTGTCTGCAACAACTTTTTAATGACAGGTACGAGCTGATATATGAAACTCTCCCCGAAGCCTGTGGGTAGCACAGCTAACACATATTACCCTTTTACAATAGATTCTACAATGATTGTTCATGTTTTTTAGCTCAGAAATTATATCAAGTTTGCCCATAACACTTGCAATAGCTGAGTCTATTCCACTAGTTCCAGTTACTTTCTGTCTTTTACATCCCACTGACCTTTTCAATTGCTATGCCATAAAAAATGGTTTAAATGTAAGGTTGAACTGTGTAAGGACTTTGTATCCCTCATTTGCTGAAGTTTCCTTTATTTTGGCAGTTACCTATATTTTAGTAAGTAGCTAGCACTGAAGACCAGGCTGTAGGTAACCAGAAAGCTAGACGCAGTAGCTTTTCTGCTGGCTAGATATGTATTAGAAGATACTATCTAGCATAGAACATCACTAGGTGCAGTGCAGTTAGGGGAAGAACGTTATCAGAGCCTTTCAATGCAATCTGCCACATTGCTGATGTCGAAAAGGGGCATGTAAACCGAAAAAGTCCCCATTCCATCCAGATTTCAGGTGAATATCACCAGTTTGAATGGGTTTGAACACAATAGTCTGGCCCAAAGCAAGCAAATGGGCATGGGAAACACAAAATTACCAGATATAAACATTCAAAAGCTATGTCTAGTCTGGGAGAGTGATTTTCAATACGTGTCTCTGAGATACCACCATTCCATATTTGGATGAATTGTGTGAACTCTGCTGTGAACATTCCTGAAGAAGTTTTGCACTATATCATAGGCCATAACGTGGACCAGGCATTATTAATGATATCTCAAAACAGAGAAGTTTGAAGTTTTTTCTTTTACTTTTACAGGGAACAGAAAATGTACTGCCTATGCTTGCTTCACTCAAAAACTCAAAGAACTGTACCACGGTCTAAATATGATAGGGTCAATTTGCAGCAGAGCCTGCTCTGTTAAATTTCAAAAAAACCATTCAGTAGTTGGTAACAAGGAGACAAGTGGAATAAGTGCCACTTTGTCCCTCATTAGATATGATCAGAGGTTTGTCCCTCATTAGAGGGCACATTTTCGTTTTTGAGCCTGTCACACCTCTGTGGCCCCAGTCAGTTACCAGATGCCCATCACACTGGCAGAGAATAAGGTTTCTCACATATATACATATGTGCATACAGCACATAACTTACATGCATGCATACTGTCACATTGATCAAATATATACTTAATTTTCTTAATATAATATATGCCATTTAGCAGACACTTTTATCCAAAGCGGCTTACAGTAGTGAATGCATACATTTTTCAGTATATGTGGTCCCAGTGGGAAGTGAACCAACAACCTAAGCATTGCCAACGCCGTGCTCTACCAACTGAGCCACACAGAACCACACACAATTCTTAAAATTACACTGTCCAAGATGATGCCCTGACTGGACCTACACACAAGCAATATTACCTGACAATTTCAGAAGCAGTGGCTGCTTTTTATATGTACACAATTACTTCATAAAATACAGGATCGGGGGCTGAGAAACCTTTAGTTCTGCTCATTAAAAGCAACATGCAGGGCTGCTTGTTGCTTTTAATGAGTAGAGCCGTGCTCTCAATCTATCTGCCAGTCTCTTAGCACTTGATCCAGTGTAGGTTTTCCTGTTGCTTTGAGAGCTGGTTTAGTGACTAACCCACTCTCTGTGGTCTCATCATGACATGCCTCTGATTCTTCCTTGCCTTTGTTCCTCTGAAAGGAAGAGACAGACCTCCCATGGATGAGCTGTTGCTCAACTCCTGGAGAAGTCCACGGGTTATCCTACTGACGTTTGGCAAGGGGCAAAAAATAGACTGGGAAGATTTGTTTAAATATCTTGAAAATATATACAAAATGATGGCTTGATATGGAAGATCTTGACTTAATTTGGTCTAATTTGTGGTTTTTCCTACTGTAATGCATGGTGGTGCCAGCATTATGTTATGGGGGTATTTCTCATCAGGATAGAAGGGAAAATGGATGGAGCAAAATACAGAAAGATTCTTGAGGAAAACCTGCTGCCCTCTTCAAGAAAATCTTAATTGGGAATTTTCACCTTTCAGCAGCATGCTAAATCAACAGTTCAGTGACTAAAAATCCAAAAGGTGAATGTCCTTGAGTGGCCTAGTCAGACCTAAATCCTATTGAAAACTTGTGGAAGTTGAAGAAGTGACAAAAAATCCAAACAGGTAAGGAAGAATGCAAACATTGAGTGTGCAAAGCTAGAGTGCTTCTAACTCAGACCACCAAAAGTTACTCTAGTTTTTAATTTTTAAATAATAATAATATTTTTTCATTGGAAGTTGTAGGGTAAAATGTGTAAAAAGGTGGACAAATCTGATTTAATATGTTTTAATTTCAGGCTGTAAGGCAAGAAAATGTGACATTTTTGAAACGGGGTGTAGACTTTAAAGGGGCACTGTGAATAAATGATTGCTTAAATTAATCGCTTAAGGGTGGGAGAGCAGCATAAATAAAAAAGAACAAAATCTTCGACCGTCACCCCCACGGGTTCAGGCAAAAAACAACAAATGAAAATAACAAACTAAATAAAAGTCTGCCTCCTCTGAGATGGAAACCCTTTCGGGAAACACACTAACAAACACTAACACAGACTCGCAGCTTTTCAGTTGCCTCCAAACATAAACACACACACACACACACACACACACACACACACACACACACACATCCTGAGACTTTTCAGTCCGGGCACAAACATTAACATTAACATTCAACAGACACACACGTTCTGCAACTTTTTATTGAGGGATCAAACAAACACTTAACAGGACACGGTAGCACACAATGTCCCAACATACACTCATCACACAAACATCGGCAGGACTGTCACTCATTCACACTCAACAATATGACACACACAACAGTAGCCACACACCTGCACTTAAATACGCCAAATTGGCTGAGGTGGAACTTCAATGGCTAGAGTGGAAATCAGTGACTCTGCCATTCACACACATACTCACACACAAACACAATCTGTCTAATTAATCATTTAATATACATACATACCAATTAACAGGCTTGACGAAATTAGGAAAGTCCAGTGGTCCTAAAGTCATCCACGGGATTCCCGTGGCAAACACAGGCAACTGTTGCAGAGACCGATGCCTACCACAGTTACATATATACCTTCTGGTTAACAAAAGGTTCTGAGATGTTCATATAAGAGTTCCAAATCTGTGATGCTTCCTGCGTGGCAAACATTTTATTGGGTTATCTGTAAGTAACCATAGGAAGGATTTAGCTGTTTCCAAGCCAAAAGAGAGAAATTCTTGAGGCAAAGCCAACG
Organism: Aldrovandia affinis; assembly: GCA_029706075.1. Classification (NCBI taxonomy): domain Eukaryota; kingdom Metazoa; phylum Chordata; class Actinopteri; order Notacanthiformes; family Halosauridae; genus Aldrovandia; species Aldrovandia affinis. The sequence goes on from JAINUG010000060.1 coordinate 4,525,623, forward strand.
TTACTACTGTTTATTTGGATGCTAATGACTGCCAGTCTGATTATCTCAAACTCACACACACACACACACACACATCCTTTTCATCGACTTGTCATTGTGTCAATAAGAGGGTCTCCTAACTATGCAGAGTTGTAAACACAGTTATCCGATATTACGTAAATGCAAGAACAAGGTCGTTGTGAGCCTTGAAATGAGCCAGCTCTACCAGCCATTTGTCACAGACCCCAAGACAGCTGGGACCTAAACCTCTGCCCATCTGTGTCTCTTAGCATTCGTTCCTCTACGGTCAATAATGAGCGAAGACACAGCACACACTTTTATTTTCTTATTTTTCATGGTTTTTTTCTCTCTTTTTTCCCCCTGGTATTATACCCCAGCACAATTGTAATCCCATTGCTGCAACATTCTCCATAAATTGTGCAGTCGGCCTCCGCTTCATTCCACTCTACGACCCGCCAGCTGCACTGAGCAGCCGTTGGGCTGAAAGGCTGCACATCGTGCACCGCTGGTGTATGCAGACCACAGATGCACGACTGACCAGAGGAGCTGATACCACGCGATGAGGCCGGGGATAACCTGCTGACCGAAGCACTCTCTCCATGGGAGACGCTATGGCAAATTATGCATCACCCTGTGCGACTGGCAGGCCGGGATTTGATGCGCCATCAAAGAGCCTATTACGTCATGCCTTTACAATGGACGTACTCTTCAAATGACTCTGTGTTTGCGCAGTTGATATTTTAGTACCCCAAGGTAACCACGATGTCACGACCTCCATGAAACATACGAGATCCATCGTTTAAGAATCGGTCCAACGTGCTAGCTCAGCCAATGGAACAAGATACCCAATATTTGTTGTTTAGTATGTTACCTCTCCCTTGTCACAGCTTCCTGTGGTGTAGCCTCTGCATATTTAAAGAGCTGTGCAGGTTTACCAGCAAGAAGCCCTGATTTGTATTGGGAAATTGCCCAGGATCCCTGGCTGTGACCTTTCCCAGCAAGCACAATTAAATATGAATAAGAAAATAATTGAAAGTAAGCAACAGTTGTTTTGAAGATCAGAACTAAACGAACAAACAGAGGGATGAACTATAAGAGCGATGACGTGTGTGACATTTTGATTTTCGCCTGCCGTTAAATTGATGCAGATGAGGCCTTGATGAACACATCCTTGTTATTTTTTTAAGGTGAACTCATAAGTTCAGATTTGTTATTCTAAATGGTAATGACACGTTTGTCAAATATTTTACATTTCACCTATTGATCTTTTTTTTTGTCTATAAACCTCCCACCCTGCTCCTTTTCCACATGAAACTGCATCTTAGTGAGATCATTGAAGGCTATGGCTGGGGCTCAACCTCCCATTTATCTGGGCAGACACAATCACATGTACTGGGATTTGGTGCCAACAAGCACTGCTTAACATTGGAGCCAACTCTTGCAGAATTACATTAGTTTGTGTAGGCTTTCCCTTCTATTCAAATGTTTTGAGTTCACCATTTCTCTAAAGATTTTTCTTATTCATTCCAGATAGCAGGAAACACAAGCACTTGTTTGCTCTGCATTGCTCTCAGATTAATTGGAAAATGAATGCATCTAAAATGTTCGCTCTCTAGCAGTCAGTGAAAGGGGTCCTGTGTGTTAGGCACCTGCCCTGAAACCAGAAGGTTATGGGTTCAGCTCTCAGCTTAGTCATGCTAAATACTTTGAAAGGGATCTCTGTTTCCACCCTGCTTGGCAATGAGCATTTTCAGGGCTGATTTGGCTCATGCCCCTGAGTAGCCCACACATGGCATACCATATCTAACATATCATATCAGAACAAGAGATATGATAGAGAAGAGATATGAGATAGGACCCCCTCAATTAGTTGCCTAAATTTCACTCTCATTCAGGTCTCAGTGCATGATTTCCCCTTCTGTAGCAGATGCTCACAACCTCATTCACACTTCTGAGCTCCATTACTGTACCTACAGTGGAATGATGTCTGCTCCAGGTGCCTCACGCCGTAGAACATTTGAGAAGCTCTGGCAATTTGAACCATCCAGACTTGAAGGCAGCTTCTGTGCTCACTATATGAATTTATGTCATGTCAACGCGCCCAAATAGAAAGTTGTTAGGAACAACCAAATACCATTATGGTTGTGTTCAACAGGCAAGAGGTCCTCCACATATTTATGGTAGAATGGAAGATTACATTTGACTTAATAAATGGTATTAATTAGAATTTTGGTTGGGTTGAATTTGAGTTTATGGATGATTGTGCTAAAGTAACGTTCGTCTCACACTACAATGTTGTCAAGCTACCAATTGTGCCTTTAACTGGTAAATGCGTATGTAGTCCTACGTACATTGGAAAAGGTCAATGTATCCTATTTTACGTGGGGAAACTAAGATCGGTCTTTCTCTTTATAGTGCCGAAAGAGTAATTACGAGAGAGATTCAGTCAGGCACGGCCTGTCACATGTACTCCATGAGCACAGATTCTAATACAGAGTATGAATGGTGACGCTCCCCGCTCCAGGGTTAAGAACACAATTACCGAGGACCCCTGACACAGTATGCAGCCATGCTGTCCAGTTTCCACTCCTGGGGCCTTGATTAAGCTGTCCTCTGTGCTGCCTGAGGAAAACAGATTCCATATTGATATTCTGGGTGTTCAGATCTCGGAGACTAGCGGCATTGGATCTGAATGATCATCTTGGATGAGCGGATGAAGTGGATGTGTGCATATGCTCTGCATACTTGTTTTACGCGTTCAGCTGAGCCAAGCCCACCGACACTGCTTTTTCACATTTGTGTTCAGGCTAAATTAATTCCATCTCCCTTGACTGATCTCAGAGCTGTTATGTCGCCAGTGTCTCGCTCCCGGAGGAACATCCGACCTCGGCCGTGTTTCGTTCTGAGTGAAGATGATGGAATTTTAAAAATTAAAGGGGTTTTTCAATGAGCTTGCCATCAAACAGCTCCTATAAATTGAAAGCGTTGAACAGTTTGGAAATGGTAAGTATCCCTTCGATGTTTGAACATTGTGAGCTCATTTTAAATGTGCCAATGACATTGCGATTCAGATCTTTAGATGAATTGGTTGCTTTTAATGGGATGCTATCCAAAGCCATTTTTAACGCACTGTTATAAATTCACCAGATTGACCAGAAGGGGATGTTAAATTGGGCCTTGAGATCATTTGCATTTGTATGTAATGCCATGCGGCAAACGTACAGAAGCGTTCTTCATATTTAATGAATCCACTTACGGCATGCCTGTCAATCTAGCACTCATATTTCAGTCCATATGTCTCACATCCCAGTTCCCTTTATGAACATTGTTTGAAAAAGAATAGAAATCCATTGGCAATTGACTCTCCCTGAGGTAATTGTTTGAATTGCATTTCCAATCACAACTTCTCACTGAGAAATATTGCTGCGACAACTTCCTCTCACACGCCCATCTTATTTCTGTTTTAGCAAGAGGGTGGGGAAAAAAAAGATTAATTCAGTATTCCTCTGTATTCCTATTCTGTATTCTGTATGCGGTAGAATGCTTAATAAATGAACTGAGTGAGGATGTGGGTGTGATCATCGCGACGGAATGCCCTCTGGACTGCAGTGATGGCAGTGCATTAAGACACTTTAAATAGAGGAGGAACTCTGGCATGTTGAAACATGCGGGTCACTCCAAGACCACAGACATAGCTCTGCTGTGCCTATTGCCAGAGACATCATTTAGCACCTTGGAGAGCCATTCTGCTCAGCCCCCCCTTTGTTGATCGACGTCCTTAGGCATGATTAAGTGCTAGCCTTCGTAAAAATGCCTCTATTAAATCATATAAAACATAACAAATGAACCGGCCTACAATAGAACAGAATAGGACAGAAACGTTTCTAGTGTCAGGATAACATTTTAACTTTCCCTCTCATTCCCTCTACCTCTTGTATTACTATTTAGCCTGAATAATCATCCAATCTGAATATTCCTGTAGACAACATAGGCCGATTAGAGGCAGATTTGTAAACATGTGGGCCCCTCCAGAGGCCTTGGCAATGGGCAGCCATGTTGTTGGCGTTTTTGAGCGGGAATGTCTTTGGTGTCTGTCACCAGGCGAGGCATCGGCAACCCGATCACGTCCGGCCCAAACTGGACTAACGCACTGTAATCAAGGCCAGCCGATGAGGTCCAGCGATGAGAAAGTGCCGGTGTCTGCCTGACACGGCCACAGGCCAGGTCCCTAAATGTATTATGTCCCCTAATGGAATGACAGTGGGTCGTTCACATTCCAGAAGTCAAGTGCATCGATGCACGTTTTTAACTTGACTGTCATTCCAACAGTGTGACGTATACAGCACGTCATATACAGTATAACGTACTGCATATAGCACATTTCCTTTGATTGTGAAGGACACTGTGCCTGGAACTGAAGAATGTAGGAATGTATGTTCAGAAGAACCAATTATAAAAATGATTTTTAAAATGATTATAAAATGAATGAATTAATATTATAATAACGTCATTTAAAATGCTTTTATAAAGCAACTTACAGTAGTGACTGCATACATTTTGTGGCCCCAGTATTGAACCCACAACCTAGCGTATGCCAATATATGCTCTACCAACTGAGCCAAGAATTTATATTATATTATATTATACTTTTATATATGTAAATATATATATATGTATTGTATTTTGACATTGTTTTATTTTGCTTTATTATTAAACAAACTGAAAAAGAAAATACCCTCCCTCATCACATTGCTCTTGCTCGTCTCTTTTTCCCACCAAGCTCCATGCACAAGCATTTATTTTGACAAGAATTTCACATTTAATAGCTTCAGTGACAATTCATAAAATATTGGGCCTCAGTGTTGAAATGGTACTCTCCATTGTTAAGCAATGTGCATACTGTTGCCCAGTAGCTAACCACAGTAGTTGGTGGAAGCAGATCTATCCACGTATATTCATAGCTTCATTTCTGTTTTACCCTGAGTGAATACAGTGCAATGGCCACACAGGGATATCATCAAACTTATATAATGTAAGATAGATCAAATAATTATGTAATTATTTCATTATTATTAAAGAAATAAATAAGCCAGCCCACTCCCACAAAATTTGTATTTGACACTTATAATTATTAAAAGTGTCCTGAACACCAACCATATAAATATATAAACAAGAGGGGGATTCCTTTACTTTTTAATGTCATGGAATAGTCATGATATTTTAATTGAGTTGAAGAGTGGGAACCGTGCATTTATTATCAAAAGCAAGAATGATCAGTAGAGTCACTGTCTAAGTGACAGCAATAATCCAATTTTAAGTATGGTATGAGTAACATAAACACCTTATTCCAATAGCCATAATCTGAATAAGACAGGTTATGAGTAATGTGGAAAAACAAACTTTTGAGTCATGTAACGAAGGCAAACAACAAAAATCTATTCTTTATTTTTAATTTTTTACAATATTCCTTGTCTGCTGCACTTTAAATCTTTTTACATTTGTGTATTTATATATGAAAAAGCTTTTTAGAAGGAAAAAAATATCAAAAGGAGAACAGGTTTGACACTCTTGTCCAATGTGCTAAACTAAAACGTAGGAGTTATGTTTCTTAGTTGTCTAACTTCTTTAGACAAATAGGTTCCTAGCTTCAACATTCAAATTAAAAAGCAACTGCTCTAAAGAGGACCTTTTCACCAGCGTAGTCATTGAGTTCTTTCATTGGTTAATCAAAAGTCTTTGTTAATTGTTCTATTGTTTGATAGGTACAATGAAACCTCATGTGGAGCATAATCAATAAACATGCGACCGCAAGATCATGTCACTCAAGCAAGCCTTTTATTGTTCCCCACAACAACAATACATCGTTAGATGGTTCCTACCAGGTCATGTGTTAGTACCCATCACTACATTAATTGTTCCCTTAATGACATGTATGGTCAAGGCATGATCAATATCGACAACATAAGACATGAGATGGGAATATACAGCATTTACCTTTTAAACAACATGTGATTGCTTAACATAAGGTACAGATCAACACCCCGTAATAAAAGAAAAACGGAATAAAATGTCCCAATAATAGTCACAAAACAGTAACGTCCGCATAACAAAAACTCTTCTGCATGTGCGCTCTCTCTCTCTCTTCTTGCTCATTAATAACATAACTCATGCATTTCTTATTGTGTTGTGTTGCATCCTATGGCGAATGTATTGCTGATGCCTTGCATTTACGTACATGCACTTGACAAGCTCTCGGCCCTTCCGTTGAGAATGCTCAATTTCTGGTCACTGTTTAATATGTGCCTTTGAATGAAAGAGGCCCAATTCAAGAGAGGTGTAGGAATCCAGGCTTTTGGGTGAGACAAGGCTGATGACTTTGGGAGATCTGCCATGGCCCCTAAGGTATAATATAATATACACCATTTGGGTGAGACAAGAATGCATACATTTTTTCAGATGACTTTGGGAGATCTGCTCTACCAATGGCCACCCCTAAGGTGAAGACTGGAACGATTTGTGGAGGTGTTTAAATTCCCCGCTCTTCTCCGTGTAGTCGTTGGAGCATGCTGACCCGAGCGCTCACTGAGAGTTCACTGTAATGCAGACCACAAGGGCAGGACTCCATCTACATGGAGGCAGAGTAACCGTGGCTTTTTATTGGAATGTGTGTACAATCAATCAATATTTATTTTTGTGTAGCACCATTTACAAACAGGTCGTTAGACACCGCTTCAGAAGGAGTAAAAAAAAAAGTAATAACAGGAAAAACCCTTGATTGAGCCAATTTGGGAAGAAACTGGAAAGTAATTCCTTAACCCCTTCAAACTGAAGGACAACAAGTCTCTTTTCAAGAAATACAACACTATGATCCACATTTCGATCTGTCATTGTAATTTAGCAAGCGCAGGATGGTAGTTCAGTATCCTGGCTGAGTATCCTTGTTCCCTATCCATAATACTACTTGTCAAGCAATAAAATGCACCAAAAAAAACTGAAGTACCGTATGTTATGGATGTCCTCAAGCAATATTGTACTGCTTGTTTTCATAATGGAATTCATGCAGTCATGCTCATTTTACATTCTTAAGCAGAGTGAGCAGCCTTGTGTTTGGCCATTTCAGAGATTTGATATCAAACAGTATTCCATGGCAACGGAATTGACTTTGCTTGCCGACAGTGGAGAGCACAGCCGTATGACATCATCAAGAGCCGCTGACGTTCCGCAGAGACAGTCAGTGAGAGAGCGCAGTGCTGTTTCCACTGTTTTAGATACAGGGGGTTTACATTATGTATGGAATGTGTATGGAATGAGTGTGGAATGGTGGTTTGGAATTGAAAGAATGGGACACACTAATCGCACACTTATTAGATGCTCTCCAAAAAATAAAGTGTAATGGTTTATATAACCATGCAGGTCGGTTAACGTTCCAATCCACTGACCTTCATCAGAACGGTGAGCACTGTTAACACAGGTCGATTCAAATAAGGATCTCATAGGTGCACGAGACACATTGTTCCACTCAAAACCTGAGGAGCATTTACTAACATCTGCTACTTTTAGTTTCATTCTTTCAATTCTACATGTGTCTGTGTCTCTGCACCTTATGCTAAGAAGTTTTGCAGTGCGTATGTTTATCGTGATACCGAATGGTGGTTTGGAAACGTTCGTTTTGCACGTCTCAATGATTCAATTGCAGTTTGACGCATTGACTGGCTAGCTACTGGCTACCCTTTAAACCCTAGATATTTTAGTTTTCTGTTGGGTTTTTCACACCGCCCTTCTTGGATAAGATGCATGATATTTTAGTTTTCTGTTGGGTTTTTCACGATGCATGAGTTGTGTCAGTCAGCTAATGGCGCGAAGGATTGCATTGCATTTGCACTAATCGGTGTCCAGTACGTGAGTGTGGGCACACTTGCATGGACACGTGCTCTCACACGCATGCATATTGCAAGCTGCACATGCCCGATGCACACACGCACAGGCGCACACATGCAGGCTCACGCTGGCTTGAAGGTGATGCAGCCTCTCAGCCAGCCTTGGGGCAGTGTGCATGAGCCCTTAAGAGTAGCTGGTTCAGACCAGCCACGTAAAACCGAAATGATTAAAACCCACCAAGCCATAGCTGTTACTGTCCACATGACCAGATGCACCCCTCAGCCCATTCAAATCCACTTCTTCTGCAGGGGTCTTCTTTTGTGGGGACTCATGGAAGAGTCACAAAAATGCACATTTTTTCTTTTTTTTCCCTCCTTCATCTGGAGAGATGGAGACTATTTCTAGCGCCCGTTTGGGCTTGAGGGGAAAAGAATGTGTCTCTCAGGCTGACGAGTGGAGCTGTTCCCCTGGTGAGGAGATATTACGAGCTTCTTCACCGCAGTGTCTTCACAGGCGGAGAGAGAGAAGCCCTGGCGGAGCAACAACTGGGTCAGGGGCAGGAGGAGGGGGGTCCTCCTGCCCTGCTCCCACACACACGCCGTAATTTACTTAAGTGCTTTTCGCAGCTGCACTTATCCTTTCTCATCTCGACCCGGACGTTGTAATTCGAGGTGAACATTTTGACTTTCACGCGCACGCCCCGTTTTGAAAATAAAAACATCTCGGAAGGTGAGGCCCCCGACCGACGGCTTCCAGAGGAGGCGGGCGCGAGTGGCCGGACGGCTCCTTCTCGCCTCGAATGTTAGCCACGCCGCGCCGCTAACACCCGGGCCTGCTCGATTAATACACGGCGTGTCCCTCTATGGCTGGCGGAGCCTTTCTAGCGTGTCGTACATGGCTGTGCTCGCTTGTAAGGACCCTGAGCTCATTTGCGGAATTAATGGCACGGCAGCTGTTCATTAGCTGCTGCTTGCCTTTATTACATGTCGTCCCGGGTTGTTTGTTGTCTGAAGGAATCCATTTGTCCTCTGTGACGTACGCCTGAGAAAGGTCGGGCTCTGAATTAGCTGGTCAAAGAGTGGGCATTTTCCATTGAGGTTTACGCCCTGGCTCTGCGCTGAACGAAGAGGCGCTCACCTCTACGGGAGCGGTGAGCGCCCAGAGGTGCATCCCGCACCATTTGCCTCACACAGAAGCCCTTCCTTAGTGCGTCATCCAGCACTCGCCCTACGCAGGAGAGAGGAGAACACATTCCCTGACTTAGGTTTCTGCTGATCGTCAGGCAGGGGGTTGTCAGCACTTTGAAAGGAACACACCAGTCGTCATGCTATGTCGGGACAGCTGCGGGAGAATAATGACTTATTTCTCCGAAGATTTCTGCTTTCACAAGCAACCCGGTGCTGGTGATAAATGGCCACAATGAAAATACGTAGCATCAAATGTGAAGGAGTCACATCCTCTCCTCGGCCTTGATGTGGTTTTGTGAGATGACAGGCAGAGAATGGTGATAATTACCATTGAACAGCATTGATCCTGTCGGAACATTTAAAGATAGCAGTGTGTCTTTGGCTTCTTCTTGTCTGGAGACAGCTGAAGCCTCGGGAGGCAGCATCTGTCTCAAAATATCTGGTGAGAGGAGTGCTGGGCTGTTCATCTGGGAGTGCACTGGAGTCACTAATGTGCTGCCAGGGGTGAACACCACCCTCCTGCTGACAGACCCAGCAATCTCTGGTATACTATTCTCTTATTATCAACTGCCACAGAAAACACAAACACACACACACACACATGGTGAAAAAATGTGAAACAATATTTGTTAGTTTGCATCATAATCAAATGCATTGGCACAGTACAGATCTTTTTAATCCACGCTTTTCAGGTGCTGTGATTTTTTGGGTGAAATACAATATTTCATACATAGCACAAATTCCTCCCACCTGTACATGCACGCACACACACACACACACACACACACACAAACACACACACACACATACACGCATGCACACACCACACTGCACATGATCTGATATGGCAACTGCAGTATAGATGGTATAGGTGCTATAGGTCTGTTCAGGCGTTTGAGCGGTGTGACAGGAAGGGCTTCGGGTTGATTCATGCATCCACTGTCATGAGCCGCTTGCACTTCCACATATTTCAGTCATGGCTGCCTCAGCAATCTCTGACTGTCCTTTTAACCCTGCTATTGACTGAGGCTACTGCAGGCCTGCGGTGCAATTCAGCAGCAAATATCATGTACAGTAGCAATTCAGCAGCAAATATCATGTACAGTAGCTAATGTAATAATTCTAACACATAGAATGCTGCAGTGTATACCGTATGTTTCATCATTTAGTCATTTCAGGTCCTTTGTTCCTGTGACAGTATCATACTATCATATTGCTACACAGGAAGTAAGGGAAGGATTCTGTTTTTTTACTCAATTTGGAATGGCAATGGAATGTAGGTCGGATCCATAACTGCAATGTCCTCTGTCCATTTGGGGAAATGCATGCAGATAGCCACCGCTGCTATCACTTTGCATCCACCGGCTGAGCCGTGCAGTTACGGCACTGGAGGGCTGCGCAACCGACACAGCGGGTACAGGCAGATCGCAGCTGTCCAATCGACCAGAAAAGTAGCTATTGACCAATGAGGCAGGGTTTCCCAATGGAACCCTCTCGCCCTAGGCGATTCTGTGGTCAATTATGTGTTGCACTGTGGGACTCCCGGTCAGATTTGGCACTGGCATGGTCCAAATTCTATCTGAGTGGGCAATATCACTGCACTAAGAAGCTGAAGAGGCTGAAGTGGATATACTTGGGAGGCCTGCAAAGATTAGGTTTTTGAAGTATTATTATGAATATTTGTTGTATGTTTTAAAAGAACATTCAAACCCAGATGTTAAAGGATATATTGGACCAATGACCTGTGTCACTGTAGATGTGCAATACAAGAAAGGAAAGCCCATGATGGCACAAAAATGCCTTTGTAATTGAAGCAAATGATCCATTGAAGCAGTTACGGGTTTTTCATCTTTTAGATATTTTTCATTTGTTTCAGCTACCACTAATCACCAAATGTTACATGAAAATGTTACAGAAAAGCAAGTTTTGCTTTTCAACTCAAAGCTAAGGATTTAGGGCAATTGTGGTTGGATTGAAGCTCGTCACACAATGACATTTCTATATGGATTTCCTTCCTTTCAAACTACACTTGGGGCTATCCGGCTGAGGAACTCATTCCTTGTGAAGTGGTGCACCCCACACGTCTTGAATCCTGAAATTGTCAGGGCCGACTGTGGCTGAGAATTCCGCAGGGTGACAAACAATTGGCCACAGTGTCGTCAAGGGAGAGCTGGGTATTCTCCATATCATCACTCAAAAGTGACTCTAGTTGAATGGGCACCTGCAATCTGCCTGCATCACTTGTGATAGATTGCAGAGCAATTAAAAACTATGGCTGGCAGTACATGGTTGTGGGTGCCAGCATGTGCCTTCCAAAATTGATGGACATTGTGACAGTCCTACAATTAGGATGAGGCATTATAAATATGAGGATGAAAGATAACTAGAGGATAACAGGTAGTTAAAAGTGACAGTGCTATTCAGTGCTTCAGAAGAAACACTAATTTATTTATATTTTGTCGCCATGATTAGTGTACAGTGCACCTTCCTAAGTAAACCTTGTCATCACACTACATCGATCATCGACCCGCCCAGCTGCTCTGTCATTTACAACAAAACATTAAAAGCGGGATCGTCGAGCTACCTCATCCCAAGGATGCGCTGTATCTCCTCTGGACTGGACCGCTCATATCTGCGAGGCCCACATTAAAACCGCGCTCCAAACCTGGCATTGAAATTCCATGCAGCCCTCTTCAGTAAAGAGGCGGCAGCAGTGGGCGACCCTAAAATAAACATGAGCGTGCAGCAGAGAGGATTAATAAATAACAACTCCTGGAGCAGAAGCCTTCCCCACGCGGGCCCATGCTGGGATGTGACTGCTTGATAACTGTCACAGTCCCATAATCCCGCTCACATTTGCAGGAATGGCTAGCGCCGCTCCGGTCTTAATCACGAGCTGCTTTCTGTCAGGGTCCTCCTGACACTCCCATTGTTCATAATTCATTTATACAGGGCTACTTACCGCACTCGGGGTTTTATTTTTTATATACCTGATGTCAGCCATCTTGCTATCCATTTAGGCTGTTTGACTTTTATCTGAGCTGCGAGGATTGAGAGTACTTTTACGCGTGGCATTCCAATCCTGGCCTCTCGCCTTATGGTGTGTCGCTTTGGTGTGAGAACAGGTGAGAAAAGGTTGTTTGGGTTCACGTCGGTTAATTGCTGCCTATTTGCTGCCCTTGAGAAATGTAGCTTGTTTAGGTTCTGTTTTGGACTACAGTTCCCAAGGTGCAAATTTACACTCTCAAACGGAACTTTGGTGGCCGGAGCAGAAGTATTAACTGTGAAATCTCATCTTCTTTCTTGTTGATGAGGTGATTCCTATTTGTGAACCTAGGCAGGTTTGTGGGAGCACATCATCTGAAATGATCGATGCTGCAGATCTCACTCCAGTTAGAACTGCTGCCCTGTATCCCTTTCCAAGCTACATTTGGCCCACAGAGGTAAAGAGGAGAATTTATGACGTTTTCCCATGTCGTCCATTACCACATATAATGGTGGCTTCTCTGTTATTGCTTCTTAGAAAATATGTGTTTTGTTTAACCGTGAAAAAAACAACCAAAAAAACTTTACTGCAATGTGAAGAAACTACACAGCTGTAGAAAAAATGAATGGTCAATCCCATCCTCTATCTTGTCATCAGGCCAGTATGAGGGTCAGAGGGATACAGGGGCAGAGACATTGCTACTGTACTAGGCAGTTATGAGCTATTCTCTAGCCCTGCCAGGACTGCCTGTGCATGGGAGTGATGATTCGCCGCCTGCCACTCTGGGGTGGCTAGGACATCACTCAGCATGGCCCTGACAGCACCCACAGCGTTGCTCGGGCAAACCGCTGAGGTCCGGGCGCTGTTATAATTGGGCACCCTGCCCATCCCTCTGCCACTTTGTCTTCTGGACTTCTGAGGCAGCATCGATCCTGGCCATGGGATTCTGAGCCGGGGGTGCACCGATACGAAGCTGGGCCCCGGCTTGAATAAAACGTTTTCATTTATACTCGATTGCTGCTGAGGTCATCTGTGTTATATTTTGTGTGCTGTCACCTGCCTCATTTAGACTGCTGGGGGTAGATTAGGGGGGAGTCAATTCGATCGAAAAACCGCAAAGGTTTATCACCGAATGCGATTTTTTTCAACTGCAATTATTTTAGTGCAACCTCAGCTTTAAAAGACAGCGGGGACTCTGGCATCGCCACAGAAGTGCACCGCGGTACAGGAACACAGTTCAACAACTGTCAGTTTGTATTCAAACAGTCTAGAAAGGAGAAGGACTTGCAAGTGATGTACAGGAAGCATCTCCAGTTTCAGCCTGCCCAATGAATGTCAATACATGTAAAAATGTATTTAGTTATAAAGCCAATCACAATTGACGTGCCCCAGATGTCTCTGTGTGAAACTAACCGAATGTGTTGCAGCAAAGGTTTGTCAAATGTGAGTTTTGCTTGTACAATGCATTGTGCAGTTGGGGATATTTCGTGTACTCTTGTCACACTGTGAGGAAGCAATATTGAAGAGACTTTGATGCAATATTCACACAACATTAACTTCACATTCTGATCACATTGCCCCTCATTGTGATAAACATTTTGGATTACTGCCACAATGTAATAGCTGATGAGAATTATATACAAAATTACATTTCAGATTTTGCTTAGTAGCAAAATGTATCCATTAATGTATTTAGCTTTAGCATCAATCTAAAATTGTGAGACTGATTTTCTAAACTTCTATTAAATACTGCAAAGCAATTTAATTGAATTAAAATTCAGTTTTATTCTCATTTCTCAGTTTAACCCCTTAACCGCCACCCCCTATTTTTGGCATTCACGCCTATTTGGACATACCAAAATATAACAGTTCATAGCTGAAGTACTGTCATGGCCACATGCCTACATTTGGTATACTTTTAAAGGAAACACACATTTTTTTGCAGGGTGTGCTCAAATAGCATGTGGACACAACACATCCCAAAAGAAGTGGGTCATTACAGCACCTCGCTCTTGCCCACCAAAACCACAGCTTTACTCAAGCTACTTGATGGCTATTAAATGTGCGACCACTCAACTTTGTTCTCCCATAACAAAGGACTCCTTCTAGGAAGCACAAGCAAGATGGAGTACATCTATGGCAGGGGCTCCCAAATTTGGTCCTGGGGCCTGTGTATGCTGGTTTTCATTCCAGCCACAATTTCAATTTCTTAATTGTAGCAATGTTACTGTTAATTGTTCTTAATTAGACACCTTTTATGTCTAATGAGACCTTCTTACATTATATCAGAAATGCACACGCATGCTACAAATAGGTTATGTTTGAATTGATTAATTGATCGACTAACAGGTGAAATCAGTGGGGTTCTAAATGCACTGAAACCAAACCAATTGTGGAAAACTAAACATTTAAATGCAAAACAAATGGCGATGAGACAAACCTGCATTGTGCTATTAAGTGAAAGATTATGGAAGAAATTAGACACACGTTGTTTATTTGAGTTTGGGAACCCCTGCTGTAGCAGTACATTTAAGAGTTATTATCCTTGTCACTTACCCACTCGAGACAGTTTTCTATCCTTACAAACTGTCCTACTTATTCACATATTATCTTTATGGCTGAGCTGTGATTATCTCTCTAGTGTAGAATCCAAAGTACATGAATTGCAGTTCTTGATTTGGCTTTGAATTTGGCCAATCGGGGGTTGAGTTCTATGATTGCTTGTATGAAGGTTCCTATATCGACCTGAGCAGAAATAATCAATAATAACTGCAGTCACTATGATGGAGGCTGCAACAATTTCACTTGGCTGCGTCAGTGTAAGACACCAAAATGCATATCCTGGGGAGAGATAAAGCCACGGGTAAATGCAAAAAGTTGTGAAAAAACAATAGTCTTAGGAAGAAGTTTCTGTGCACCTTTGTACTGTGTGCCTTGCCAGTTATGACTGGTAGGATAAATGGGCTAGCAGGGAATGTGAGGGAGACATGCGAGGCACTCAACACAAACAAACCGATATTTTTACATCGCATCATCCATCAAGAATCATTGTGCGGCAGGGTAGCAGAATTGGGCGACGTGATGAACGCAGTAGTTAAGTGTGTTCGCTCGCAAGCGCCTCGCTCAAGCGTTACAGTGCAAGACTGTCAGCCTCGCTGGAATGCTGCTTTTTAGACTTCCAGTCACACCAAAAGTTATTTGCCAATCGCTTCACAGTAGATGTCATGGCAGTCCCTGTTGATCCTCAGATGGAGACTATTGATTTGCAGAGCAAGGACGGTCTCAGGGAAAAGCACTCAGCAACAGAAGTGCAAGACGTTTTCCAACATATCCCTACTGCTGACTTCCCCAAGCTAACAAAGCTTTTTTGCTCAAATACTGAGTCCTTTTGGAAGCGCATGTGTTTGTGAGCGGCTCTTTTCCACAATGAAGGTGAACAAATCAAAGTACCAATCAAGGCTCACAGATGAGCATCTGTCTGCAATACTACAAGTTGCCACTGCTGTGGATGTCTCACCAGACATCACAAAGCTAGCGAGGGAGACTTGCCAGGTGTCAGAGCTGGGATAGGTAATGTAGAGGCAAAATTATTGTCTAAACTTGGGCTAACCATGTTAGGAAAAATAAGAAAATGCTGTATATTGAAAATAAGAAGGTATATGATGCAATGGTAAGTATACAGTAGGTTACAGATGTGACATTACTCCCCCTGCTCTCTTTTATCAATAGGTGGCCCTCCAACACTTGGATGCTAACTGAAAATGGCCCCCAAGCTGAATTGGCTTTGACACCCCTGACTGAGGGTTACTCAACTAAAACAGATTCATTTCCGAAATGAAATGAACGTATAGTCAACAGTGTAGCAACTTTCTTTCAAATGCATCATTTAAGGTTGTACTTTATTCTTTCTGGTGAATTCAGACACACCTCAAGGCAAAGGAAAGCAAAATTAGCATTGCAAATAATTTTCTGACAGCTCCACAGGAAGCAGCCAAAAGGTACAGGATGTTTTTTAACTGCTGCAAGGGTATTAGATTGTCTTCAACAGAAATCTATGAAACCCTCACTGTCCCTACAAAGAATATTTTGCCACTGCAAGACATCTGGGTTTTCAACATGAAACTTCCTTTTCTCAGTTAAATAAATAATAGAACATTAGATATAATGTTTATTTAGGGCAGTCATTCTCAACCTGTGTTGAGACCCACTGTGTATGCTGGTTTTCATTCCAGCCATATTTGCAACCTCTGAATTGTAACTATTGGTTAATTTTTCTAAATTAGACATTAATTTCTATTAAAGCATCATTTACTCTTGAGGCCCTATTATGTCAGAACTAGCTATGCATGCCATGAACAATAAATGTCCCATATTCACATCCCAAGACATTAAATCAGTCAGATCAACTAATGCTATCCTTTTCTGTAACATGCTACATGCAGCATGATCCCTTTAGAAAGAGGTTACCTGTTTTCATTGATTCAATTATAGACTGGCAGGTGAAATAAGTGGGGGCCTATTTGTTGAAAATCCAGCACTTAAAGATTTTTGTGCAAGCTTTTACGGAAAAATTATTGTTGGACATTTTGGATATATAAAAGCAAATATCGAAATGTGTTTGTGTCTGCATTGTAAAGTTCATAGTATGCCTTAACTATAGATATAAAAGCTGCCTGGCTATAAATAGAGCTATAAATATAAAGAACAAAGACAGTGATCCTATTGGGTGTGTGATCACAGGCGGTCATTTCCTCCCTGTTGCTGGTGTGTTGATATGTCCTCTTCTCCATCCAGCAAAGTGTACTTTCCTCGTTCGTCCTGTCACCTGGTCAAACAGGCGTGAGCGGCTAGGCGTCTGTGTGACACGCAGTAGAGCGTGAGAGAGCTCCACCTATACGTGCTGGGCCACAGCTCTGTCTCTATGCAGGGGATTTAGCTGGGAGGCTACCACAGAGGAGGATTTAACACTGATTCAATAGCATCGCAAAGCACAATCAGGAGGTGTCACCTTGGTGCAACTGATTCAATACCTGGGGCATTGCCATGGCTGGCGAAAATGAAATCACGTATTCGAGGGAGGATCTTTGTGCCTAGGGTAGCTCTTTTTTTCGCCCGCAAACTACCCCGGGCCACACTTTCTGCTGTTCTTTCAGTTCCACAAGTTTGCTCACAAAATTGAGGCTTTATGCAAATAGGGGGGATTTGCATATATAGCCTCAAGAGGGCTGGTGCCTGTTTCAAAATGATTTAATTTTGCCCATTCGTCTGGTGGTTATGACGATGATGACCCCAATAATCCCTGGAGCCCTGGTTGATAGCGGTGGGCAGCGTGAGTCATAGCCTCAATCTCAATTCAGTTTTTGTCCTGGCCGAGGTGACTGCATTGATCTGGCCAGCGGGCAGGGACTACCCATTCAGTTCCCCTGTCCAACAATCCTTTGTTCTATTTTTGTTCCTTCATTTCCCTCCCCCTTCCCGTGTCACCATTTTCTATAGCTCCACCATTTTGTAGCGTGACGCTACAAAATCTCTTCGATTCCACCCCTCATCTGCATATTTGACTATATATGCACTAGGCATGCACATGACCAAAAAAAAATGAATCTCCCCAAAATATTAAGTGGCACCATTCCATTTACTGTGCAACAGGGCTTACACAAAGAGCAAGCAAAACATCAATCGATCAATCAATCAAAACCTTTATTTATGCAGGGAAGCCCAACTGAGACCAAAGCCTCATTCGCAGTGGGGCCCTGCTACAAGGCACAAGTAAAAACATAATATCAAATTTAAGAAGAATAATAAGAGATAACACATAAGACAGACAGAGACCGGAACAATCAAACGCACTTTACGTTCATATAAAACATGTACTTTTGGTGAGTTGAGTATGTAAAATAGTTTTGAAATGGCTCAAGGGTGCCAGATACTGTATAGATGCAGTTTTTTATAAGTTGTTCCAGATATGGGGCGCATTAAAATGGAAAGTTTTCTTGCTAAAATCGGTCGAGGAGAATGGAACTTCTAGATCAAGCCAATCTTTAGTACGAGTGCTGTACTTAGTGCGTCTGACTGTCAAGAGAGGTGAGGTGTATGGAGGTAATTTATGTGAAAGGGCATTGTAACTGAATAGTGAAATATATTTTCTTCTCATAGAGTGGGAAGACCAGCCAACTTTTGAGTACAGCTCACAATGATGTGTGCAGAAGGGGTCACCAGCAATGAACCCGAGAGCACTACGGCAGACAGAATCCAGAGGTTTCAGAGTCACGGCAGAGGAATTCATATAAGGATCAACATAAAATTTGCCTGAACGATTTTTCTTCAACTTTCAAAAGTAAAACATAACTTATTCCTGTAAAGAAAGCCAAGTCTAATTCTGAGTTTTCTGGTAAGCTCCTCTGCATGTGTTCTGAAAGAAAGCCTATCATTGATCCAGATACCCAGATATTTATATGGGGACACACATTCAATTAGGGCTCCATTCAGAGTACAAATTTCATAGTCAAAGTCCTTAGGGGACTTAGAGAATAACATATATTGAGTATTCTCTGAGGTCATGTAAGGACTTCTGAACCAAATTAAAATTATTCTGCAAGTTTTCCACAGCTCAAATCACAGAGGAGGTACAAGAATAAATCACTGTATCATCAGCATAAAAGTGTATCTTACAATTTTCAATTACTTTTCCAATCACATTGATATACAATGTGAACAAAACAGGCCGAAGTATAGATCTTTGCAGCACCCATTAATGATTTCCAAGAATCCTGACTGAACGCCATACACTCGAACACATTGGGTTCTGTCAGTGAGATAATTCCTGAACCAGGTATGTGCATGCTGGTCAAGACAAATTGGTTTCAAACAATCTGCGTAGGAGTAAATAGTGGTCAACCGTATCAAAATCCTTGGATAAATCAATAAAAAGAGCAGGACAATACTGCTTTTTCTCAAGAGCACAAACAACATAGTTCACAAGAAGTGAAGCTACTGCGACCACATCTAAAACTGGACTGTGCAGTATTTAAGATGTTTTCCAAAGCCACCCCCCCACCTTTGTGAAGAATAGTAACAAGCGCTGCCTTCCAAACTTTAGGAATAATTCCTGAATGAATAAATAAATTCAACATGTCGGCAATAGGCTCTACGATTATGTGAGCAGAGATTTGCAATAAAAATGGTTCCAGCTGATCTGCACCAAGATAATTATGTTTTGCATTAATACAGACTAAGGCATTAAACACATCCGTAGTATTAAATGGTTCAAAGCAAAAACGAGTAGTCTCCCTAGCAGGTTGAAACCAGGAGAAACAAGATCAGATTGAGTAGTACAGCTCATGCCAACACCAGAACTGCTAATATCATTCAATCTATTAAGAAGGTGAGCTGAGGAAATACAATGACGATTAAAAGCATCACACATTGCGTTCTTGTCACTAGTGGGACCTGAACCTAAAACCATTTCCCGCAGAAGACATGTAGCGTGTGGACCTTTAAGTGATTTTACTCTCTTCCAAAAAGCTGCTGGATTGTTTGCACTTCCAGACATGGATTTGCAATAATAGTTAGATTTAGATTTTTTAACCGTAAGACAACATCTGTTCCTGAAGCATCTGAAAGCCGACCAGTCAGTTGCAAAGACCTGACTTTCTGGCTTTGGCCCAAGCTTTTCCTTTCAAAGAAAACCTCCCCAAGGTCAGGAGTAAATCAAGGGCTAGCCTTATTTTTTAATCCTGTACTTCCTATATGGGGCATGCTTATCAGCTATCATATTAAACTTAGAGGAGAAATATTCAAGAGCCAATTCGGGCTAAGGAATAAGTGAGACACCAGTTAAATCACAGTGATAAAGATCATGTAAAAAAGCCTGCTCATTGAATTGCCTAAAATTTCTCTTTGTAATAATACAAGAGCCAGATTGATTCATTTTGGTGTCCCTAATGCAGGCAATAGGGGAATGATCGCTGATGTCCTGTCGGAAAATTCCACTGGATTTATACCTTTGAGGTCTATTTGTAAGTATTCTGTCAAGCAGTGTAGAGTTAGCAGGATTTCTTACATTTAGACGAGTGTGTTTAGTTATTAATTGAGACAAATTCACATCCGCACATAAATCCTTCAGCTGGTTAGTTTCCTGAGATAGCCCATTTTTGTTTAGAGAGAACTTCAGAGTTAGATGCAAAAGTGGCTATTTGATCAACTAAGTTATTTACAGTACAGGGCACAGCTGAGGGTGGACGATAAACCCCAATGACTATTATTTTACTATCAATTCCTAGATGCACATTTAGGACCAGATATTCATATTGTCTGGGAATGGAGGAGGACACTAGCATTGACACATTAAAACAACTTTTAACACAGATGGCTCCACCACCACCTCTGCTTTTCCTATCAACTCTGTATATGTGATAACCATCCAAGAACACATCAGAATCAGAAGTAGTTTTCTTTAACCAAGACTGTAATAACAAAGATGTCCGTGTTTTCTTGCTGTGTTTATATTTTTTCCACAACATGCCTTGAAACCATCTGGACCACTATTAGTATAGTCATTTATGCAATTGACTGTTTTCTAGATAAGGCGCAGGAAGCCAGGGTTAACACAACGTCTTTCTCTGCACCTATCTGAAAAGATAGTAGGAATGTAGCCATCAAATGTGTCATGCACAGTCAGGTGGTATTTAGAGCTACGGTGGATGTAACAAGTTTGCCGATTGATCCCGAGCTCCCGACACAGACCATATGTAGCAGAGTCTTAACGAGTTCAGTTTTAAAAGTTGAGAGGATGAGTATTTTAACGCCATTCCGAGCGTATGGTTATGGAAAAGAAATAGCAGTCCGATACACGAAGGGAACAATGTAATAAAACATGACAGCCCATGGTATAAATCCAAGAGAAGACAGTAGAAAAGCCCTTGACAAGTCCAAACCCCAGGAAGAACTAAGTGCTTATCTACAACCAAGCCATTTGCCCCACTGTGCCACAGCCATAACTATGTTAGCCAGACCCGTGAACAACAACTATTTGCGACTGAGAGGGCACGGTACAAGGGAGAGGGCTCACGTCAGGCAGGTAGGCTTTAAAGCGACTTGTTCAATAAGCAATCCAACCAAAGGATTGGAGACCTAGGCTGACCACAAGATCAGGCGATGATGGAGGAGGCTAATATTTAAAATGTGAAGATGTATTTTGGATAGTTTTTCTTCAAAATATGTTAGCGCATTGTTTTAGTAATGGTGTCTCCCCTGGATATTAGTGCAGTGTCTGATTGTCATTCATTGCACTTTGCATACAATTCAGTGTTTCCTAAATATGACTGAAGGTCATTATTTTGCGGTGGATTCTGTGCAGGTACATGGCATAAAACATCAATTCTACATCTGGTTAAAAATAATCCACTGATAGTAATCCACAGCTCTGGGGACCATTCACGTGGATAGAAATTAAAGCTGAGTAAGAGCCAAGGTTGGATATTAAATTCATGCATTATTCATTTTGCGGTGGCTGCTCAAAGGGATTTTGCCCTTTCGCGTACGGCACATACGGCTTTCTAAACCGTTTTCCAAAGCAGATTAAAAACCATGTTTTGTCCATTTTTTTAACTGTCTGTTAGGCTTCCTGTCTACAGTATTTAGCTTTGTTTCTTAAATTACACAAAGCAAACAATCAGAACAGCTGCGTGCTCTGGGTCCTGTTGCAACGCGTCCGAATACAGGCAATGGTCGTTTATTACACTGAGATATTCATGCTCAATTTATTTTCACGGTATGTGGTGAGAGGCCTGCCACTGTGGTGCTGAATCTTGGATATTTTCCCCATCAGCTGTGAATTCCAATGTTCCAATTTATGCAGTTATTCAGCAGGACTCATTGTCGTGCCTTCTTATAGCCCTCAATCTGCATGTGACAGGGATTTATAAATGTTCTGCTAAGTAACGCTTAAATTGAATCATTCAGGTCGGGCATTCAGGTCGGTCACCTTCTTCTTTCTGATAAATAGACTCAGTAAACAGCATCCCCTTGGTCGTAAATGTGGATTACACTGGTGTGAGAGCTTGAAGACATAACACAATAAACACGAAGACAGCATGCAAAGCACAAGAATGAATTTAGACATCTCACCAAAGAACCAGAGAACCAGAGAACCAGGAGCAGTTTTGTAATACAGCTGGGCACTGACATTTATGATTTACTTATTTTTATGTTTAGTTTTTTTTTGTTGCTTTCTCCCAATTTGAATTCCCAATCATGTTTTGCAGTCCCTTCCCATCATTGCAACACCCTCTGGCAGGCAAGCACAACCATGGCATGCCAGTCGCCACATCTTTTTATTCTGCAGTCCACCAGCTGAGCCACTCAGGCTTTGCATCAGGCACCCAGTCAACCAGAGGGAATCGCTCCTGTGTGACGAGAAGGGGACAACCCAAACCCAAACCAACCAGAACCCTCCTTCCCAGGGCAAACCTCTGGCTAATTGTGTGCTGCAGGCCAAAGTTGACACTGACACAGTCAGGATTCCATACCAGAAAAAAACCTAATTATTCTTATTATTAGTGAGGGTGCATCAATATATTGACAAACAAGGCTTTTAGTAAAACACACCTCTCCATAGCCCACAAAATCTCATTGACAAAATTAAGTTTCTCCACGCACAGAGCAGTTGAATAGGTTAATGCTGCATGGGGATACATCTTACTGTATTATAACTGAATGGGGAGAAATCTAAAAGGACAAGGGATTAATGTGATTGCATTTAAAATATTTGTCCATTTTCACCACGCATGAATTATCATTTGCGGCCGCCTCTCGGTGCACTCTAATATTCTGTAATAATGTTATTTCTGCTTCTGTTTAAGGTGCAAAATCAAATCAGGCTTTTCCACTTTTTGATTTGTAACCTAATCCTTCCCAGATGTCTGTCGTGACCATATGAATACATTCGGGCAGACTACGCCTAGATCAACACCCACTCGTGATATTTTGTAAAGCCCTTTCCAGATACGGAATCATAATTTTTGCTTCTCATTTGTACATTTCTTGGCCATATAAGACTACAGATAATAGCATTCCTTCCAGCTGGGTTCAGGTCTCTCTTCTATTTTAAGAATGATATCCTGTCAAATCCTTCTACCAGAGAGAGGATTCTCAGATACTTGGTGAAGGGACATTTGGCTGCCATTGTTTTTAATGATGCTTTCTGTTTGCATTTTTATTCTTGCGTAGGCTCACGACTCACGACTCGCGTATGTAATTTTGTGCAGGTGGAAATGTGAGTATATTTCAATTTACACACACAAAAATAATGAAAATAGTTTCTTGTGGACCGAGTGTGGGCTTTCAGAAAGTGCCGCTGTAGTTTTTTTCTCTCCAGCGTATGATATTGAGATTGAGATTTCCAATGCGTTGGTCGTGGAGGGGTCTGATGGGTTGAAATTGAATTACGTACATTGAGAGAATGTGTAATGCCTAGAAAGAGCTGTTGCAATCTTCAGGACATTATAAATGAGAATGGAGGATTAGGTTTGTGAATAGAGAGAGGAAATGGGACCGCCAGTAATATTGATTCCAAGGGAGCACTTTCACAGATATATGGCCAATTATAGTCTGAGCTTCAAGACTTTTGCAAGTCATTGTAACTTTTGTAGCCTGTGCTATATTCCGTAGTCTACCGCTAATGGGATACCTTGCTTCAGTGACCAACCTACTCCATTCCACAAAAGCAAATTCTGCAAATGGAAATGTTAAACGGTATGCGCTGTCCTCAGATCAAATGGGGCTTGTTCCTGCTTATATTCAGAATATAATTTCCTGCACTATTTCCAGTTGTTCGTACCTATTATTGTGGCAGTGTGCATGCAGAGTTTGTGTTTGGAAGTGATCCTAGTGTCCCTGTGATGTCCCCCATTATTCTCAGTGTAAAATTATATTCTTCAGCCTTGTATTTTCTGTGTTCTTGTCATGCAGGCTCCCAGCCAGAACTCAGTTCAGATATGTAATTCTACCCTCATCAACAATGAATTGAATGGAGAATATGTACATTTTAAATTGAGTTGTCTGAACAGAAAGTCAATAGGTCATCAGTGTGGTAGAGTTAGGTTTGCAAAAGTCTGGGAATTTTTAAAGCAGGAAACTTTCCTTGGGAATTTATGGGAATTGAATTGGAATCTATAGGACACATACTGCGCCATACAATTGAATACAGGCATTTCAAGTTTTATCAAAATAATAAAATTGAACTTTATTGAACTTGCAAGTCGTAACACCCAATTCACATTAGTTTAACAAAATTAAAAAACAAAATAAATTATATGTGTACTACATTAATATAAGCAACTAGTTTGAAGTTTTAATTCTATTTAACAGAATCAACAAAATGCTTGACGCTGCTTAAATCATGTTTTCAGCCTATGTTGAAATGGCAAGTGTTAGCTTGCTAGCTATCTAGTCTTTGAACAATGCAAAATGCTTGCTAGGTTTAGCTACAATATTAGCAGCAAGCATAGCTACTAGATTCAATAATCAACTCAAATTTGGAGCATATCTTCACTCTTATGCCATTAATAATTGACCTAAATCACAATGGCATTTGTCACTGTGTTAAACTGTGGTTGATTCACAGTTTTTGGATGTTTTCTTGATGATCATGTGATGAAAGCATGCACTGTGCATGCATGATGTTGCATCACCAATAGGGGGAGCAAATTGCTCATCCACCTTGACAGGAGGACACGGTCTTTCAGACTCACAGAACTTATAAAAACAAACAAAGTCAGAAGAAATAAACATATAGCAAATAAAAAATAGTTTAATTAAGACTCCAGCTCTGTTAGTAATTTTAGGATGACCAGTAAAGATTTCATATGCCAACAAATCTAGAGAAAGAAATGAGGGGAAATCTCTTGTGGAACCCTAGGGGCAGGGCAATGACGACAGCACCTCCCCACTCTACTGTAAACCCTCCCAGTGGCAGAGTAACATGGATTCAGAAGGTATTAATGATAAACAATGTGTCATTTTGTGTGTATTATTTATTTTCTGTGCTTATTTCAGCTTAGCCTGATTACCTAATCAGTTCAGTAGTAAAGACTTGCTTGATTTTTCTATGCTCTGAGTTTTCGTTAGAGGTCAGTTCAGAAACTGGCAGTGAGACAGCACATACTGTATCTTAATGCACAACTATCCCTGAAGCCATCATAAATACCATGGTCCCCACTGAGATCCCACCTGGTGCAACGGGCTATTACGTACACAAGAGACTTGGCTCGAAAATCAGAATTTCTGATAACCATGACAGAAGACCGCTGCTCAAAAAAACAGTAGCAAAGTGCGGAGCAATAGAAGCTTTGGCAATGTAATCCTTAACCTCCCTGAAGGAAAAATGAAAAAAATGGAACATCGATGGCATCTGCAGTTCAGTGTTTCCTCATTAAACTTTTATATCTGTCGATCTGCCCGCTGCAGAAACTCAATGAGATTGCAGGTGGCAATATCAAATATCAGTTTCTATATAGAGAGCGGGATCATTTTTCTTTCAGCGAGAGTTCTGTGTTCCGTCTTGACGCTGCTCACAGACTAACGTGCCATACGTTTATCCTACATGAATATATCTATATTTAATAAACATAGGAAAAAATGAAAAATGTCTAAATAAGCATACATGTGCACATGTGAGTGTAGATATGCCACAGCCCAACCTTTGAATGTCAGTATCTTTGGCCATTGGCGGTTCTACAATGGAAACAACATTTGCACACTGAAATAATCTGATATCTGCAATGGAGATAAAAACAAAATTATTTTTTATTTTTTATTTTATTTTGCCTTTATTTAGCCAGGGGAGCCCATTGAGACCAAGGTCTCATTTACAATGGTGCCCTGATTACAAAACAAAACCTGTTTGATTGATTTGGTCCTTGTGGTTTCAAGAATTTTGGGATAAAGAGGTTTGGACTTTTCCGTTGACTTGGCTTATTACTTTTACATTTTACGATGTAGTTCAGTGTTGGGTCCTCTTCAGTGAGACATCCTTCTGTAGCATTTATTGGTTAATGAAACATTTGTGGTTTTTGTGGGTTTGTATTCCTTACCCAAGGGTTTTGCCTATTTCTTTTCTTAAAAGGCAAATATGATTGTTCTATGTGAATATAAACGACAGGGAATGTAAAGTGTTCGGTTGGATGTATCAAGCACTCATAAATCAGCGCTGTTGGCTATAAAAATATTGTACTTTTTATTGAATTGCGGGTAGCTTAATTGCATATCGTTTTGCACAGTTTGTCTTATACACATCTCAAATAACATTTGAGAACTATCTGAGAAAAGCTGAAGACATAATGGCCTTGTATTTCTCTCATTTGCCAATGTATAAAGTCTTAATGAATGAAGTATGAATGTCAGTGGGACAAAACTTATGGTTTATGCATCTGGATATTGTAAAATGCCTTCCTCAATAAGCACATCCTGTGTTCTGTGTATCTGTGTGGAGTTATTGCTACTTCCATTGACAGTCGCTCACAAAGGCTCCTGGTAGTGAAACCAATGTTTCATAATAGGGGTCAGAACGAGTACTCGAATACTCAAGTATTCAAAATAGAAGGCAACATGAGTACTTCCTTGTTCAGGGACACACTAATTAAATAGGTCAACCATCAAAAATAAAAATATTTTGTTTGAACCATCCATTTAAGTACGCGTTCACAAATTTGCCGCCCATGAATGTAATAGCTGAGGCTGAAGTTCTCAAACGGTTTATGTTTCATTTGGAAATTATCTGTGACAATTGACAGGCAATTAATGTACAGGCAATTCAATTCACTGCATTTTCCATCCGTGTGCTTGTGTGGAGAAGAACTGATTTAGTGATTGAATTATTATTTATTTATAAAACCTAGGATGGACCACCCACTTCAGACTTACGCGGGTCCTTATCTCAAGTCGCAAAGCACGTTTTTGATGTGCACGTACCTTTGATGTGCATAAGTCCCATGTATCTGAGAATCCGTAAAAAGCACCTAAGTTCTTCAAGTCAGGAAAGGCACTTGCCTCAAGTGCTGCCTGCACTCTGTGTAAGCCCAGGTTATGTCAGTTCATCATGTCATTGTTGGTGGCACAACAGTGACTGAAGACATATAGATCATGGAGATAAAATAGGAATAAAATGTGGTTTAAAAATGTTAAAGCTTGGCTCTGGTTCCCAAAACAAGAAAAAACATGTATTCACTAGAGTCCTTTGCCCAGCCTCGGCTGTATCATTTAAAAGAAACAATTCAAATAAATATTTAGATACAGCTGCAGAAATAGTTGTAAAATGCTATGTTCACAGCCCTGAGACAGAATATCAAAAACTGACACGTGGCACCCCTTGTAGGTATGCAGCCAAACCATAAGCAAACAATGCAAGAGCTTTCTAATGCTGCTTGAAAGGCAAGGACACAAGCGATAGTCTACGTGCCCTAACGACCAGGTGTGTGGTCAAAAGTGAAGGTAAATTCAATGTATTGCTGAAGATATCACAAGCTAAACTATACTTACATGCATTAATAGGAGTCAAATGAGCTTTGCTAAGTGCTCTTGGAAATGGACTGCACTTCCTCTGCATTTCAGTGCCAATACCACTCCCATCCATGGCCTATCTGATCATATACTGTAGATAAATGGTGTTGCATTAAAGTGAACCAAACACACTTTGACAGCATCTTCCAAAAAAATATGATCTAATGCAATGTAATGTGCAGCTCAGAGTCAATAATGCGCTGGTGAATTTGTACACTTGTGATCACCACAAGCTTTCTGAGAGAGCTGCTGAGCAATTAGAATTGATCATACCATAACACCAATCAGGGATAAAAGAAAAATTGGTTCAAATAATCAAACAAAGCATCAGAAGCAAAATGTCAAACCCTAAACAAGCTTATATCATGACATCTGGAGCATGCAAGCTCTTAAATTATTTTCTTAAATATTTGAATATCATCTATACCGGGGGTATTCAAATTCAGGCCTCCAGGTCCGCAGTGTCTGCAGGTATTTGCTTCAACCACGCACTGCACCACCTGATTTTGAATAATTAGTTTACCTCCTTGGTCCAGGAAGCGAGCTAATTAGTGAAATCAGGTGGTGTAGTGCGTAGTTGGAGCGAATACCTGCAGACACTGCGGACCTCAAGGCCTGGATTTACCCCTGATCTATACAAACCTTACCTGCGGTTATTTTTAGAGTGCTGCATAAAATCACATTCATTAAACTGTGATCTCAATTCTTCACTTTTATATATGCAGCATTTTCTCAGTGGTGCGTGTACTATTTATACAGTGTACAGTGGCTTTGGAAAGTATTCAGGCCCCTACAGTTTTTACACAC
This sequence comes from Aldrovandia affinis, assembly GCA_029706075.1. Taxonomy (NCBI): domain Eukaryota; kingdom Metazoa; phylum Chordata; class Actinopteri; order Notacanthiformes; family Halosauridae; genus Aldrovandia; species Aldrovandia affinis. The sequence goes on from JAINUG010000060.1 coordinate 4,554,039, forward strand.
TTTGTTGTGTTATAAACTTAATTGAAAATGGATTAGATAGATTTGTTTTGCTATCAATCGACACACAATAACCCATAATGACAAAGTGAGAATTTTCTTTAGAAATTGTTGCAAATTTATTATTTAAAAAACCTGAAATATTTCATTTACAAAGTATTCAGGCCCTTTGCTATGACACTCCAAATTGAGTTCCCCCCGTTGATCCCCCCCTGTCAATAATTTAATTTGACCAATTACAATCTCTAAGAGGTGAGTGCAGCCAGGAAATGAAAAGTACAGACAGCCTGAACTGGAAATCAAACCCTTTCACCCTTTTTTCAGCAAATGCAATCAGACAGTAAGCCGAGGGCTTGAATAGAATAATCATAATCATGATAATAAATATTATTTATAAACCACCTCCCTAGACACAAGGTCACTTTACATAGAATTGCAATAAATAAAACACAATATGGTAAGGACAATCAGATTAATAGAAACGAAATGACTATATTATAATATTTCTATAGTATATATATATATATATATTGTATATATACAGGGGACAGACAAAATAATATGTATCTAGTGGGATATATTATATGACCATTTTTCAAGAAAGAAAGCCTCCAGTTCTTTGAGAGATGAAGGTGGGGTTCAGCCCTCTACGTTCCAGAACGTCCCTTAAAGGTTGAATGATGTTTAGATCTGGTGACTGGGGAGGCCATGGAAGGTATTTGACTTCATCCCAGTGTTCATGAAACCACTATTGAATCCATTTATCAGTGTGTATGGGGGCGTTATCATTATCGAATATGGGAATATCTTGAGGAAACAATGCTTGCACCATAGGGTGCACTTGGTAACCTGAAATGGCTTTGTGTTCTTTGGCCGTAATTCTACCATGCAGAGTAATATAGGACCCATTGGCTCCCATAAGATGGCTGCCAATACCATACCATCCATCACCATGTTTAACAGTTGGGAACAGGCAATGTGGGTTGAAGACTTCCTTTGGTTTTCTCCAAACATAAACCTGTCCAGATGTAGGGAAAATAGTATAGGACAACTCATCAGACCCGCGATTTCTGTGACTGACACACCCGCGATTCGGGCACCAACTATTTGACCTCTTTCAAAATCTGTTAAATCTGTCATGTTGCTTCAGAAACTCGCATATTAAAGTGTTGACTTTAAAACATCTTTCATAGCAGAAACATGTTGGTAGTTGGACATTAATAGAAACACGTCTTTTAATTCCTTCTTAATCCCTTTCGGTTACTTCAAAATACAAGTCCTTTTTAATTTGGTATTTCCATTATTTTGACTACCCCTTTATAAATAATAGTATATACTATAGTATATTATGACTATAGCATAAAGATTGAGTACTTACATTTTTTGCTATCCCCATTTTAGAACCCAGGAAGCTACACAAACGACTACTCTGGATTACAAGCTTACTTGATTAGGGTAGTGCTTTGCATTACCCAAGCAGAGAAAACTGGCTGGCACAAAGAGGCCCTGAAATAGTGCTCAGACTCCTGGGCACCCAGGCCCTTAACCCTTGTACTGTTGGCAACAGTCATAAATAAACTCCTAACGCAGAGTCGAAAGCATAAATGCAGGAAAAAGAGACTTATTGCCCCTCTAAACATGAACACAGTGCAGCATGTACAGAGCCTTAAGCATTCAAAGGGCTCAGAACTGTCTGTCAGGATCTAAAGTTATAGAAAGTATTCAGCTAATGAGTGCACCGGCTCAATACGGCATAGAAGTGAATGTGAGTAGGCCGTAATGCATCGCCATCATTCAAACAGAGGAAACTAGAGGGGAGGGATGCAAGGGCTCACCTTCAAGAGAAAGGAATCTGAGAGACCCCAGGAATTACATGATCAATACCAAAGCTATTTAACCAGGCCCTAGCCTCTAATTCATCCCGTAGAGGAGCTGCGGTGGCTAATAGTCCTTATTAATGAACGCCGTGGCAGTTCCGAACGAATGCTTCAAAAAACATGAAGATGCAGCTGAAACATATAAGGACGAGAAACTGGAGATGTGTGTGTGGGGTAAAGGTGGACAGACCTGTTGCCCTTGAAATGCTTTTGGAGAAAAGTTCAAGACTGAGTGGAAAGGAAAATTGAAGCAGGGTACGGCAGTCGAAGGGCAGCTTCTGACAATTTCGTGATAATTTGCTCAAGCCCCAAGACATTACGAACGAGTAGCAGGACAGCCAGCGGAGCGCTCATCAGACGGCCTTCCGTCCCTTTGACGTCCGCACACCCGTCTACCCTTTGGCAGGGGGGCGCCCCCGTCACCGCGGTAAACGCAATTACTATAATAATACGCGGTTCCTCTGATGAGCCCGGCTATCCTTTCCGGTTAATTACGGTCTGCCTGAGTTATCCTTCCGTCACGCGGGGCGACGGATCCGAAAGGGCAAGTAACGGAGGCCGCACTTGAGTTATGGAGGGCTGCGTCCCGCTCCGCGAGGAGGGAGAACTGATGGGGGGCGTCTGCGCAAGGACACCTTTCATAAACACCCGTCCCTCAACCCGCCAGCCGCCTCGCCGGTCGTAAAAAAAAGGCCAGCGCGGCACGTGGAGCGCTCGCCGTCTTCCCCGAGCACGTACGCACAACAGGCATTTACGGTGGGCGATGATGGACGGGGAAGGAGGGGTCGGGGAGGAGGGGGGGGAAACGTGTTCCGTTTGTACTGGGCGGCACACCGTAACAGGAAATAAACAGCGACGAGCTGAATTGTAATTGGGGTTAAACGCTCCTAATTAAGAGAGATGTGGCTGAGCTCCAGCCTGTGTTTCGCCTGCGCTCTCTCGCCTGTGCACGCAGGCAGGCGTACCTGTGGATTCCACAGCCTCTTTTATTGATGTCGTCCTGGACGCTCCCCGCTGTGTGAAGGAATGGGAGACAGTGGCAGCAGAATCAATTCTCGATTCTTCGCAAACTGTGTCTGAGGATACGGATACCCGCTCAGCGTGGGAGGGGGTTCTTTCTTTTCGGGCGATGCTTTGGAATGGGTCGCTGCCTGTTTTGCAGTCTGCTGCTGATGAGAAAGCCTTTCAAATCATTCACCACTGTCACTGGCAGACACTAGCTCGCTGTCAGTCATTGTAGTATCTGATCTCTTTTATGCACATATTTCATATGGCAGTGTGTATCATATTTCTTGCGTCAAATATTCAGTTGAATTAAAGGTCTGTCTTGTGTAAAGTTTAAAATGAATTCTGCTGTTAACTCTGATTATTGAAAAGAGCATTTTATATGCATACACACACACACACACACACACACACACACACAGCCTGAATTTAACAGATGCTGTGATTCTTCAAACAGTTTGACAGATTTTTGGAGAAAGACTTGAACATCTTGAAGACTTAAATATAATGAAGAGGAAATTTAAGAAATAGTATATGCATGCAGTGTGCTCAATATTACGTAATGACACACTATACTGGTGTGGGGTCAAATTTAGCTGCCTTGATAGATTGTGTTACCTGTAACTGACAAAACATGGCAAATTCATTCATTCATTCATTCATTCATGATCTAATGGGTCGCAGGGGGGGTTGGAGCCTATCCCAGCATGCGTTGGGCGAGAGGCAGGGATACATCCTGGACAGGTCCCAATCCATCTCAGGACATACACCATTCACTCACACATTCATACCTACGGACAATTTGGACTCTCCAATTAGCCTAACGTGCACGTCTTTGTACTGTGGTAGGAAACCGGAGTACCTGGAGGAAACCCACACGGACACGGGGAGAACATGCAAAGTCCACACAGAAAGGCCCCGGCCGGAAGGCAAATTCAGTGACTGAATATTCACCGTGATTTGTGAACATGCACAGTTTCTTTGAAGCATGACTTCACTGGCAGCGTGCAACATTGTGCCATGCAGTCCGTCCGTAAACACTCTTTCTTTTTGGAATCCTTGTGTCACTCCAATGCAAACCAAGCTGCATTCACAATGAAAGCATCACGCATCTGATCTTATGAAATATAGTTTTTTCATTGAATGGTTTGTCTTGGTATTCCAACCCCGCCCCCCCCCCCCATCCTGTCCCTTCACCGCTCGCAGTGGCACAGGTTTAATCAGCTGCAGGGATTCTATTAGGACAGCGTTCTGCCTCTCCTACCGAGCAAGCTGAGAAATCACACAGAGAGTGCCAAATGCCGCTCATGAATACTGAATGATCTTGTCGCCCATTAAACCGCGCGCCAGTGCAAGGCGCCGATAACAAGAGTGCCCGATTAGGCCAGCTTGATGATGCACTCTGTGATTTGATCACTCGCCACGACTTTGGCGCAACCCACAGCCTTTTGTGAAGAGTGCCCGGACGCTCGGAGGAGACGTGAATGATCGCCGGCGCCGTGTCTGCTTTTGGCCCAGTAACAGAGTTCAAGGGTCATCTTCTCCCATCATGCCCGGGGGAGGAGGGGGCTGCACCAAATGTTCGCTCTCTATGTCTATGGCTGCTTTGTGCTCGAAACTCAGTTGTGAATTCGAACAGGTCGTTCCTACTGCGACACATACCTGATGCATGAATTATCTACTATTGATATTCCGTAATCCCCACTCCTTCACGCCTGCCTCAGGAAGTAATTATAGGCAGCTCTCGTTCAATTGCTTCGAATGCAGCTGCACCTGAGCACATCGGACATGGACTCAAGTATGGCAAACAACACACACTGGCCTAGCAGCGGAATATATCACTCTCATTCACAAGAGGGTATTATGAGGACATGTTCCTTGTAATTGCCCAGAGAGGGCAAACACTAGTACAAGAGGGTGACCGGCAGACCAAACATGTTGCACCAATTAGCATTCATGATCTTTTTCACTTGCTAACCAGTTTGGCTGGAAGAAGTCGCTGTTGTAATACTACATTGCATCACTCCATTGCATTTTTCCCCCCCGATTGACTACTCTTCTCCATAGTTGTGCAAAGCAGTTCTCTGCGTATGGCAGAATGCTTTCTCGATTATAGAGCTCATCACACCGCTGTAAATCAGTTGTTAGCCGTCCAAAAATATGTAACCAGTAGAACTCATTAATGGTCAGGCTATTGATTTGTATGCTTGGACATGTTGAGGCATTATCAATCCAGAGGGGACTGAATCCCTGATGTATTAGAAGGTTTCAGATTTGGCTAAATATGAAGAAAACCCCCCAGAATATTACATTTCCACCCTGATGCACATATGATGCAAACGGTAATGCAATATCCAATTGCAATTTCCTAACTCTAGGAAAAATTCTAAAACGGTAAATACCGCCGTCGCACAATGGAAAATAAACAGCTCAATGTGCAAATGTTTACTTGTGAAAGAGGTCGATTCTAGTGAAGCTGCAAGCACTTTATTGAATGCAGGCTATCTCCTTGTTTCGAAGAAGGGGAACCGGTTCCCCGACGTCGCTATCGATAAAATACTTGCTTTTGAGGCGTTTTCGTGAATGTCACGTCTGTGCTGCTCGTGCAATACACACAAAGGTGACTGATAGCTCTGGAAGTTACGCCGACCTTGCCAAAGAAGTGTCAGACTGAGAAGGCGTGCATCAAACAAAGAGGCTGGGCTTTTTCCAGAAAGAGAGATGGACTTTGGACAGCCCTCAGGCTAACATGATTCATAAAGCTATTGTCAAGATGAGGGGAATGGATAAGGGGTTGTGTCCTGTTGAGGAGGATTCAGACAAGTGCCCGAATGAAGAAAAATAGAGGCAACATATGACAGAGAGACAGACAGATGGATAAATAGATAGATAGATAGATAGATAGATAGGCCCCCAAGTGGCTCAGTCAGTAAATGTGTTCACCAAAAACACTTTTTGATTATCGCACTAACACTGGTTAGTGGTTTGTTTTGCACTTTATGTATTTGTTGTACCCGTTACCTGGCTTGCGTAGGTCAACAACCATCTTTCTCTTTTGATTTGACAGTGCTTTTTCTTTCCCCATGGTGATGGATGACAAAGGGATTTTACATGCGTGTTGGAAGGAAGTGATGGAAGGCCACAGTACAGTTCCTTAAGACTTAATGAGTGGACTTTTATTGCATATTTCACTTTGTTTAGTTTTGTTTAGAATAGTCTTTAGGGGTGGCAATCATTTTAACACCTAGGTTTTTTTCAGAAAAAATAGTATTACTCAATAAATAGAAAAGAAACATTTGAATAATTATATTTCAATAAAATTATGTTGTTTTCCCATATGTTTTAACTTAAAATACAGCTTTGTTGTTTATTTTATACAGCCTCTTTGGTTGTCTTCATTTAATAATTCTGGACCTGACTGTATACTATGTCACATACACCTTGAGGCATTCAGTTTGGATATGCTTGGGTTGGTAAATAAAACATTATTTCGAATTCGTTTTTTTGTATTGCAGAGGATACTTATACAGCACTTTTTGCTGCATTATTGTAAAGATCTCAGTCTGGGGGGACCTTCATATCTACAATTGGATGAGAGGCTCTAATGAGAATGAGACATTGTCTATTGACTGCAGACTGCAAAATCAGATCCAGATCTCATTACGGAAGGGAATGCTGAATGTGCAATCTTGCTAAAAAGATGTGTACCAGTGTGGCCCAGATTCAATCGAAAACAGTATGAGTCTTACAGCATTACAACAAATGCTGTTTATTTTCTAAACTTACCGTTATGTTCTGTATTTATGTGTTCTGCTTGTTTTTGTATTTTATTATTTTCTCCGTGTTCGTTTATTTTTCACGTTAGTTCCCCCGTCTGTCTGTGTTCCTTATTATCCGAGAATCCACTCCCTGTCTTTGTCGTTGCACTATTCGGGTGATTTCGGCTATACTGGTTTCTGTGTTCTCGCCCCTTTCCCCTCCCAGTCACACCTGATTCCTCTTGTGTTTTCTTCCCCATTTGTATTTAAGCCCCTAGTTTGCACTCTGACTTTATCAGAACGTTGATCAAGTTTCCCAGTGCCGATTGTCAGTAAGCCTGTGTTATTTTGAGATTTCCGAGACACCCTTTGTTTGACTTCGAGTTTTGCCCGCCGATTCTGATTTGTTTGCCCTCCTGCCTGTTTGGTTTTTGATCTTTTGACTGCCCCTCGACTACTCTTTTGGACTTTGTTTTTGTACTTTCTCAGATTCTGATTACTGGCTATATCCTGGTCTGCGTTTGGGTCCTTGTCCAGATCGTCACACTTACTGTACAAACAATATTGTTTCAGAACAGTCAAAATCACCAGGAAAAAATAAACTTGATTCAATGAATAAATTAATGCTAGGTCAGATTACTCTATAAGTGAAGGAAAGTGCCTTTGAGTTTGAGTGCGTGGCATTAATCTACGTGGAACTGTGCATTATGCGTGTCAGTTTTTATCATCATGGTATGGTATCACAATTCTCTGCAAAGGTAAGGCAAAACCTAGGCTATTTTTGAACTTTGAATGAAATTTGGAATTGACCCTGCAGAGGACCCTTGGCTGGACATACTATATGCATCCTGCGCTAGATGATGCCCATTGCCATGATACAGTAATCGACAAATGTTCTGTACATCCAGACATACATTTTATCATTTGAACTATACATTCTATATAGTTCAATATTCCATATATATTGAACTTAACCAATGTACAGAGAGAAAGGCAAGATGTTCCATGGCTTCAACGTGCAAATGTTCTGTGTGTGCTTTGAAGTGGTGGTTCTGCACCTGCCTGGATTGCCTGATATAAATGATTGTTAGAGCACAAGAGATCTGTATGTAGGATAACCTGGCGCATTCCTGTCTCCTCCGTGCCCCCTGAAATGGTAAAGAAATGAAACAATCTTTTAAGTTGCCTGCGTCGCTCATCAGAGAATGTGTCAAGCTCTGCGCCTGCCTTGCACAAAGCCTACCTAATAAGCTTACTGAAAACTGGTGTCAACAGTCAAATAAGATAAGGGCTGATTTGAGTTTGTGTTGAGAAGGCTTTTATAATTACCCTGAAAATCCAATACAGCGTGGGTGTGTGAGTGTGCGTGTGTATGAGTCTGCATCTGTGTGTGTGTGTGCGTGTGTATGAGTCTGCATCTGTGTGTGTGTGTGTGCGTGAGTATGAGTGCATCTGTGTGTGTGCGTGTGTATGTGTGTGTGTGCGTGTGTATGAGTCTGCATCTGTGTGTGTGTTGTGTGTGTATGTGTCTGCATCTGTATCTGTGTGTGTGTGTGTGTGTGTGTGTATGTGCATCTGTGTGTGTGTGTGTGTGTGCGTGCGTATGAGTATGAGTTTGCATCTGTGTGTTTGTGTGTGTGTGTGCGTGTGTATGAGTCTGCATCTGTGTGTGTTTGTATGTGTGTGTGCGTGCGTATGAGTCTGCATCTGTGTGTGTGTGTGTGTGTGTGAGTCTGCATCTGTGTGTGTTTGTGTGTATGTGTGTATGAGTCTGCATCTGTGTGTGTGTGTGTGTGCATGCGTATGAGTTTGCATCTGTGTGTTTGTGTGTGTGTGCGTGCGTATGAGTCTACATCTGTGTGGGTGAGTCTGTGCATCTGTGTGTGTTTGTGTGAGAGAGTCTTCATGTGAGCATGTGTGTGGGTGTGTGAGCCTCTGTGGCCTGCGTGTGCGCATGCATATTCACGAATGTGGAAACCGCGTCGTATGGAATGAGCCAGACGTGATGTGGAGAGTGTGTACGCAAAGCAACACGATGCACAAACGGGAGCGATCACATCCTCTGCGCTTCCAAACTCCGGACAGTTGTTCTCTTCAGACTTTTTCCTCAGCGACCCAGATCTGTCTCGCCACTGTGACAGCGATGCGCGACACAAAACCAGGCCTACACAGTGCTCCACAACCACGCGGACGCTCCCTTCCGAAGCGCATTAAAAAAGTATCCTTTTTAGCACGTAGTCACCCATCTATTCGCGTCTCAAAAAAAAAAAAAAAAAAAAAAAAGGAAAAAAAAAATCTGTCAAAAGCAGATACCCCTCCTTGCTGTTTTAATTAAACTTAACTCCGGGAGATTGAAAAAGAAAAGGGGTAAAAGCGTTTGTCCATCTGGCCCCGCTGTAACTAAGGGGTGGCGATTAAAGTCGATGCGTTGGACAGCGGGGCGGCCGGCAGCGGGGCGGGCGGGAGATTAAGTGAGAGCTGCGGAGGTACCTGCCGGCTTTCAGCGCCTCATGAAGAATTCAAGGCCACATCCCCCGCCAGTGAAGGTGCGTGCCGTGGAGAAGGTGCTGAAGAGGCAGGCGTACGCGATGAATCTTTCAACGGCCTTTCCTGTCCTATCTGGACCTTAATAAATTGAGCAGACTTCATATTTAACTCATGAATTGCCCCGGCAAGTGACGGAGGTGTAATGCATGCTCTTTTTTTTTGTCTTTTCTTTTTTAATCATAGGCTCGAGGTTGCGCAAGGTTGGGTCACCCCCACCCCCCCTGCACGGTCGCTGACATTGAATACGAAATAGACTGCGTTTTAACAGTGGCAACGGAGGCTAGGCCTGGGAATGTGTTATGTAAGCCTTTGCCCTGAATGCTTTTAGATCACAGCCAACAGCAGCCTCCTTTTTAACAAGACATTTTTGTACCTGACATCTCTGTAAGGAGGCAGCCCCATGCTGTGAATCTTTTTTTATTTTAGGGGAACAGAAGAGCCTAATGCCCTGTGATGCCTTCTGCGTCCTGCCCCAGTAATTGAGCATTGTCAAGCTGTCTGAGGTTTGCTGAAATTAAACCTGTCTCACTGGAAATGCCTCCCCTTTTGAGGACACGTGCTAACTGATGCTAGTTTTGTGCGCAGTCTCGTGAAAAAAGCCAAAAGAATGTTCAGGTGAGAGGGAAGGCCTCTGGTATTTCAGGAGATTGAACAAACAGATTTCTGCACCAGGGACATCAGATTGACCATCCATAATTGACCAGTGAAGGGGGAGAAGCAAATTTTCTTTGTTACTTTCCAGTTGAGGACAGGCGAGGATGTAGCTTCCGATAGTTGCGCGGGGCATGGTTTACTAGTTACTGGCTACCTCAGCATCAAAAATAATTATAATACCGCTCCTGTGGAGTGAACTGTGAGATTGGTACGGTCGATTGATGTCTTCCGTCCTTAACCACGCGTCTGATTGATTCATCTTATTGATCAGTCAGGGCAAAATGTGGGACAAAATAAAGATTTTTTGTCCAGTGTTGCCATTTAACACTCCGACAACCACCACTGCCTAAAGACAGATGTCCCCGTACCCTGCTCGCTTGCCAGGTGAGCGAATAGGATGCACAGCCTCCTAGTTATATTGTGCAAAGGAAGCGGCCCCTCGCACCCCCATTTGTCTCGTTCGTCCATTTGAACGAGGCGAGCACAGTGCCTCTCACAGCTTGATTCACATCGCACGCTCAATGGCTCACTGTCCTGGCGCAGCGCCTAAACCTGACAGGACTGGGCAAAAGCTTGCACAGCTCAACCGCAGAACACGTCTGTGATTCAAATCGTATTTTTTTCCCCGTGGCCCGCCCCCGCTTATTATAAACTAAAGTGTGAATTTGTCTTCTCCGAGTTTTGTCCCAAAGATTCCTGGATGTGTGAAGCTGTACGCGTGCTAATTTTGAATTCATCAGCTAAGCGACTGAATTGAGACCTTTTTTAAACTGGGAAAGCAGTCTTGTGCTTTACTGTAAGTACTGCTTTACTGTACTGTGTGCATTAATGTAGGTACTCTTTTAAAAGATTCACTTCTTGTTCAGTGCAGTGTTTGAACTCCTTTAATGAGCCATAGCAAAAATATCTTCTGTTTGCGGTTGCGGTTCCACACCCGACTGTACAAGACCGGCCCTGGTGGGGAGTCCCGATCGGGGGCAGTGTTTGGCTGTTTGGCTGGGGAGAGGGTGAACTGGGAAGCATGTAAGGGTGTCTCGAGAGTGTGGGTGGGCGAATTCCGTCTCGATGCCCTCAGAGAATTAGCTTGCCTCATAGAGACAGGCGGCAAGGTCATGTGGGGAGGGCAAATCGAAATAAATAGAGGGTATAATTGGCCACTAAATTGGGAGGAAAACAGGGGAAAATCTGAAAAAAACCCATCTTCCGTTAACATTTGAGATTCATCGGATTTGTATTTCCCATGGACAGAAAATAAACAGTCAGAGATCAATCCACACTGCAGATATCTGTGGCGAAACACTTTTAAATTCACAGAAGCATGCAGATACATACTGAGTCTAGGGCATCAGTCAACTGAGGTAGCTAATCTAATCTGGCTCTGTATGGCCCATAAATATTCACAAACGTACCACTGATGAGGCTTTGATGACTCAAAAAAACCAACAAGAAGTAAATGAATCATTTAAATGAACTATTCTGAACAATATTACATAAACTATAGTAAATTGTAATAAACAATCAATTGTTAATGCGTTCTAAGTACTTCAATGCAACTCTCTGAGAATGTAAACATTTTGTATTCATGCCCATTAAATAAAGGATGTTAATAGCAATGTATTTATTTAAAATAGACTAGAAAGTAAATGACAATTTGTTACAATGGAAATGTCTTAACAGGTAACTGCCAAAATAAAGGAAACACTTGAATAAATGAATGGTTCTGATGGCTCCAGGGTGGTGGTGTGGGGTTCCATTTTCCTGGAATAGTTTAGGTCCACTCAGAGGGCTCAGAGGGTAACTGGGCTTGTAACACAAAGGTTGCAGATTCGATCCCGGGTGGGCCACTGCCGTTGTACCCTTGAGCAAGGTACTTAACCTGAATTGCTTCAGTAAAAATATCCAGCTGTATAAATGGATTGTATGTAAAGGAATGTAACTGTGTAAGTTGCTCTGGATAAGAGTGTCTGCTAAATGGGCAAAATTTAAAAGTAAGACACTTTATGTTGGTGTTTCTTTTATTTTGGCTTACCTTATGTTAACCAGCAAAATATGCACCATCATAAAACAATATGTTGCAGATTTCCACACTCAAACAAGCTGTCCTTTATTCATATTTGGCCTATTGTATATACTTTCATTTTCATATTTCTTTATACTGCAGTGGTTTTGGCCGCATTGCTGGATAACCGTGGTTCTGCTGGATCCCTCCAGGTCACATTTGTAGTATTGCTTAGCACTCGAGCAACGGATATTCTTACGGGTAATCGGGTAATCGATTACCCATGCCCATCGTTTCCACTGACATACTTCTGTAAGTGCGAGGTCTATCATGCAGTTATGGCAATGCATTTCTGAGGTTGTTCACATCCCATTGACCGCAGTCCCAACCTCGGTGTGCTGTTAACACGTTGAGAAATGTGCAAGTGCCGGGGCGTGACATGACGTGCCTTAGCTGGAATAGAGAGACCTCTCCTTCCTCCCCTCCGCTCAATCTTAATGCCTTGCCTTTGTTCTTAGCTCTCAATACCAAACCAACTCGTAAGAAGAAACGACAAATGTTTTTATGTTTGCTTAAACTTGTTCAAAGTAAGGACGTTGTCCATTGTGGCCAGAATGAATAGGTCTTTGTTGTCGAACTGCTGTTTACCTGATAACTGGATTCTGATTGTTAGCATCGTTCACACACTATAAACCTACATCTCAAGTATTTGTGTGTGCCATGTGCAGACCAGGGATATTGTTGAAATGTAATAATCCATGTTTATATTTGTTTGACTGTAGAGTTGAAGCGATATACTATAAAGTGGATATTGGTACCAAATTTGATTGAACACACTGCGCACCCCCCTCCCCCCCCACAAAGTCTGACCAGAATTAAAAGGCCTTCAAAGGGGCCCCCGGGTGGCGTAACGGTAAAGGCACTTGCCTGCAGGTTGCCCGCTGCGACCGGGAGTCCCAGTTGGGCGTGGCACTTGGCTGTCCACCACAGGGGGAGGGGGAAGGGAAAGCTTGCCGCGAGCACAGAAAGCTTCCCTGTAAGCAAAATCAAATAGGCGAGTTCCGTCTCGAAGGAAGCGGTTCATCGCCGGCCCCGCGGTAGTGGGTGGTCCCGTAGTTGCGGGTGGTGTGCCTCGTGGGGGAGGGAAAATTGAAGAAATAGAGGTTACAATTGGCCACCAAATTGAGAGAAAAACGGGAAAATCAGAAAAAAAGGCAACTTCAATGACAAAAAAACATCTTCTCCTGGATTACCCCTAACAGTGGAACAGTGCTCCAATCATATGCATTACATCCAACTGCTTTTTTGGTGAAAGAGGCTTTAATCTTGCCAATTGAAAATGTTGCTTTGACTTTTATAGATCGTATGAGAATACTGTAAAATAAATCCCACATTTTGCAAATAAAAGATTTCTAGTTAGTTTGGGAGATTTCAGTAAGAGTATTGAAAAGTGCAATGACAGTTGATATGTGTTTTAGTGGTTTATTCAATGTTATTCAATTCTGTGTTTTCTCCGAGAGGTAATTTGAGTCACAAATATAAATGCATGATAACATATCTCTTGCTGCTTGTTAAGGTTTTGCTGGAGATGGGCTCAGCGTGATACATGCTTAATTTGTTTGTGGACATACACTGATTGTTTTGCGAATATTCTTTTATCTTTCAGCTGTCCTTTGCAGCAACGACCCCTGTTCTGGCCGACAAAAAAAAGTATCCCAACTTCTTCCGAACAGTCCCGTCGGACAACGCTGTCAACCCAGCCGTGGTGAAGTTCCTGAGCCACTACAACTGGAGCCGGGTGGGGACCCTGACCCAGGACGTCCAGAGGTTCTCAGAGGTCAGTGTGAACCTAAGACCCTCTGATACACCTGCAAGTACCCATACGTCAAGCAGTTGAGTTTCATCATTTTTACATTTTACATTTACATCGTAGGCATTTAGCAGACGCTCTTATCCAGAGCGACTTACACAGTTTACATTTCTTTACATACAATCCATTTATACAGCTGGATATTTTTACTGAACCAATTCAGGTTAAATGGCCTTGCTCAAGGGTACAATGGCAGTGCCCCCACCTGGGAGTTACAAGCCCAGTTCCCTAACCATTACACTACACTGCCGCCTGTAGTTTCATCAAGCTGTCAATCACAAAATGCAACCGTGGACAGAGAGCGGGTCCTGCTTTTCGCTTTTACACTACCCCAATAGAAATGAAATGCAGATTTAGTTATTTAGATCTTGTCACTGGAGGATCACTGGCATCGCCCACGTTTTCGTTGACGGAGAACTCCCCTCCTCATCACTCAATAGCAACTCCTCTGGTTAACTGGGCACTTGTGGCCTGCCTGCACGCCAGGCAGAAAATACTCACTACCGTAACCAAACAATGCCCGTAGAGTTATGCTGTGCTAAACTCTCAACTGTATTAGGCTCTGTTTAAACAAACTAGTTGGCATCAAACATTTGTAACCAAACACAAATTCTAATTGCAAACAAAATGTGCAGCTCTTAACGAGTGTTTTCTCTCGCTCTGTCAATCCTTCCTCTAATCTCCAACCCGCAAAGGGCCGCGTGAAGCACAGCCCTGCAGGGCAGCAGAACATGCCTTGATTAATCTGTCTCAATAATTGTGCTTTTTCATCACATCCTCTCCCTTTCCCCACAGCTGTGAAGGATTTTCTGGCTCCTCTACACAGGCCGATGTGTTGATTCTCCTAATCATGTCCCTCAACAACTGTGGAGAGGGTAGCTGTGGAGAGAGTGACGCAGCACGCAGAGGGTTCTGAGGCCTTTCTCGCCGGTTATTTTTCAACCCGTTCACCAATGAGTCGTTGCGGGGCTAGTGTCCAAATTGCACTGTTTTTGTCTGTTAAAAATCATAATGAATGATTAGTGAAACAGGGCACTCACCTATTTCAAACACAATTATTATTATTATTTTTTTAATTAAATTTAATTAAATTTAATTGGCGGACAGCCAATTGCCGCCGTAGCCCTGTGACCGACCGGTAGTGACAAAGGTGAAGTATCTTCTCCTCCGAGACCAGAGCTGACTCTGGCATGGCCAGTGGAATCGAAGCCCCCGCGTCAGCCAGAGTGGCCAGCGAACCCGAACAGTTATAACCACTAGACCACCCGGGAGGCCCTTTCAAGCTCTATTTTGACACAAACCCTTTTGACGAATGGGCTGGAATCCCCACTGAAAGGCATTAGAACCCTCTGTGTGCTGCGTTGGGTGCCACATAGGACCATATGAACGGGATGTTTAACACAACAAAGTGCTTCATTTAGTAGAGTGGTTGTAATCAAATCGGGTGGTTTATTTTGGCAAGGCGGGGCCAGTGTGTGAATATTCGTATTAAACACAAGCAGTCAACATTTGAATGGTGGATTTAGCTCAGACTTTGTTTAACTGAGTGTTTCCCCCGATGTGTGTGTGGTGCCTGCGTGTGTCATTTGCAATATATGCACAGTATATTTGTTTGTACTTTTGAACCCACGAAAAACAGGAACCATACGAGAATTCGACAAGCTGTCAAATCCGCGGTGTGCCCTACCATCTCATTACGGTTTGTGAGATGTGTTAAAAGCAGCATCCACACCTGCATTCGGGGCCGGCTCTACACATTTTGGTGCCCTAGGCGAGATTGGCATTTGGGTGCCCCCTCCCCAACAATAAACATCAATCAGACATCACCATGGATTCAAGACAAAAAAAAAAATATATATTTTCTTTTTCAAATAAAATCACTTCTCAAACAAATCACTTACCAAAGTCTAATTTAAACAGGGAGGATAAGAGAAAATGGTAAGAAAAGTCTATGTTAACAAAGTCTATCTCTCTATCAGCCACCAGCGGGTTTTTTCGGTTTTTTTCTTTGTGAGGGCGACCTGGCGCCCCTAGCCGACATGGCGCCCCAGGCAGCTGCCTGTATGGCCTGTGCCTTGAGCCGGTCCTGCCTGCATTAGAAATGGACTGACCCTGGCATTCTTTGAGCACATCCACCTTTGCTTGCCATCCCTGTTTTCAAATGCCATCCCTGTTCTCAAACGCACAGCTATGCACAAAAGTAAGATATTTCAAATCAAATCAAATCAAGTTTATTTGGCGCAACGCTGTCACAAAATGTCTCAGCAACAGTGGCAAGGAAAAACCTTTTTCAGGCAGACTAAAAAGGGGGAGCCCATTTACGCACAGGTATGCAAAAAAGAAAGTAAGATCTTTGCTGATGTTCATTTCGATCAGTTTCAGAACTTGTCGGCGTAGCTGTAAATGTTTTGTGCGTAGTGCCGTAGGCTCATCCCTGCATCGTAAACAGCTCCCCATTACAGTACATTAAAATACATGACCTGACATGGCAGAAGGAGAGCGTTCTGTGCATGCATTATTGTCCAATACACATTAGCATGTAAAGTGGTTGAGTCTGCGGAAGGGGATCAGTGTTGTGGGCACAGCTGAAGAAGCGTTCCGCAATACTGCACACCTTGGTTTGGTGAAAAACACACGGATCTACAAATCACCAACACTTACCTGTGCAGGCATTGCCCTCCTCGCGCAATATCGTCCCCAATGCATTCAGTTGGCCTCGGTGGTCACCAGAGAGCTGCATCTTTCTTGCAGGTGAGAACCAAATCAATTAAATAAGCTACATGACTTGTAGTAATTAAATCCAAATGCATTAAAAGCCTGCCTGTGTCTTTAAACTGAGGTTGATACCTTTACATTTGTACTGAACACAAACCGTGGGGTTAAGCTCTGCTTTGGCTAATGAGCAAAAGTTTTAATATAAATGTATCAACTGTTTTCACCTTTGGCCGTTATGCCAAAAAAAAAATTCAACTTACATATGCATCAATAGCGTTACAAGCAGCATAATGAGGAACAATAGTGAAAATCAGATGGGGCTCCGACCCACAGTGGGCACTGGCAAGGTCAGGATTTCAGCTGAACGTGCCATCCGGGAGGTATCCTAATTAGAGTAGTTATCTACTCTGAAATACAGTTTGACAAATTTACAACCTTAAAACCTGCAGCACTGTAGCCTGTGCCAAACTCCCAAGTATGTGTGGTGCTGACCCTGGATCTGTGTTTCCAAGAAACAGAGGGGGATTCTTGCCACACCATATTCATACCCTCATGCTGCTGGTCCTTTCAAACAATATGCTAATGCTAATGCTAATGAAATAATAGCAAATTTGTGTGTATGTAGTAAAAGGCTCTTGCAGTTAGGAATTAACTGCTTTTCAGTTTACTGCACACCTGCATACGTGTTAAATACTTCATACAACAAGCAGGTGTGCAGTAAACGGAAAAGCAGTTAATTCCTAACTGCAAGAGCCTTTTACTACATACAGTATGTTTAAGGATTAGTTAATAGATATGAGTCGTATAAACGGAAAACGGTAAGTGTTCTGCGTTGCTGCGTTTTTTCTTAACCGTCATCCATCTGGCATGCGATTTGGCCTTCTCTTTAGACACTGAAATATTGAATGGGGTTGAAAATGCACCTATGGTCCTGTGACAAAAGACACATTTTTGTCAACTAACCTTTTTGTTTTGGTATCTGAACTGTGGAATGCATAATGCTTTGGCTTAAATGGTTTTTTCCATTGGGTAGTCTCTTTAATAATTGCACCTGGGGCCCCTCGGTGGCACAACCAGTAAAGGCACTTGCCCGTGGTGCAGGTTGCCCTCTGTGGCTGAGGTTTG